>JALGBA010000927.1:37500-626948 GCA_023970755.1 Azemiops feae | reverse complement strand
ATTATTATTATTATTAATATTATTATTATTATTATTATTATTATTATTATTATTATTATTATTATTATTATTATTATTATTATTATTATTATTATTATTATTGTTGTTGTTGTTGTTGTTGTTGTTGTTGTTGTTGTTGTTGTTGTTGTTGTTGTTGTTGTTGTTGTTGTTGTTATTCTGAATGTGTTTGTTGTGATTATAGTATATATATTTGTACAGGTAATTGTCAACCATTGACTGATAATCTGAACAGGAACCCAAACCTATCTAGGGGAAAGGCTTGAAACAGTTGAAATAAGTGGACATAACTAACTGATGTGCAAAACTCACTGGTGAGTAAAAAGAGAACGAGAGTCACAAATTTCATTAATCAAGTAGACCACCACAATTTCTCTTGATTCATTCCAAGTTGCAGCTCTTCACATGATGTCACAAGCTGTTTTGAAGAGTCCCCAAATTTTAACACCACTTTTCTATAGACATGATGGGAAATGGGACAGAAAAACTCTATTTTTAGACAGGATTCTGTTCATGGTTTTTAGATATAAGTCCATTTTTGTATTTGTTAAGATAAGAAAACAACAGAGCATTGAAATTATTCGATCAGTCATTTTCCTACTAGAAAATGGCATCTGGACAGATAGCTATAAAGAATTATATCAACAGAGTAGGAAAGACTTACATGGATACTCATAGACAGACACACAGAGGCACAAATACATTATTTCTGCCTAGAAAAATAAAAGCCTAGAAGGAAATATAACAATTTATACAGTTCACCTCTTCTGCCTTCAGCTTTGTAGCATGTTTTAGTGTTATATTCATAACAATTTTTCTTACAACAAGCAATCAATATTCTGTTAAACCAACAACAGGAAAGATTTTTGGTTCCAAGTTAACAGTGATTTTTTTGAAGAAGTATAAGAGGATCCCAATACAATTACTATAAAGGGGAATGTGGCATTCACAAAATGGATTGCCATGGACGTATTTCCAGTCACAAAACAGGATAGGATAGATCCTGGTATGGTGGATCTATCTACAACAAAGAAAATTGGAAGGAAGGGGCTCTTTAGTATTTCCTCTGAGGATTTATGATTTATGTATTCAAGAGGAAAAAGTCTCCCAATAAGAAAGAGATAACAATATCTAACAAGGTTTCTAAATCTGTTAGAAGAAAACACTTCAACAAAAGATGGATTTTCTTGAAATTAGAATATTAGAAGATTTTTGCTTATAATGGCTGCAGCCCCAGAAAGCTATCAAGAAAATGATGTATTAATTATGTCTGAGAGTTTTGTTGTTCTTTCAGCTTCAGTTCTAGATTAACTCAATCATGCATTACTGGGAACATTATAAGGGTAGTAGGAGGGACACACCCAAGTAAAATGTCCAGTTCTCAGAAATTTGTACATTCACAAAAACTTGCATTGGGAAATTGAATTAAAGGATAGGCAGGCAGTTGGACTTTGGATCAAAAAAATTTTTTAGATTTTTTTTTATCCTGTCTTATTTTTATAAATAACTCAAGATGACAAACATACCTAATACTCCTTTCTTCTCCCATTTTCCCCACAACAACATTTTCCCCTGTGAAGTGAGTTGGGCTGAGAAAGAGCGACCGGCCCAACATCACCCAGTTGGCTTTTATGCCTAAAGCAGAAAACTCCTGGTTTCTAGCCTGGTATCTTAATCACTACACCATGGATATTAGTAGTGTTATGAGCTGTTTCTGTTTGACAGGCTTTGGGGGGCAGATCCCCATTTCATTTGAAAGAAATTAATGACAGCTGTCTCTGATATCTCTTCCACATGCAGAGCCCTAGCTCAGTGGAAACCTCTATGTGCAAACAAGGTTGTGTTATTTCCTTTGGTCCAGCACCCGAAATCTTTCAGACATTCTAGAATTCCATGACCACTTGGTATAAAAGGAACTGCAGGATGCATTAGTCCTTTGAACCTCTATTCCCCTTTTCATGCCATATTGCAATTCACAGAGCTGTTTGCTTTTTTGACGTATTGTAGACTGCGATGCTTTTGAATGTGTATTGTGTATTATTTAACCCTGATTATTACATCTGAAAGTGATATAGGGATACAGGATACAAGAATGAAGTTGTGAGAAGTATAATACAAAATGAACTTTCAGAAGAACTTCTGAGAAATGTAATATATCTCCAGGGAAATAACTACAGCTATTTTTTAAAAAACAATTATAAATACTTATTTTTTTATCTTTCTCTTTATTTTTCAGAGATGTATTAAATTAATTGGTATTAAGACTTTTTCTACTTCCAGTGTTGAGAATACAATTATGATGTTGTATAGGACATATTTTTTTTCTGTGACTACAGAGAACCATTACCCGTTCCAACAAATAATGCTAAGCTAAATGGATAAATATTCAAATTGGCATGACAGTGACTGCACTAATTTGATTATGTTACATGTTATTTTTGAAATGGAGATACAGAACTCCCATCAGCTTCCATCAGTTCTATTTCCAATAGGGAACAGAACTCCCAAGTACTTTCTTTCAGACAATATATACCTTACATAATATACAAGGCCAGATTTGGGGGGGGGGGTTACAGTTCCTAATAATATTAATGCTTAACTTCCAAGCAGAAACCTGAAGAGGAGAAGGAAAAGGAGAAATAATTTAGCCTTTCAAGGCCTAGGAACACCGCTATCCATCAACTGTTCTACCATCACTACTTCTGTTTTTGAAATGTTTATCTGCTAACTACCTGCTTCAAGAGAACAACCTGGAGTTTAGATATATTTTGATGTTCCCTTGTTGTGGTTTCCTCTAATGTTTTTGTCAGTCCAGTGTCTGAGCATCCTGCCACCATGGCCGTTTTCATCATTATTGGCACAGCTTTTTGATACCTGCTTGAGTGGCTTATGGCTTGGGCATCTTCCATGATCATGAACAGTGCTAAAGCTGGTCTTGAACATAATGTTTAATGTCCCAGGGCTGGTACTTGGCCTGGGTATTTAGAGATTTCAACATCCATGTCTAGATTAGTCTACAGGGAGCAATGGAGGAAATGGAGGAAATGGAGGAAATGGAGGAGCTCATGGCCACTATTACTTCCATTGGCTTGTTTCAGATAATATCTGTTCCCATTTACCAAACTGGACATACCTTGAATCTGTTTTGTTTGTCTGAAGTGCTCTGTAGATGGAGAATTAGGAGTTAGTCTTTTGTTCTGAACAGATCACATTCTGATTTGAATATGATGAATAACTTCAGTCCTCCCTCATAAAGGCATGGGACCAGTTTGAGGGCTTTCACAGACTGACACTGGGCAGATTTGCTGATGCATCAAAATTCTCAGTCAAGTGGCAGGTTGAAATGACCACCTGTTCTAGGTCAATGATTGATTGGGCTCCTAGGGATCCCATAGCCAGCAGAGATTATTGAATACTAATCCACTAATTATGAATTGCTCTACCCATTATTAGAATAGGAAATTGTCATACATATAATGGTGTCTTTTAAAATATCTTCTTGTTAATCATGAGCTTCAGTGATTTGCTCTTGCTGCACAAGTAACAAGATTTCTGTCAAAGGTAATGATGGTCATTCTTCCTATTTTCATCAATTTCTTTTTCTCACATTTCTGTTTGAATTGCCTTCCATGGCCACCACTCCCTGAATATTCCAAACTGACCATATAAAAAGGAAATACAGAAAGCTGAAATGAGAAATATCTTTTCCACCAAATATTTTGATATAATAAAGGAACAATCACAGATGGAATGTTTTTTCTTTACCGTTCCTTGTAAACAGCTTTTTTTTTTCATTTTTTTAAACTGTAAGAAATGAAAAGATGAGTCTCATTTCTGGAACAACAAGTACTGGCACAATGGAAGACCTTAAAGAGTTTGCTATCATTTGTATGCTTGCTCTTTAAAAGAAATACATATTGCAGATAAATTGTACACATACAACAACATGCTGCTTTTCAAAGGGAAACTCAATTACAATAGTTGAGCATCATGGCACTGTCAGATTTTGCTAACAACTATTGGCCATTTGGTTGTGAAGCAGTATATACTTGTTAAAAAATAAGTGCCAAATAGCAAGAATGAAAAGAAACATCATTTATGTTTCTCAAATACCAGAACACACTATGCACTCACACTCTTAAGGTATTCAAAAAATTAGGTGGTTTTTAGGGAGAGAGGGTTCAAGTTTGCTACTCCCACTCTTTTTGGTTACTTTCCATATGCTTGGGACAAGTGCTAGTAAAAAACAGAACTGTGTAAACCTGCCATGCAATTTAGGATGCTGATTTCCCAGGTTGTTCATTCATATGGAAAGCCTCCAGAGACAGAAAAGGCCCTCCACTACAGATGGTTGCCCTCAACAAGAGGGCAATACAGGAGAGGCAGGGCTTGCCCTTATTTTCTCACTAGCTCTTGCCAATTTCCTGAATGCTCAAAGAGGACTTCTTATTTACTTGCAATACTTTTACTCACAAAGTATTCACAAAGGGGTATTGCTTCTACTGCCACCACCATCTCATAAGTCAACATCTAAGTGCTCTTGCTTACCTGTTGCACATGCTGTATTCATTTTATCTGCTACTTTTCAAATTTTTGTTATACTTTAATGCCAGCTGCTCTGTGGAGCTCAGTGCATTCCCATTTTCTCCTCATAATCACTCTACAGAGTAGCTGTAAATTCAAAGCAGTCAGTGTTGCCCAGTCAGCATGATGGCTGAATCAGTGGTGGGATTCAAATATGTGAACAAGCAGTTCTCTATGTGGATGCTGCTTCTGGAAGTCCATTCTGGGCCTGGGCAACAAAAAATTAGCTACCGGTTCTGCTGAAGTGGTATGAACTGGCTGAATCCCACCACTGGGCTGAATGGACATTTGAACCCAGATCGTCTGGTCAGATTGCATTCTAGCCAGTGTGCCTAATAACATGAAATCCTGAAAATGAAGGAAAGAAAATACAAAATGAATGCATGGAGGATTGCTTCATTTAAAATTATATAGATACCATCCAATCAATCCATTTCTATGCAATAATATATTGCTATATTAATTTGAACATAATAATGGTGGTGGTGGTGGTGGTGATGATGATGATGATGATGATGATACTTTTAATAGACATAATGTTCAATGTCCTCTACTCAGTTTATAAAAATTAATTGGATAGGCCTATTTATTTTAGAAATTTAAAAACAGTCCAAAGGGGGAAATTTGTAACTATATGGCTAGAGACTTTTGGCAAAAAATTAAAAGTGAAAAAAGAAAAGTATATAAACAAAATTAAGACAGAAAATTCAGTCATGAAAGATGCATAAAATAGATTGCAAATAACTTGAATAAATTGAGTGCTTTGTAATGTCATTTTAAAAAATAGAGAAGCTCACTATTAAGAAACAATAGAACCTACCCAAATTCAGAAGCCACAGTCAATATTAAATCAATTCATCGAATAACATAACAGGTGTCCC
This sequence comes from Azemiops feae, assembly GCA_023970755.1. Taxonomy (NCBI): domain Eukaryota; kingdom Metazoa; phylum Chordata; class Lepidosauria; order Squamata; family Viperidae; genus Azemiops; species Azemiops feae. The sequence goes on along the minus strand of JALGBA010000927.1, from coordinate 621,465 downwards.
ACAAGAAAATGTGTTTAGATTTTTTATTTTCTCCATAAAATTTAGCTTTATCATTACCTTCTTGGTCTTCCTATTCATTTGCCTCCATAAAACTGAATCCCTATGATTTCTCAGCGCTCTGTTTGGTCTAGATTAGGAAGGATCCCTTCTCCTTTGGCTGCTGCTGCACTACTCTTTCCAGCAACCATTGGCCTTGTTGATAGAGTCAGGATGATAGAAAGGAAGTTCTAGCTTAGCAAGAGCTGAATTTGCCAGCTCCTGGATTTGGCAACACTTGCATATTATCCTTCTGTAAGCTCCAGCAATCTTGGGCTACAACTTCCAGAATTTCCACTCTGGATAATAATTTTGAGAGCCACATATCTGGTACTCTTGGCTAGGAAAAACTGGGGTTGGTTGACTTTTTTTTTTTGGATTAAGCATATTTCCTTGTACTGTCTCCTTTTCTTTTCCAAGCATAATGCTTAACTCTACTTAACAACCAAATAATATTTAGCAGATAGTAATAATATTCTAGAGCAGGGGTGTCAAAATCGCAACGTCACGTGACGGGTCGCGATGTATCCTGACTTTTTTCCATTGCCGGCAATGGAGCGGGCGCAGTTTCACCATGACATATCCAGCCCGTGGGCCAGCAGTTTGACATCCCTGTTCTAGAGAGTCAATTTGGGATTAAGGTATCAGGCTAGAAACCAGGAGACCATGCATTCAGGTCCTGCCTTTGAAGTGAGCTGAATGACCTTAGACCAGTCACATTCTTTCAGCCCTAGGAATTATAACATCTGTCCCATTGTAATTCTATGGCTCCATATTACCATTTTTATGGTTTTATTTTAATTTAATATATTTAATATAATTTAATATATTATCTCCTATATAGTATTATATAAAGCTGATGTTTTATTTAAACTAAATTTGTATATCAGTTATTGTAGATACCATATGCTAAATAAATATGCTAAATAAATAAATAAGCCCTAGGAAGGAGGCAATGGCAAACCACTTCTTGTCCAGGCATTCTCAATTGAATGGAAGAACAAAAAAAATTCTACTCTATAACAGAATGAATAGCATAGCAAAAGATAAATCACTTTTTTATCCCAACCCTTTAGAAGCACTTCAGTTATATTCAACTCCCCAGCTGCTGCATGTCCCTCGAAAACAGCCTTGTCCAAGCCTGTTGCATTCTGTCCAGTAATAACTGCGTACAAAGGATGGAAATTGTGATCATTTGGTTTTGACACAAAACAGAAAAGAGGTTAGCATCATGCACACATGGTTTCCTGCAATAAATTCAGTTCATCCGCGAACAGGGATGTATATTTACTAAAAAGAATGGTATGCCCACTTCAGAAGCAAATGAGAGACAGAATTAGTAGTTCTCGAATAATGCTACATCTCATTGCTTCTGCTACCCTCCCATTAAAACAGAGGCTATGCATACAATTATTTAGAATGGTGAAGCATGTCTCTGCTTAATCCATTGCCTTCCCACCTCCACCTTTAAACTGCCCAACAAGGCTTTCATCCCTTGTAGAGTTACACATATGTATGGTGTTATCAAGGCTCCTAGCCCATGTCAACCAAACACCACCCACTGCTGTTGCTCTTTGTACCTCCGATTTCATTCTCTGAGCAAAATAACTCCAGCAGAAACATTTACTTTCTCACCTTCCCTTTTCACATCCCCCACAGTCTGTAAGAGCAGTGGTATGGAAACAGCGCTTGAAAATAAAATGAGAAAGGCCTGAGAATGAAATAATGCTGTTAATTAGAAGAGAACATGGGGGTGAACAAAAGGTTGTTCAATGTTTTTAATCTCATTTTTCTGAAATGTCTTTGCCTCCATGTTTTCCTCTTTCCATATTACAAGTGGACATCATCCTGCAGCCATAGGGTATATAAAGGCCTCTAACTCTTTCACCACCATAGGCTCAGTATGCTGGAATATCATAAAGCTGATTTGTTAAGCACCGTCTTACAAATCAGTCTGTCTAAAAACCAAAGGGCAGTAGAGAAAATTAAGGTGGGGAAAAACAAAAAGAAAATGGTATGTATCGAAGAGGAAGGAAGGAAGGAAGGAAGGAAGGAAGGAAGGAAGGAAGGAAGGAAAAAATGGACAGGAAAAAGAAGAGATAGGATAGGATAACCTTTATTGTTATTTTTTACTGTGGGCACACTGGCACACATTAAAAATGAAATTCTGTTGTCTGCTCTCAAAAGTGTACACATACATAACACACATATAGACGTGCTATATACATACATATGTATATACCTACACCCTTATATATAAATACATATAAATATTAATCACTGTCCATCTTGAAAAATATGAGAAATATTTTTTTAGAAATCTGGGGATGTTGATCTGATTCACATGTAGAAGTCAGCTTATAATGTGATTTGTTTGTTTTTGGTTTAAGATGATGTGCAAACCCATCCATTATAAGTTATGGACAAGGCAGACCTATATGGTTTGCTCAGCCAAATAAGGTTAGGGAAAAAATCCATGTTTATTATGGTGCTTAAACCGAGTCATTGTAGGCAGAAGGAAATATCTTTATCCACAGCTCCAATAACTCTATACTCCTAAGTATTTTGTTAACAGAATTTACATATATACAAAATATATGTAGGCAGTTCTAGGAAAAAGTAGGATATATTATTATACAAATAATGCCTATATGCACACAATTTGTATAAGTTCAATTTACAAAGGAACAATGAAGACCGGGTGCAGAGACAATAGTTAATAGTTTCGTTCTTTCTCCATAATTCCAAGTTCTTCTAAATTACATGAAAAGGATTCTAGGTTTCTACCACACATTTCTTTATAAACATTTTTATATAAAAATGAATCTAATCCCCAGCAGATGATGTTCTATCCTGTATTGGGAATCTTAGTTATTGAGATATGATGTTTTGAAAGGCCTGTACAATTAGAGAATTTAATTTATGAAATCACATACCATTCACTGGCTGTTGTATTTCTTTTTCCCCAGAGTTGCCTTTGAAATATATTATAAAATCTGGAATGGACTAACTTGCAATTATTTCAGGTACCCTGGAACTGTTTGAAGAATCAGGAATTGCATCCAACATAAATACTATAGAGGTTAGCCAGCTCTAACTGAAAATAAAAATAAAAATCAGTCCTTATATAATTTTTGCAGTAGAATCTATTTACCTCATTAAGTAACAAAGTAAATACTGGACCAGAAGCAGCTCCTCTGTTCTTATGAATAAAGCTTTAACTTCCTAAATGTTAGAAAGGATAGCAGAAAATTGTCATAAGTTACCTCTTCTCTTAAATTAAATGAATAAGAAAACTGATTTATTTAAAAAAATCTAATTATTGTCTCATTTCCATAGCTAACTACTTTATCAGTCAAAATAACATTAGATAATTTAAAAATAATAAGAAGAGTTAAATTATATATCATTTATTTAGCTTAAAAACAATAGCTTGTGTTATTGTTCATGTTCTGCTTGATTGAAACTTAAGGAGTTCCCAGAGGCAATCTCCATGAGTAGTTATGCTGTAGACAAAGTGATCATTTGGATAAGCAACAGTGAGTACTTAATTCATCTTGAGAATGGTATACTGTAACTAATGCCAGAATTATAATATGCTGAAAGATTCTAGAATCTTTAGAAGGGATCATATTAACAGTGGCAAAACTATTCTCTGTGACAATTCACCCATAAATTAATACAACTATTTATGTTATGTTATGTTATGTTATGTTATGTTATGTTATGTTATGTTATGTTATGTTATGTTATGTTATGTTATGTTATGTTATGTTATGTTATGTTATGTTATGTTATGTTATGTTATGTTATGTCTTTATTTGCTATTTGGACTTATACAGTGTACAATCCAGACTCGATTTGTGGAAGTTGCATCAGGATAACAATATTAATTTTCATCTGATTTCATTTCAACTGCAGTGATGATTGGATTGTCTTTGATGATAAATTCCATTGTCCATTTCTTCTGTCCTGTTAAATTTGCTCCATATCTGAAGGCATCATTTTTTCTGCATTATTGTTATTTTCTCTCCCATGCAATGGCATGTGCATCTACCCATCCACCACCCCCACCACTCCCAGAGTATGAGGATAATTAGAAGCACAGATTCCAAAGAAAAAAGAAAAGAAAAGGTCATCTTCCAAGTGACCTAATTAAAAAGACCTGGAGTGTTTGGCATCAGCATAATGGTTTTACAGTTTTTTTTAACCCTGATTTCCTGTTTTCAATCAGTTTATTTTAACATTCCTACAAGTACCACAAGAATGAATTGACATTTTATTCCAGTATAGTTGGACCTCAGGCAAATGCCTTTCTCAAATAATTTCCAACATTTTAGAGCCTTTGAATGAGGACGTCTGATTTACTGTCCTATAGAAATCCAATGCTCTGAACTTCTGTTAATTTCAAAGAGAGACCATCATGTTGGATGGTAGAAACAACTCACATTTCTGAATGTGTCTCCTTTCTGGGGTTAAAAATAAAAGTCTTAAGGCTACTTCCCAGCTCGCCAGGCCCCATACCTTCCTCCCCACTCCCCTCACCTATCATTTTGAACTGGTAAGTGGGGTCCTTAAGGGGAAAGAAGTGGAGCATAGGGTATCTCAGGAGCTGGGGGAGGCCTTGGGAGGCCCAGGGCAGGTGGGTCTGGACCTGGACTTGACCACCCAGAGTCTCCCCTATCTCTGAGGCACCTAATGCTCCACTTAATGATCTACATGCATTAACAACCACTTCAGGAACAGTAGGGGTAGTGGTCATTAAGCAAGGCAATCATGTGATCACTTTATTTAATGACCCTCACAATTTTCAACCATATTGGGCATCGATTACTACTAGGTCAAGGACTACCTATATATTATTACATATAGGTCAGAAATGAGGCTTTTGTAGAATCCCAAATTCTTATTGAATCTACGTGTCCACAGTCTGAACTTGTGAAAGTACAATACTATCCAATGACCAATGTAGTCTAACTCAGGATTGGAGACTGCTTGTGTAATTCCATTTCCATTCTATGCACTCTCAATGGATCAAACAAAAATGTATCACTCTGGCTTTGAAGCATCAGCAAGGATATATATAAGTAGCTGGAACATTTCAGATACTTTCATCTTGGGAATTTTTTTTTCAAATGTAAAGAATTATTGTAGATACAGTATATATTTGCTGTAAAGGATGCAACAAGGCAAACAGAATTCTTAACCTTTGAATCTGTATCCTTCCCCAGTTCAGATGCCTTCAATTCAGGCAAATGTTTGTCTGTTGTTGCCAGGAGGTTGGGGGTTTATTGGATTTTGTATTTGGGGTTTTATATCTGTTAGCCCCTGGGAGTCACTCTGAATGAGTTGGGCAGCCACATGGATTTTCTTAATAAATAAAAATAAATAATAAAAATCAAACAATGTTAACATCTTAAAACAAGAATGTACAATTTCAAGATCTAGGCCAAAAGGGCTTCATAATAACCCTGAACAAAACACCTCCAAAAGATGTCAGTAGGATGGAGGATAACCATGGCAATTATATCCAATATACTGAATGCATGGGAAAGAGACAACCAACAAATATGAATTGTATTGTATTGTATAGCATTGCATTGTAATGATAATATAACATAACATAATATAATAATAATAATTTTTATTTCCTTTTTTCAGTTTTCTTTTCCTTAGCCCTTTTAAGATCAGGTGACTGAAAAAGTAGCATCCTGTCCTAAAATATTAGTTCTCTCTTGTGGACAGGCTTGGGTGCCTTGAACCGGGTTGTAGAATATAACATGGTTTCAAATATTGAAAGTGATAAAATGTACATGCCAATAAATCCATCTGTTCAGCACAGTAAATGAAGAAAAACAACGCTCATTAACAGGCTATTGGGCAAGAGGGGGGGGGAATCCCTTGCATGTAACTTAATGGCTTGAATGTATTTTTTTTTAACCTATACAGTGTGGAAACTTATACTGTACAATTAGAAAATCTGTGTCCTTGTCAAAATTGCTGACACTTTCAGCCACCAAGGAGTGAAAGAATGAAAAATCTTCTCTTAAAATGGGAAATCGTTAGTTGGTATGTGGGGGTGGGAGAAGGAGAGGAAATGAACTACTGAATGCAGAATTAAAGAACATTATAGCTTGTTTCAATTATGCCTGAAATCTATCCAGATTTCTGTCTCCAGTGGAGCACTGGTGAAGACAGAGAATTGGAGCAGTGAGCTCTACAGAGAATTTATATATTTTCTTCTCATCTTCTCAACCTAGTTATGCAGAATAATAAGCTAACATTTTCCAAATGGAACATCATTTTTTAGATTGGCAGAGGGAAATCTTAAATGGAAAATGCAATCTAATGTTACAGTATGGATTGTGAAGGTCCACTGCTTCTAAGAAACCTGTTGAATAGCACCAGGAAAAAAGATACAAGCAAATTATCAGATTCCATTACTAGGCTCCTGTGATATGGATTAATTTTTACTATAATACTCCATACAAATTAAACTTTTTTATTTCTCTCAAAGCAAGGTTTTATGTAAGCGGCAAAGTCTAAACCAGAAAAAAAATCTGCTTTATTTGGAATGATAATAATTATTTAACAGGTTTTAATTTTCTCTTTTCACATTTTTAAACTTGCCCAGATGACATGATTGGGGCAAAATGAATGAAAAGGGGAACAAGATCTGTCTGGTCTAATACATAAATATATTTCCTTTCTAAGATCATTGCAGAGTTTATTTAATATTTATATGTCTGATCTGAAGTCCTTTTAGCTCATATAAGTCCTGTCCATTAAAAGAATTAGTGTTTTCCTTATGTTGTATTTTTCCCTTCTTTAAAAAAAAAACATTTTAATTGAGCTGAGCAAAAAGAAATGACAACTCCTGCTGCTTTTCCTTGTTGATGAGTGTACAGGTGGTGAGGTTAGAAAGGTTACCAAGAAGAAATCATTTGTTTCTGCCCACACATCAGACTGAGAAAATATTTCTTGTCATAAACCTTCTTGTAATACTGACTAACTATTGTAAAGAGTTAAATTACATCTTTTGTTGTGGAAGGAAGGAAGGAAGGAAGGAAGGAAGGAAGGAAGGAAGGAAGGAAGGAAGGAAGGAAGGAAGGAAAGAAAAGAAAGAAAGAAAGAAAGAAGGAAGGAAGGAAGGAAAGAAAGAAAGAAAGAAAGAAAGAAAGAAAGAAAGAAAGAAAGAAAGAAAGAAAGAAAGAAAGAAAGAAAGAAAGAAAGAAAGAAAGAAAGAAAGAAAGAAAGAAAGAAAGAAAGAAAGAAAGAAAGAAAGAAAGAAAGAAAGAAAAAAAAAAAAAATCAAATTAACCTATATGGACAAGTACTCCAGGCCTAGAGACCCTTACTTTTAAGGGTTTTTTACTTTTAATGGAACGTTTGATACTCGAGGGTAAAGGTTCGTTCTCCGAGCTTGTGGATGGTTTCTGAATGTTTCATTACCAGGCTAGGTAACATCTTGAACCCTCATCCTACAACTGAGCTACAGATATTCGTCACTATTGCAAGTTTGATACGTGTTGGTTCTATTTGAAACTCCTTGGTTAATATTCATGGTAAAAATGTCACAAAAATCACCTTCACGTGATTCCTTCCTTTAGAGTAATTCATTTAAGAGAATCAATGTGATATAGCAGGCAGAAAGCTTGCCTTAGATTAGGATTAATTCCTTGTTTAGCCACAGTTTCCAGAATGATCTTTGGACAGTCCCTATCACTCAGCTTAACCTAATCAAAAATACATTGAAAAATGCATGATTAATGGTGAGATACAGATATAAAATCATTATTGCTGCTGTTACTGTGCCAGCTGGCATTTTTTTAGAAAGAGAAGGAACAGCTGGAGGAAAAGGGGAGTTTTCGGTAAAAGTTTGAGAAAGGAACATATTAACCTCTCACTCCCAAAGTCTAATGTTAAGGTGAGTTTGATGAGTGTGTGAAAAAGACAGGGCTCCATACTTGTAAAAATATAACTTCTTCCTAGGGAAGATAACCAAATTACTGATAATAGTTGGAGAGTAAGTAGCCAGTGGGGAGAGGGTACTTTCCAGCATGCAACCTACAGTAAAGCAGGTGAGGGTTTGGACAGAGGGAGCTATAGAAGCATTACAAGACTGCTTTGAGTGCACAGATTGGGGAATGTTTAAGGAAGCAGCTATTGATAACCAACATACAAATGTGGAGGAGTATGCCGCCACGGTGTCTGCATATATCCAAAAGTGCATAGAAGATGTCTGTGTCCTGAAAAGCATTGTTGTGAGGGCGAATGAAAAACCGTGGCTGACTTATGAGGCCCGCAAGATGCTGAAAGCACGGAGTGTGGCTTTTAAATCTGGTGACATGCTGGCACTTAGAACAGCCAGAGCAAATCTGAAAAGTGCCATAAAAAGTGCAAAGCAAGCCCATTGCCAGAAAATTCAGAACTTTTTTCAGGACCCAACAAACACCAGGCAAATGTGGCAAGGGATCCAGGCCATTACGGATTATAAGGTGGCTCCATCGAGATGTAAGGATGACACAGACTTCCTAAACAAACTGAATGCATTTTTTGGTAGATTTGAGGCATCAAATAGCACTCCTGCTAGGAAAGCTGTGCCCCATCCTGATGAGCAAGTGCCAAGCTTTGATGTCACCTCTGTCCGGAAAACACTGCAGACAGTTAGCATTTGGAAAGTAGCAGGCCCAGATAACATCCCTGGATGTGTCTTCAGGGAATGCACAGAGGAGCTGGCTTGTGTTCTCACTGATATTTTCAACCTCTCATTGCAGCTGGCAGTGGTCCCATCATGTTTTAAGACGGCCATCATCTTGCCAGTGCCAAAAAAGCCCACAATTACAGGCCTCAATGATTACTGTCCGGTTGCACTGACATCCACCATCATGAAATGCTTTGAGAAGCTGATAAAGGACACTATTGTATCTAGCCTCCCGCCAGCATTTGACTCGCTTCAGTTTGCCTACCAACCAAATCGCTCTACGGAGGATGCTATTTCTTCCGTTCTCCATCTGAGCCTGAAGCACTTAGAGGAAAGAAATACTCATGTGCGTTTGCTGTTTGTCGACTTCAGTTCAGCGTTTAATACAATCATTCCCCAGCATCTAGTAGACAAACTGGGCCTTTTAGGCTTAAACACTCCTTTGTGCAACTGGATTCTTGATTTTCTTACCAACAGGCCCCAATATATGCGAGTTGGAACAAATACCTCTAATACCATTTTCTTGAGCACAGGTTCTCCTCAGGGCTGCGTCTTAAGTCCGCTGCTGTTCACCCTGTTGACCCATGACTGTTGTGCTAGGTTTGCCACCAACCATATTGTGAAGTTCACAGATGATACCACAGTAGTGGGCCTTATTCAGGATGACAAGGTGGAAGCTTACTGCAAGGAGATTGAGGGGTTGGTGAACTGGTGTAAGGAAAACAGCCTAGTTTTAAATACTGGAAAAACCAAAGAGATCATTGTTGATTTCAGAAAAGGCAGGCACAGCCACACTTCTCTGTGCATTAATGATTCACCTGTGGAGATGGTTACCAGCATCAAATTCCTGGGTGTGCAGCTAACGAGTAGGCTGACTTGGTCGCTCAACAGTGAGAAACTGGTGAAGCGGGCACAGCAGCACCTGCATTTTCTGCATCGCATGAGAAAAGCACATCTTCCTTCCCCTGTCCTGACCACTTTCTACAGGGGGACGATCGAGAGCATTCTGTCATACAGCATCACAGTCTGGTTTGGAAGCATCACTGCTTCAGACAGGAAGGCGGTGCAGAGAGTGGTGAGAATGGCCCAAAAGATCATTGGCAGTTCCCTCCCTCCCATCCAGGACATAGCACAGAAGCGTTGCTTGAGCAGGGTCCGTAAGATATCTCGGACACTACACATCCTCTTCACGACCTGTTTTCCTTGTTACCTTCTGGGAGGAGGCTTCGCGGTATCCGTAGCAGAACATCCAGATTCAGCCATAGTTTCATTCCATACAGCATTAACCTTGCGAACTCTCAAGCTTCCTCCTTCCGTTATATATTCAAGATGGACAGTATTTAATATTTATTTGCTACGTATATGTAGGGGTGTGTGGGTCTATACATATGTTGTTCATAGTATGTTTAGGTGTGTGTCATGTATGTGTTTCACTTTGAGAGCGGGCAACTAAATTTCATTTTTGATGTGTGCCATTGTGCCCACAGTAAAAAAATGACAATAAAGGTTATCTTATCTTAACATAAAATGATAAATGTATGAATATTTGCCTCTTGGAAATAATTAATGGGATTGTGCTGCTGTAAGAAGTTCCTGACTCTCAGGAGACAAATCCTAGAGGAAAGATTTGAAACAAATCTCTGTAACCAAGTTACTAAGCTAGCTTAAATAGTCTGAAGGATATGTAGACAATACCTTCAAGGATGTGAAAGCTGGATCCTACTCTCAAGATTTACTGGCCCTTGATATCAAGTAGATCAAGGTGCCTGTAGGAGGCCACAAATGTAAATTTGATTTAGAGATAGGTTATCATCCATTTTATCAAAGACCCCGACTTGGTGAAAGAATTAGAGAAGGCTGCAAAGGAGAAAGCTGATGTAATAAAAATTAGTATTTAGATGTTCGGAAACTGCCAACTAGGTGGAAGGAAGGGTTAAGCAAGAGCTTAGCTTAGAGTCCTTGTGCAGCCACAAAAGGGATAACCTTGACCTGCCCCAAGATCCATGAAGCCTTATCTGGTTATTCCTAAGGGAAGGCAAACAGTCTGGGAAGATTTTTATAACTTAGGTAACGAATAACGAAGTAAAGTTGCTTACTTTAGCTATTTACAAATGTCTCTGGTTGCTTGCGCCTGACATTATATAGTGGAATTATGCCAAAGAAATTCGCTTTCTAAATAACCTAAATTGTTAAGCCTTAGAACTGTTAGTGTTAGAATCAATCAGAAGGGATGCAACCTCAGATTCTGAGAATTTCATGCTAGTCAGCTTAATGTTTCTTAATGGCAGTTTGTTAGATAAGTTTATCAAAACCAAAATAACTAATAACATAAAGAACTAAGATTTGTTGAAGGAAGATCAGAAATCCTGCCTCACCAAACTTCTAGAATTCTTTAAGAATGTCAACAGCCACATTAACAAAAATGATCCTATCAACATTTACACTTGCATTTTCAAGGATCATAAGCAAATGAAGCAAACATATATTTTTATGGATTAAGCAATTATAATACAAAAAGCAAAAATAGGAATTAATGGCAATTTTCTCAATGGAAACAAATAAGGGATGTATCATAGCCCCATTGGAGCCCGGATCCAAGGAGGAGGAGGAGTTGGAGCTGGGGCCAATGGAGGAGAATGGCTCAGTCCCTATGGCCCATGAGGAACGACCTGGGGATGAGGACAAGGCAGCCACGTGCCCCTCGGGCCTCAGAAGAGTAGACAGGGAGGAAGAAAGAGTGCAGGCTGACCGAGGAAGGGGGAAGGAGATGAAAAAGGCAGGCAGCAGAGCAGAGGAGTGGCGGAGCTCTGGAGATGAGCAAATGCTTTCCCCGCCCGATCTCCGAGCATGGAGAATGGAGAGGAGTCAGAGTCAGCGCAGGGTGAAGCAACTACTCAGGGCGCTCCACCTCTCCTCATGAGGTTCACCTGGAGAGTAGCATTTAAGGAGACACCATGAGGAGGGGCTTTTGTCAGGAACAAGTGTTTGTTTTCAGGTTACATTCCCCCAGCTTTGACTCAGACCTTTTGCCTTGCTTTGAGGATTGTTTTTGCCTTGCTTCGAGGACTTGTCTTGCCCTAGCCTTGAAGACTTTGCTTTTGCCTTGGACCCCACCTTGTTTTATGGCCTGCTGTATGTCTTGCCCTAGCCCTGAAGACTTTGCCTTCGGAACTGCTCTTGTCTTATGCCTGGACTTTTGCTTTATGTGCCCTGAGGATTGCCCTTGTCTTATGGCTGGACTTTTGCCTTGTGGACTTGCCGGGTAATCTATGGGTTGTTGTTTGGGGGACTGAGGGTGGAGCCTTACTGGTTGGTAGAGGGCCATTTGTTTAACCATTCCCAAGAGAAATAAAGAACTCTCTGAATGCCTTCCTAACCATGACCACCTGGGTCATAACAGGGTGGAATAATTCAAGGATATGTGCTAGGACTAGTATAGCCTGAATTCTCAATTAATGATACAGCCTAAAGGGTCTTCTTGTGAACATTCTGATTTCTCTCCCCCCCCCCCTTTATTCCTAGCATAACAAAGTGAGAAATACATCAGTTTCTTTGAAAATATAATGTCTCCAGTCAGATAGCCATGCAAGCAGATTTCAGTTAATACAGACAAACAGATCTATAGATATTTTCTTTGTCTGTTTCAGAGGAAGTTAGACTGCAGTAAATTTTTTTAATCACCTAAGTGATTTGCAGGTCAGAGATTAACTTCTTCTGTCAACTGTAGTGCTGCTTCTGCTAAAATAACATGTGCCTATTGTTACTACTAAATCCTCCAACTGAACATAACTAATAGCCTCCTGCGATTTGCAACATTACTGGTCTTCATTCTGGTATCTTCTGTTCTTCTACCTTGGGATATCTGATGGATTAGACAGATCACTTACTACTTCATCCTCCTTGTATAGCAATTCCTTGTTGGTGATGTTGAATCCTCTTTGAACCTGAATCTTTCAACAAGCCCAAGCCTCTTTGATTCCATCTTGCTTGTTACATTTTTTTTTCTTTCCTACCTCCTTTCTCCAAGTTGAACTCAACTCCTTTATGCCAACTTCTTAGCTCATTTCAGCTTCCTTCCTTCCATGAGAGACTCTGTGTGTGAAAAGTTTTCTTTTCTTTTCTTATCTGTGCTTTTCTCAGCTATTTCTCAGACTCAGGTTATCAGTCACAACTACAGTTTGTATGTCTGGGTGGTCATGTGACAGGATGGCGCTCAGTATTTGCCTTCTACATACTGCCACAAAAGGCTTTTTAATTCGTTCATAAATAATTTGAGCCTCAAATATGCAGCAAGGCAGCCAAGTTTGTACATGTTACTAAACTATTCAGTTTTATGAAAAGTGAAAGCGATGATGAAGAGCTCCAGAAGAATCTCTTTAAACCCGGTGATTAGTCAATCAAACGGCAAATGTGATTATAGTTAAGAGAGTGCAAAGTGATGCATATTGAGGGGAAAAAGCTCTATCTTTAAATGTACATTAATAGAGTCTTAGCTGTATGTAACTAACATGGAAAAAGATCTTGGGAGCAATGAAGATGTCAACAGTGAACTGTCATTGTGCAAAAAAAAAGGAAAATCCGGACTAGAGTCCATTTGGGAGGGGATTGAAAATACAGCAGTTAATATTGCAACACACTTGTATAGATCAGTGGTGTGACTATATCTAAAATTCCACATACCTTATGGTTGCCGCATTTGAGAAAAGACATTAAAGGGCTAAAAAATGTAAAAGTGACCAGCCATAAGGTTCAGAGGATTTGAATATGTTTGCTATGAAAAAAATATGGATCCTTCAGAAAAAAGGCAACTGAAGGATACATGATAGAGGTGTTTTATATCATACATGGAATAAGAAAGTGAATAGGGGGAGATGTCCTTCTTTTTTAAAAACACTGGAACTAAAGGTCATTCAATGAAGCTGAGTGGAAGGAAATTTAGAACAGAAAAGGCACAGCACATATTTGATCTGTGCAATACACAACTATAAGATGTGTTGATGGTCACTAACTTGGAAGACTTCAAAGGGATTGGATAAATTTATATGAGACTGATTTCTCATTTTCATTAAAGAAAAAAAATGAGTTGGAGGAGGTTGTTTGCATCCATAGCCATGGGGAAAAAACAAGGTGTCTCTGGGCCAGTCACGCCATCTCAACCCATCTTAGTTTGCAAGATTCTGTTGCACAGAAAAATTAGAGCACGTTTCTCAACCTTGGCAACTTTAAGATGTGTTAATTTCAACTCCCAAAAATCTCATGCTGACTGGAGAATCCTGAAAATTGAATCTGGATATTTTAAAGTTGCTAAGGTTGAGAAAAATTGAATTAGAAGATGGAATTCTTATGTGTACCACCTTGATCTCCTGGAGGAAAGGCGGGATATATATTAAATAAACAAACACGTTTCCCCAGGGAAAAGAGAACATTGTTCTTGCTGAAAGGGAGGGGTCAAATTTGTGTTGCTGTAGTGGCACCTATGGGTAAGTTTTGGAAATTATTGTGCAAAGCAGCACAATATTGTGCTTCATTGCACCGTACTGTTCTGGCCAACTCTGCTAGTAGAAAAGCAGAAACCAAATTACTTCCCAGTGCTGATAATAAAGAGTTGATACCACTTTAGCAAGAGATAAAAAGCTAAATAGGGGAAAGATAGCATGACCAGAAAAATAACAGGAATACTAATGATGCCAAACATTAACAAGCTGTGACAACCTGAAAATTCAATGGCCCTTTCTATCTTTTGCATTTGGATTTTGAATAGGTTGCTATTTTTCCATTCAACTAAAAAAATTCCAAATGTTGCAAGTTATGGATCAAAAACCTCTGTTGTTTCTCATTGGAAGTTCTGAAGAATTTTGCATTCACTAAACCACATGTATTTACACTATTATCTAGATAGTAGCTAACATGATATTTGGTGATATTTCTGATATTCAGACTGTTTGAAGATTAGTTATAAATACTTTTGTTTAAAGAGACTTCTGAAACAGGCTCAAGGAGACAGAGGGAGGCTTCCTATAAAATCTTTAATTTCTGATCCAGGAAAGAGGCATAAGTAAGGGGCAGTTCCAATGTAAGCATATGGCATGTGCTTGGACTGACTATAAAACTTTAAGCCATAGGACACATTTATGCTATGCCTGCACTATTCATTCTCTTTGTTGAATGAATGATTGGTGAGGTGCCTAGAAAAGAAGGAATGTGTGGCAAGGGACAAACTATCCCTAAAATAAGGTACAAAGGTATGTAAATTGTTTGCTTTATACTAAACCAATAACAGGAGGCTACATAATATGCATGAAATCACCCATTTAGTTCCTTGACCAAGCAGAGGACAGTTCAGTCAGTGGTTAATCTTAATCTTATAGTTATGTTGGTCGTATACTAACAATATCAGGGCTATCAGTTCTGAACTACAGAACTCCAAACAATCTTTAGGTGGCAACAAAGAGCTAGATTTTTCTGAATTTCTTTGCTCTTTCTACTAGGTTGTCAAGATTTTTCCAGCCCAGAACAGGCAGCTTTATGGGATTGTATTCCAGGGAAATATACTTAGGGGCAGTTCTGGTCAAAAATAAATGTGGGAGTTCTGTACTTAAGATCTCTCGCAATATTAATTGATTGATTGACTGTCAATTCAATCAGTTGAATTGTTCCCCTACTATAAATCACCTTCTAACTTATTTGTTTCATCAGAAGGTGATACTATAAGTAAAGTAGCTGTTATTTCACTTTGCTCTCTTCTAATCAGTGGTAAGGGAGGGGAATTTGGCTCGGAATTTGTCACATGGAAACTTAGCCCTCCTGTCTTGATTCACAATAACTCACTCTTAGACTTTGCTTGCTAGTCTGGCCTAATCAGACAACACAAAATTTCTCTCTTGCTGGATAAGATCTCTAGGTAAGAAGCTAGTAAGGTTTAACAGTCAGCAATTACTCTTGTGAGATGTGAAGGATTTGCATGATCATAATCATACTTTATTGACGTTAGTAACAATTTACTAATTATCAGCAATAGGTTTCTGAAAAACATTTTTCTTTCCATTAAATTTGTTTCATAGTGCACCTCAGAGGTAGAACTGAATATTCATGTGTATATCAAATCACAGCTAATTTGGCTCATCCATTTTTCCCCAGACAGACTCCCAGCCCATCATTTTTGTGTACTGCATTTGCTCAATGTAGAAATTCTTCTTGGATCTTTTTTCATTACAGAGAAAATTATGTGTTTAAAGTAGAAAGTTTTATCCAGGGTTCTGGGCATAAAATCTCTTCTGAAGCTCATATTTCTACACTTTCTGGTACTGTGAACAAAAATATCATAGATGAGAATGAGAAGATGGACCATTTCTATAAAAAGAGAACTAAATAGCTTTCTTCTCCTAGCTTTCCCTTACTCTGAAGAATCATTAATTCTCTTGTGGTATCAGCAATCATTAGGGAGATTGATCAGAGTTAGCAATAACTTAAGCAGCATCATAACCTGAGCAGCATCAGGCAGAGCTCTGTTGGATTTGCTGAAAGTAACAGTAAAGCATAACCTGAGCAGCATCAGGCAGAGCTCTGTTGGATTTGCTGAAAGTAACAGTAAAGCAGCAGGCATACTGGAAAGCAAGTCTACTGTAGAAAGCCATGGAGATCACCTTGGGGAAACGAGGCAGAGACAATAACAGTTATGTAAACAAAAGCATCCTTTAAGCCTGGGAAGCATGATAGTATAAGAAAGAAAGTCAGGTTGACTCTTCCCTAATTCACTATACTATAAGAGGGAAGAAAGGGAAAAGTCAGTTAGGTTTTTCAAGATTCTGTTAATATAAAATATATTAATATAGTATAATTCCCATCAAACGTGGAGTCTATTTCCTGACTTGTCCTACTGATGCCAACCCATTTTTTGGCTTCCCTGGGTGGGGTTTTTTATCTTCTATATTAAAAACTGAAGGCATTGTGAGAAAAGAAGGCTGATGGGTAACAACTTCCCTGGATTATCCTTTGCTTGTAGTTAAAAAAATTAAACTAATCAAGATGAGGAGAAACTTTTATGCTCCTCAAAGAAACCCAGCAGAACAGTGACAGTCATTTGAAATCTGATGCTGGTTCTGCAACGTCAATAGAACAGTTGGCATCATCTTGGATCTGGACAGTATTTGCACATTTAACATACTTGAGACTAAGGAAAGAAGTTAAGAGCACTGGGCACAAGAAGCTTAGAAATAAATAGTTAAAAAATGTGCTCAGCCATTGATGAGCAACTATTGTCTGGAAACACAATTCTTTTGGGGTAACAACAAAACTGACAATTTCACAGACTCTAGGATGAGGAAAAACATAAAGGAAAGTAGCTCTACCATTTGTCAGAATGGGTCTAAGTGCAGATGAAAGGTGATGTAAAGAAAGCGACAACCATCCCCCGACAAGTCAAGTCTTATGCAGGATACAACTGTCTTTTAAATTAATATGTTACTCACAGGTAGAGTTAAGAAAAATATTCTAGCACCAGCACTGAAATAAAATTCCACTGCCACCTCAGTCAGATTTTTATGTGAAATATTGCTACCAGATCTGTACTACAGAAATCTGGCTGAGTGCTAGATGGTAACAAAATGTGAAGAGTTTTGTATAGCTTGTTGCTGTCATGAAGCAGCTGTCCTGATTTCTGCAGCAGAGATCTGGTAGTCCTAAGCTTGATAGTCCCTGTTTTATTATCACTTATTTATTTTAAAATCAAATTTATATGGCTGCCCATCTCATGGAAACTGACTCCGGCCAACATACAGCAAACCAATAAAACTATGGATATACAAAACAATCATTGCCTAAAATTTTATATAATAATGATATTAAAAACTATAAAAGCAGAACTAAAGCAAAAAAAAAAAAGATGAAGGGATGTTAACAATAACAGAGCCACCTCAGCAATTTACTTGCCCCTGGGGTCCCCAGGACTGTTGGTATAACCAGGACTTTAGAGTCCTCCAGAAACTCAGGAATGATTAGATTGACTTCATCTCTGGGAGGAGAAGATTAAACAATGTGGGTGCCACAGCAGAAAAGGCCCACTGTCTAGGAATGGAGATATACAATTGGATATCAGCAATGTACTGATGATACCTCACCCCACAGGTATGATCTCACCCAGTGGCCTCATGTTGAAGTTGAATAGGAGAGGAGAGAGCACTAACCCTGCAGACCCACATAGTAGAGGTCAAGGGTGGGATCCTCCCTCCCCAATCACCATGGAGGAAGGAGGTGAACCAGTACAATACAGTTCCACCCTCAATCCTCTGAGTTGATTCAGAAGATTACCATAGTTGATGCTGAGAAGTCAAGTAAAGCAAGGATGGAATATTAGTACCATCACCCACATCAGAGATCATCCAACAATGCAACCAATGTTATCTCTATTCTATACCCAAATCTTAATCCTGAATGAAAAGAACCTAGATATTCTGATAATTATCTGATAATTATCATGCCCAATGTTTGGTGGGATTCTTGCTATTTTTTTTTTCAAATCATAGGAGAATAACCAAGAAGCTATGTTTAGATGTGAGGCTTCATTGAGGCTTATATTGTACATAATGTTTTAAAGTAAGAGTCTTTCCTCAGCACTTATTTTTATTGGTTTTTTTTAGTAAGAGTTGTGAAGTAGCAACTGAAAATCATACTTAATGGGGAGGAATGGCTTAAGACTTCTTGCTGTTTGACTGTTCAAAATTGACCTCCACAGGAACACACTAGGGTGCTTTTTTCCTCTAGATTTTGATTTTATGTGGTTCATATTTCCATCATAAACTATTACACAAATAATGAAACAGCCTAACAATAATTCCACAACTTTAGAAATTGCAGTGAAGCACCACTAATTATCTAGCTGACACAGTAAACTGCCTAAGAATAGTTGTTTATTAGTTTAGTTGTTAGATGTATGGGGAGAAGTAACATTAACAACTGATGTGTTTATTTATTTAATTAAATGAAGACAGAAATGTAATAGGAAATTATTTATGCATGAAATTAGAAATTAGAAAGATGTATGCAGATACATGTTATATAAATTTATTATCTTTAACTACTTGTTATTGTTTGTCAACCAGTTAGAACTTTTCCCTCAGAAAATGAGCTTATTTTAATTTTAGTAAATCAGGTTTTTTTAAAACAAGTTTTATGAAAGTTTGGGAAATATTCTACATGGAGTTACATTTGCTGGAGCTAAATAAATAAATAGGTCAATAAAACTACTGAAATCTCTCAACTTATTGAATGACACTGAAAAGCCAGGCATGTAGTGGTAATTCATTGATGGATGTCTGCAGAGGATGATATCACAGATATTGTGACAAGCAAACATTATAGTGATTTTTTCCAAATGACTGTGAAAACACCTATGACCTAATGGTACACAGGTAAGTTTTAAGTGAGCCAGTTTTGTATAGGCTAGAAACTGGGAGACCATGAGTTCTATTCTGACCTTGACCACAAGGCAGTTGGGTGACCTTGGGCCAGTCATATTCTTTCAACTCTAGGAAGGAGACAATGACAAGTCACTTCTGAAAAACCTTGCCAAGAAAGCTACAGGGATTACAGGGATTCTCCAAGAATTGGACACAATTTAACAGGGAGGGGGGAGTATTAATTATAGTAAGAACGAATGTGCTTCTCAATACTATTTTAAAATCACTACCGGGACTAGTTGTCTTTTAGCTCGCCAAGACAGTGTTCTTTATTTTTTTATTTAAGGATTGTTCATTATATTATGCATAGTTTGATTTTAAAATGTTCATTTCTAAATTGCCCTGGAGTCCTGGTGGAGAAACCACAGTCCAGACAAATAAGTTATAACTATATAATAAGGTCTAGAAGTACCTTTATGGCAATTTGCTGAGTTCAAGCCCTCAAAACAGCTGAGCCAATAAAAGGTGCACATGAAATTAACCAAGTTCATAGATTATGAGAGCAGCCCAAGAGGATGGAAGCCAGCAAAATATGATAATCTTCAACAAAAAGTCACCAACAGAACATCTATCTACCAATCATGTTCAAGTGCGTTATGGGATTTAGCACATCCAGAATAATCAGGAGTAAAAATGTTATGATAGAAAAAAAGGAACAGAATCTTTTTTGAAGTAGCAACCCAATTGTGTATCTTCCTCCCCAACAGGTTCAAGTATCCCTTAAATGTATCTTTTTTGATGCTAGATCTAAATCTTTCCAGACATTTAAAATGGCATTATTAAGCAAGCTTAATAATTATTAAGTGAGCTGTTCCTGATTTTTTATTGTGGGAGTTGTTTTATTGTACTCACTGTAAACAGCATAATACATAGCTTTCATTAGATTCTTTATGCCATGCCTTTCTGATATCATTAGATGAAGGGTAGTAATACATATTTTACCTTAATAAATAAACTATAGTTTTCCCTTTCAAATACTTGTCTCTTCTAGCTGAAATTCTTGCAGGAACTTTTAAAAGTACTGATTGCAGAAAGCTCAACAGGACATCAGCCCTGCTGCCTGTTTCAAAAATGCTCTTAATTAGGAGCATATTGTGATGGATACAGATTGTAATTAATGCATAGTTTAGTGGTTATTCTTTGACAGGCTATACATTTTGTATAATTTCCTGGTTTGCTGCATCACAGAAGTGCATGCAATCTTGCTTCAGCATTATCTTGAACTTGGGGCATGCATGGACCATGATTTTAGAGTTAAAGACCACACAGGTCTTTGTATAGCATGTCATGGGCCCACCACAAAAGGGGAGGGGGAAGGCATGTCAAAAATTAATGTAAATTCATGTAGCTAATGTGAACAATCTTTGTGTTTTTTAATTATTTCCCCTTTCTATGACATTAAAAGTATGGCTCATTAGCAACCTGTGGAGCAGAACTGAGGATTGTAGCCAAGACTTTGGGAAGCTGCTTGCAGTTTTAGGGCTGCAGGATGTATACACTAAGCCCAGTAGGATAGGACCATGGCACTCCTTTGCTTTCCACCATGCCAATCCTTGCCTTGGTCCATGGCAAGATCTCAGCTCCTTTCAAATTTTGAGCCCTGTTTTATTCACCTTAAGTGCTTATATAAGAACACTTAATTAAGAATACAAAAATAAAAAGAATGATCAGAATGAAAGCTTCACTGCACTCAGATATGAGTAGAGTATTCAGATCTTGCTATACAAACTAAAATCAATTCTAAAGGGGAGGGTAAAAAAATGTCAAGATGGTGCCCATATCCATGCTAATAAAGCCCCACACCTTTTTTACATTACACACCTACAAATGCAGGCTTCACCTACACCTTCATAGCTGGCATCTTGACTTTTTACACACACAACCCTCTATGGGCAACCCTGGATTGAGGCCTGGAGATGATATTCCCTGACTGAAGGAGCCTGGAAGGGGCCCCCTCTATCAGACCTTTTTGGATGGACACACACCACAGGGTAGCTTTTCTTAACCTTACCAACTTTAAGATATATGGACTTCAACTCCCAGAATTCCTCAGCCAGTAATACTGACTGGGGAATTCTGGGTCTTCAAGACCATCTGTCTTAAAGTTGCTGAGGTAGAGAAACTCTATTATAGGGTGTTGTTGTTGCTTTACGTTTTGAACATCGTGGCTATTTGAGAGCTAAGACTGAATCCCCAAGAACTTAAGCATTTCAGTTTTCCTTTTGAGGTGATTGCATTTCTTAAATTCAATGACAAGTTTAAGAGTAGGTTTCCCTTCAGCCTTTAGGCATCAGAAGTTTTCTAAAATTTTCAGCCAAGATTCTAAACAGAATTAAGTGCACAATAAAGTAATAAGAATTCCATAGTAATTTAATTTACTCCCAGCCAGAGATTTACTGGGTTCATGATATTTGACCCATTCTCTATACCAAAATGTAGCAGAGGACAGAAATAATATATATATATATACTAAGCCTCAGTCTCAACTTCAATCAGTCTTGGAGATTTTTTAATTTTAATTTTGCAGGTTGTTTGAGCCAGAAGTCAAGGAAAGTGAAATATTGCCTGATGACACTTTTTTAAAAAAAGAATAAGCATTCAGTGCTAAAACGGGTAAGGCCAAATGAATGGTTTCTATTTTATTCCCATTGTTTCCTCCACTAAAGCAGTTAATAATGCTACATTGTTCTGCTACTAGTAAATCTTGCTGTTTGTCTATCTTCTCCACCCCAACGCCTCTGCTTCTTTTTGGCTTACTTCTATCCCAGTTTGCAGCTCTAGAAATATAGAGTGGGAGAAAAGGGAAGGAGACAGAAATATTGTGCTGTGACCTTTAGTTGACTGTCTGCAAGAGTGAAAGAAGCTCCTGTGTAGAATGATCCTTTGCCCTTGCGGTTACTACACTCCTCTCCAGATTTTCTGAGGTTATGGCTACTCTATTGTTCCAGCAGTTCCATGCATCGAATTGACTCATTTCTTGGCTATAGTCCTTGTAAAAGAGCCCATCTAAAACTTTAATTTTATACTTATAAAATAATTGTATGGGAGTACCATACAATGACAGAATGAAAATGTTACTTATTACATGTGGATCCATTTCTTCAAGGAATTCTGAATTCACAATTTTCACACATGGACATAGCATTGCAATCACTTTGCGGGTTGAAAGTTGGTGATTGGCTGATCTCTGATGTGTGGGGAGTTCAGCTGCAATCTCCCTGACCTAACTCTCTATCCACACTGCTCTAACATTGCCCCACATTGAATTTATTTGAAATCTATTGACAAATAATTCACCAGACCCATACTTCTGTGTTACCTGTGTTAGTTTACTCTTTTGTGACCAGCAAAAGACAGACCAGCAAATTTAACAAAAGATAATTACAATGATGTATGGGAAGTTGTATTAACATTATTTCAATTTTGTTGTAATTGAAATGTAAATTTGATCAAATAGTGGTTTTTCTCTCTCTGCTTCTGTTCTACCTGGGTCTATATCTTTATTCTGGGCCCATCTATTGGAACGGGGGCAGATTCATTATTCAAAAATTCCAAGGTGGCCTTCAACCAGAAAAAAAAATGAGTGTCTCTCCTTTTTACCTCAGCATATATGGATGATTCAGTCAAGTATTTCTGTGAATATTTAAGTCAAATATTTAAGTCAAGTATTCCAATTGCTTTTCAATGTCCTCCTCAACAATTACTCCACAGACTGTTAGAGAAAAATCCAAATCAGACTGATAATACACTGTCAGTCTAATAGTATAGGATTATATTTGTTGTATCACTAACTTAAAATAGTAGAAACTAGAAACAAATTTTGTTTTTTCACTACAACAACAAAATTCCAGGCAGCCAGCCACAAACATTTTCTTTCCATCCATTTCCAAACTGTAATATTTGTGGAAACCCAATTTAATGGCAGCATAGCCATTAATTTTCACCCTATCCTTCTCCATAATTTGTCAGTTACTGTACAAGAAAGTGCTTCATGACAGACCATACAGTAGTCAGGAAATACAATAAATCTTTCCTCAATTGTCTCCTTTTGAAAGCAGATATATATGGCAAAAGAGTGGGGTGAATCTTGTTTCCATTATGAAGGGCAAATTGAAATGGAGATACGGTGTGTTGAGGGGAGAGGGTGTTGATTTTCAAACTCTGACTTTCCCGGTCTGATTGCCGGGAAAGTTAAATATCTCTGATTTTTGTACTCTGCAATGTTGGGAATGTGGTGGGAACAGAATGGGGCAGGATCTCAGCTGGAAAATATCTCAGATAGATGAAATATTTGTCAAAGCATTTTCTCATGTGAATATGCCTATAGCCAGGCATTAGACGAGGGCATTCGTTTCAACTCAGCCTAAAGTTGTTGTTTGTATATTTCTTTTAAAAGAAAAATTGCTGCATAAGACAGCAGAAACAACAAAGAAATGTAAGTTTAAGAGAATGCCAAGCTTCAATATCTTTCAAGGTCTTTTCCCTTCAATAAAACCAGGGTAAGAAAAGAACCTTGGAGTTTGTCTTCCCTGCCCATCACTTAGATTTACATCAATATATTATTTGCCCAAAAGACAGATTTTGCATTTTATTCCAATAATATGCATATTGATAGCTCCACAATTCAAATAAGCCAACTCAAATCCGCTAGAAAACAGTCTTTTTTTCCTCAATTGTTTGCAATCAGCATTTTCTTTTGAGGGCTGTTTTGTAATGAACGGACATGATCTAGACTGGACTGAAATACAGGCCAAATAAAATTGTACTTTTTCCATTTTCAGATTTTACAGTGCAGGCCTTGCTCAGAAATACACTAAGATGTACATTAAGACTCATACAAAATACTTTTAGGGACATGTGCATTAAAATAGAATATGGTTAGAAATGTATGCAAGAAGAAACCTTTTAAATATGTAGTTTATTTCTGTGCATTTATGGAAAGATTAATGCAAGACCAAAACAGCAACAGATTTATGAATGAACATAATATAGGCCAAAAATTAAATAACCGAGTCTTAGCAAAAAATATAGACATATTTGTAGCAGATAGATACTATGTAGTCAAACATTTCCCAGATATAAAAATGAAATCAGAGGCAAACATGCTACTTAAAGAGGGGAGGGGGAAGAGAACCTGTACTCATATTCTTAATTTTTCATACTTACATTTTTCCACATCTGTTTCTGTTGAAATTCATCTTGCTGGTTTATACCCATTGTTCCATCTTATCAAAATACTACTGAACCTTATCCTCTAAATCAGGGGTCCCCAACCCCCAGTCTATGGCCTATTGCTGGACCATGGCCTGTTGAACCAGGCTGTGCAAGTGGCAGGCGAGCACACGAAGGCATGAAGCTGCATTGGTGCAGAGCTGGAAAGATTGGGGACCACTCTAAGCACTATCCTCTATCTGTCTATTATTCATATATATGTTGAACAGTGCATAGCCTAGAACACAATATCTTGTGTAGTACCCTGTAATACTCACTTATCACTTCCTTCAGGTCTAACAAGGAGCCTCTGATCTATGTTCACAGGGCAGAATTATTAAACCAGCTAGCACAGTCCCTCTCACATTTTACCACGCTTTTACTAGAAATTTTGCCAAATGCTTTGCTAAAGCCAAGATATACTATGTCCATCACAGTTCCATGCTCAACTAAATTGGTCACTCTGTCAAAAAATATTAGGTTGGCTGATGCATGACTTGTTATTGCTGTCCATAGTTGCTTTATTTCCCTAAATGCTCAGAAATTCCTTAATAATATGGTTCAGAGTGTTATTCAGTATAAGAATCAATCTGACTTGTCTCTAGTTATCTAAGTCTTCTTTCCCCCCTCCCCTTTTTTAAAGATACAAACAGCATACAATATACTATTTTCCACACCTCTGGTACTATACCCATCCTCTATGGATTTCTGGGTAAGATCACAGAAAGGGACTCTGAGCTTGTAGATTGTCCAACAAAGGTCTAAAATCTTCTTCAAAATCGTTAGATGTAACTGACCTGGTCTGGGGACTTAAACCCATTGATGTAGCTAGCTGTCAGCTAACATTTTCTTTATTTATCTTGAGTTGCTACTGCCTCTGCCCTTTTGGCACTTGTTCTGTTTGGGTCCATTTGCATCTCCTACATCCATTCACCTCAGAAGGAAGTTTTCAAGTATAGTTTTCAACTATAGTTACCAAAACTCTGAGACCTCAAGAAGCTGTCACCTCAATATATGAGAAAAACAGCAAATTGAAGATGTTTCTTATGAACATTTTGATCAATGGCCATTTAATATTGGGAGATTTGGACTATTTTTACTGATTTTTGCTTATAATTTATTACCACTTATTGTAATCAGTTTATTTTGGAGGTTTTACTGTTGTTGAATTCTGGTAAGCTACTTTTGAGCCTGTTTCTGATCAAAAGATGGTAAATAAATTATAAGGTAAATAAGATATCCACTGAGAAGAAACAAGAGATCCCTCTTTAAAAAGAATCAGTGGAAAAAGCTTTCCATAGCACTGATGTTTGACATAAGCAGTTTGCCTGCACCCAGGCCATTGTTCTGCAGTAGCCTTCTACAGATGATGCTAAAACAACATGTTTCTGCTTACTCAAGAAATAAAGAATATTATGAGTGCAAAGTCTTCTAGAGTACTCAGTGGCAGGAGTCCAGATATGGATCTCTCTTCTCTGTGATGCTCAATTTGGTCTAGTCATCTCTTCTTTCAGAAAACTGAAGACCAGGCTCTTCTTTCAGGCTTTTGTAGGACAATTACTTTGCTTTTCTGCTTTTTAAAAAATGAATTGTATTTTGAATTCATTGTATTTAGGCATTGTTGGTTGGTTTTATTGTGCTGCTTGTGTTTAAAGCTGTTTTTATTGTTCTCTTGTAAACCACTTTAGGAGGAAGACGGGTGCAAAAATAAAATAAATAAATACATTTGTTTGTATATATTGCCATCTTGAGAGCCATCTGTTGGCAGAAAGGCAGGATATAAATCCCCAAATAAATAAGAAATTTGCTTGGTATTTTTCTTTCCAAACCACTCTGAACTTCTGAATAAGACTACTGCTGCTGCTATCAATATTTGCCAGGCTTCCCATTTTCCTAACATGGCCAAAATATTTTAATCACCCAATCACTGTACAGCAGAACACATACAGTATTCCAAATACGAAAAGTACTGTTAGATCTTCTTGCAGATTGTCCTTCAGTTGTAATCCTAACAAAAAAGTCACAATGTCAATAGCCTAATATTTTATTACTTTGTATTCTGCACAAATAGCCAAGTAGAAACAAAAAGGCTATTTTTGCAATAAAACACTTTTTATTGTGAAAAAATAATTATCACTATTTTTCTGTTTCATATGGGAACCAAATCAAAAAGAAAAGTGACTGGATTTAAAAAGTTTAGATTGTTTTTTTTTAGAAAAAAAATTAACAGAAAAGAATATAATGGATGAATAAGAATGATTCACTATTTATTTCATATTATCCAGTTTGTGAACAGGCATTTAGGATTTAGTTAGCAGATAAAATGCTGGGATTAGATTTAGGGAATTTATTTCCATTTCTTAAAACTAAAGAACAATATAATATTATTTGTTCCCACATGGCCGTGTTGCCAAGAAACTTTGCATTGGCATTGCATTCTTCTGGAATATTTTTTTTTCTAAAATTTCCCAGTATAGCTTCCAGATTTCTTGGAGATTTTCCATTCAAGAATTAACCATACTTTCCTCTGTAAACCAGGCACTGTCACCAGCATTGACTAAAACATACTGTATTTTCACAATAAAAAATTATTTCTAAAATTAAATGGTCTAAAAAAATGCATATAAAATATATTTATTGTAAGAGATGTGCATGAAAATATAAACAAATATTTACCTTTTTCTACATATTTTTAAATAGTAAGCTAACCAGGTTTTATGATTAATAAAATGAAAAATTATTTGCCAAAAATGAAATTGACAGATTATATGTTATAGTCTAAGGACTATTCTGTTGATATTTTGGTATTTACATTTTAAAAATATATTAAAAATATATAAAAATAATTATATCTGTATGAATGGATATATATATATATATATATATCCATTCATACAGATATAATTATTATAAATGAGTAAATGGATATTATGTTTGCTGTTTTGAGTTACTTATAAAGTAATCAAGATAAAAAAATCTAATAAATAAATGGATAAATAATGCTAATACACTTGCATATATACCAACTTATAAAACTTTACAGACACACAAGTTTACACAGAGTAAATGAATATTATGTATATTGATTAATTTGCTCCATTCCTGCATACAGAATGTCAAAAATGTCCAGACTGGTTCTAGTCAATTTAGATAGAAGAACTCTAATTCACCTGAGGGAGACCCAGAATCTGCCCAAAATAACCTAAATTGGCGGCATCATTGGCAGATCCCAAGTTAGACGAACTAAAGAGTGAGATTCTGCTATCTGTAAGTTGCTTCTGCTCTCAAATGATATTGTGACCTGGCAATCCAGGATGAAATGCAGGTCAGGAAGTAGCAAAAGAAGGACAAATATTAGAGATCAATTTGAGCAAACTGACTAATTCCTTGTTTGAAAGCTTATAGTATTGGCTGAAGATTCTTGGTAGTTGTTAGCCTGTTTGTTGTTGATTGGTAAGGACTTGGGAATAGGGAATGGAAATTCGATCAAGTCTATAGCCTTTTTGGTTGTATCCCCATTTTTTTCTATTCAATGCAGGTTCTTGAATGAATACATATAAACTGCACCTAGAACAAGATACTCTACCAAGATTCATATGGAGCAAACAATGAATAAATTTATTAATATCAAGGGTGCCCTGAGTGGCAAAAAAAAAAAAAAATCAAGTTGTCCACAACCGAGTGAAAGTAGCCCCATCCCTTTTTCTTATGTGTCAGAAGTATGTAAAAAAGTGGTAGAGCTTTAATCACATAGTTACCTTTTTTTTTTTTTTTTTCCTGGCTTCCTGCTGCAGCCCTGGGCAATGTCTTATCTTTGAATAAGATGGTTCAAGGAATTAACAAGATCGTGTTTGGCCCCACTATACCAATAGGCTTCACTTTTGGCCCCTGGCATGGCCCATTTCATACTGATTATTGACACTTAAAATAAATTACTTTAAATGTAAATATACAGTAGAAGCTAACAGTGAACAAAGCTCTAGCTTTAGACACAACATTTATTTCCATAAATGTCTCTTGGATCAAGACTGGTCGCATAAGTTTTCTTAGAAAATAAAAATGGAGAGTAGCTACATCCTCGTACTTTGGCTGGAAGTAAGCCTACTCTACCTGAAAACCAATCAAAATAAAACAAAAGTATGCAGGATTGGTACAGAAGAAACTGATGGGGAGGTTAGCCTTTTAGAGGGCATTGAAGCCCTGGCTTGCCACCCAAGCATGAGATAGGATGTGGTTGAGTTGAGAGACTATCTACTCTAGTATTGGGGAGGGGGGGAGTGAATTTTTGTTTAAGCTATGTTTTAATGGATGTTGTGAGCCACCTAGATTCATTATATGAACAAGGTGGCCATGTAAGTCCTGTAAATAAATGAAATAAAGAAAGGGTGATGCAAAAATTAAGAGAATTCTGTGTATTGATGAATAGATAAATTGGCAATCATTTTGCCATAGTAAACATTTTGTGTGAGTGCCCACAACATGCTCTTCAAATTCTAAAGGTGCCCTTTTAAATTCTAAAAGAAGAAACAACCAATCTCCAAGGACAGCAGCTGAATTTTTGGAACTATTGATCCAGCTGAAGAATAGAATAGAATAGAATAGAATAGAATAGAATAGAATAGAATAGAATAGAATAGAATAGAATAGAATAGAATAGAATAGAATAGAACTGGAAGGGACCTTGAAGGTCTTCTAGTCCAGCCCCTGCTCAAGCAAGAGAACCTATACCATCTCAGACAAATAACTGTATAGTCTCTTCTTAAAAACCTCCAGTGATGGAGCATCCATGATTTCTGAAGGCAAGCTGTTCCACTGGATAATAATAATAATAATAATAATAATAATAATAATAATAATAATAATAATAATAATAATAATAATAATAATAATAATAATAATAATAATAATAATAATAATAATAATAATAATAATAGTTGGAAGGGACCTTGGAGGTCATCTAGTCCAACCCCCTGCTCAGGCAAGAAACCCTATACCAGTGATGGCGAACCTTTTAGAGACCGAGT
Organism: Azemiops feae; assembly: GCA_023970755.1. Taxonomy (NCBI): domain Eukaryota; kingdom Metazoa; phylum Chordata; class Lepidosauria; order Squamata; family Viperidae; genus Azemiops; species Azemiops feae. The sequence goes on along the minus strand of JALGBA010000927.1, from coordinate 592,036 downwards.
GCCCAAACTGCAACCCAAAACCCACTTATTTATTGCCGGGTGCCAGGTGGGCGTGGCCCACTGGGTGGGCATGGCTGTGGTGGTCATGGCAGACTGGGTGGGTGTGGTCAAGGTCAGCATGGTCACCTCAATGTTGCTCATGAGGAGGGACGCCTGTGGGGGCCGGGCAGGGCTGGGGGAGATCCAGGGGGTCTTTGTCAGGTGGGGTGGTGGGCAGGAGGTTCGTCCTGCAGGGTGAGGCGAAGCGAGGCGAGGCAGGGCGGGGGTGCCATTGTCGCAGGGCAAGGCGAGACAGGGGCTGGGGCGGCTGCTGCCTGACATCGTCGGCCCCCACACACAGAGGCCAGCGAGCGCATGGGGGCCGACAGTGTCCGTCAGCAGCCACAGCCTGCTGGCCCCTCAACTGGCGCACTCTGGGGCTCTGCAGCCTGCCGCCAGCAGTTCAGAGAAGCCACCTCTGAGCTGGACGGACAGCCGACAGCTGATGAGGCGATGCAGTGGGTCGTGCCTGGGAAAAGGAGAGCATGTGAGGTCAGGAGGGATGGGACGGGGGGAGGGAAACCAGATGTGCTGGGATGCATCCGGCCACGTGGGACCTCGGTGAGTTAGCAGGCAGCTGGTTGAAGAGGGACAGTTGCCAGATGGTTGAAGAGGGCTCTGAGTGTCACCTCTGGCACGCGTGCCATAGGTTCGCCACCACTGCCCTATACCATTTCAGACAAATGGCTTTCCAGTCTCTTCTTAAAAACTTCCAGTGTTGGAGCATTCACAACTTCTGGAGGCAGGTTGTTCCACTGATTAATTATTCTAACTGTCAGGAAATTTCTCCTTAGTTCTAGGTTGCTTCTTTCTTTGGTTAGTTTCCCTCCATTGCTTCTTGTCTTGCCTTCAGGTGCTTTGGAGAATAGCTTGACTCACTCTTTTTTGTGGCAATCCCTGAGATATTGGAACACTGCTATCATGTCACCCCTCGTCCTTCTCTTCATTAAACTAGACATACCCAATTCCAGCAAACGTTCCTTAGCCTCCAGTCCCCTAATCATCTTTGTTGCTTTTCTCTGTACTCTTTCTAGAGTCTCAACATCTTTTTTACATCATGGTGACCAAAACTGGATGCAGTATTCCAAGTGTGGCCTTACCAAGGCATTGTAAAGTGGTATTAACACTTCACATGATCTTGATTCTATCCCTCTGTTAATGCAGCCTAGCACTGTGTTGACTTTTTTGGCAGCTGCAGCACACTACTGGCTCATATTTAAGTAATTGTCCACTAGGACTCCGAGATCCCTCTCACAGTTACTACTATTGAGCAAGGTATCACCTATACTATACCTGTGCATAGTATACCATACCTGTATAATATACTATATCTGCACCTATACTATATCTGTAATTGTCCTCACTGTCAGGAAATTTCTCCTTAATTCCATGTTGCTTCTCTCTTTGATCAGTTTCCAACCATTGTTTCTTGTCCTGCCCTCTGGTGCTTTGGAGAATAGTTTGATGCCCTCTTCTTTGTGGCAGCCCGTCAAATTCTGGAATACTGCTATCATGTCGCCTCTGTTTCTTCTTTTCTTTAGACTAGCCAAACCCAAGTCCTGCAGTCGTTCTTTGTATGTTTTAGTCTCCAGGCCTTTGATCATCTTAGTTGCTCTTCTCTGAATTTTTTCCAAACTCTCAACATCTTTTTTGTAATATGGTGACCAAAATTGGTTGCAGTATTCTAGGTGTGGTCTTACTAGAGTTTTGTAAAGCGGTACTAATACTTCACGTGATCTTGATTCTATGTCTCTGTTTATGCAACCCAGGATTGTATTAGCTCTTTTGGCTGCTGCTGCACACTGCTGGCTCACAGTCAAGTGATCGTCCACTAGGACTCCAAGGTCCCTCTCACAGTTACTGTTTTTGAGCCAGGTCTCGCCTAATCTGTACTTATACCTTTGATTTTTCCTGCCTAAATGAAAACTTTGCTTTTCTCCACACTGAAACTCATTTTGTTGGATAGGGCCCATTGTTCCAGTTTGTCATGATCTTTTTGGATCCTGAGTTTGTCTTCCAGGGTATTGGCTACTCCTGCCAGTTTAGCATCATCTGCAAATTTGATTTTACCTTCTATTCCCTCATCTAGGTCATTTATGAAGATATTGAAGAGTACTGGGCCTAAGACGGAACCTTGTGGTTCTCCACTGCTTACTTCTCTCTATGTGGATGTGGTGCCATTGAGGACCACTCATTGAGTATGGTTTGTCAGCCAGGTACAGATACATCTGGTGGTGATGTTGTCTATCCCACCTTTTTCTAGCTTTTTCTAGACCACTACCATTGTGGACCTTGGAGAAGGAAATGCTATGATGTCAGTGCTAGTTTCAGCAAGAGGATTTAGTAAGCTTTCTTTCATTGGAATAATGTAACAAGGACAAAATTGTCCAAAATGGTTTTTCATTATTCACATGCAAACTTTGTGCTGTTCAGAACATTCCTCCAGGGACAAAACAAAAATATAGGTTCCCTTTGGGAATATACAGCAGTCAAGAAGAATAGGACAGGTTATTCTTCCAGAGCTCTCTGGCTCTCAGAGCCCTTACATAAGACAAATCAGGCAAAGCACAGGCAGTTATTATAACCATGGCCCTACATGATTAATTCTGAAAATATGCACTGGAGTCAAATATGCCAACCAATGTCAAATATGGTAGTGTAGTTGTTACAGCCTTATTTTGAGGTGATGACTACTATCATCCTGGACCTAAATATATACAAAAAAAACTTGCAGCAAGTAGTTCCTAGTATTCTTGGCAAATACCACCCTAAAGAATGCATAATTTTAAAGGACTTTAAATGCTTTGGACTGAGAGAAAGCAACAACTTTTCTGGGTGGTTGATCTTGCAAAGTATTATAATCAACAAGAGTAAAAGTAAATCTTCACCTGTCACTTGGGCTTTACTCTTACATACACTAGCTCATAAAAAAGAAAAAGTTGCTTGAAAGACATTTTAACAACTTTACAGAAAAAAACACAACTAGCAATCAAAAAGAATGCCAGGACCAGAAGGAGCCATCAATCCAATGAGTTTACATGTCAGAGTTCCTGAGAAAAAGAGGGAATGTGGCTCTGTATCTTTCCTGCCTTCATAAGAAAGCTGCAGAGTGGTAGCAAAGAAAATTATTTACTGCTACTTAGAAAAGCTCATTCCTCTGAAAGGAGGCTTTTAGCCCTGAGAATAGGGTTGGGGAGTGTGGTATGGAGGGATGGGTGGATGGATGGATGGACAGAGTTCTCCCAGGAGTTGGTGTAGAACAGCTTTGAGGCTGTGAACATTTCCTTTTGTACATTCTGCTGTTCAACTCAGTTTGTAACAGAGTCAGTGGTCCCTCTTTTTATGCTCATATTTTCAAAGTGCAATTTTGACTTTGGTTACTCCATCAGGTTCCACTGAGAGTCATGGCTCCAGTTCAAAGAACAACAAAATTGTAAACGAATGCCATATTGGACCAATAGCAAAAGAAAAATCAGGATGTTCTAACAAATTTCAGGCAAATTTGCAATGAATGGTCCAGGATTTCTGTCCCATCACTAAAGTAGGAAATACTCTCACCCTCTAAATCAGGATATTTTAACAAAGAAAGTTAGGGAAACTAAGAGTAATTTTTATGCATAAGTATTGCGATTCAATTCTAAAATAAGCACAAATTTTAGGATCATGTGTTCAGGGGAGTTCTGTTCTTTCACCCGTATTCTGTATTAGATATAGCTGGCTGGTTTTCTAGTTATTATAAAATATAAAGTTGAATCTGAAAGCTTGAAGCTCACTTCAATACCCTACACATACTTTAAAAAAACGGTAACTTATATGGACATAAACAGATGTGGAGTCTTTGGTGCTCTCTGAACTTGTTTGCTTGCAGATGTTTCTTTACCTAAATAGGAACAAGTGAGTGTACTTTTTGAGGGAGATGGGCAGTCCAAAAATGCAAATGTAAATAAATAAATAGTTCTCTGTTTATATACAGTACTTAGCAATGCCAGAGTTAGTGGGGGTATGGTATTCTCCTTGATAGATTTTTGATTTAGGATATTGTTTTCTATTTGATTGTTTTGTCTACTTGACAAACCAGATGTTAACCAGATGTTGTTTCCAGTTCACTCATAAACTAGATTAAGGACTGCTCTGACCAGTCATTACCATCCCTGATCATGGACAAATTGATTTGCACCTACTTATCTCCTGCTGCAGATGTAGCTCTTTGTTCAAATAGAAAACCCCTGCCTATAGATACCAGTAGCCACCAGAGAAGGAGCTTCCTTCATGGGGCCATTGGAAATGACAGCTGGCACATCCTTTCCCCAGCAACTTCACTCCCAGTGAGTTGTCTACCTTACAGGACAAAATAAAGGGAGTGGTTATCTGAAATTGCTCCAGGGTTAAATAATTAATTATAAATAAGGATTGTGCCCCTTTAATAGTAATTGCAGGGGGTACACCTTTGTGCATGCAGAAAGCTATTTTTTGGCATCACAGTTCAATTTCCTTTTTATGGGGTGGGGATCCTCTTAAATTGAAAACTCTTTCTTTTGTGTAAATATGGTGTTTTCAGTGAAATGTATATTCGGTCAACGTTGTAATTTGCCTGGAAGTCTTTAAGGTGTCATTTTAGGTCCAAGCCCTTTTCAGTTCCTTCAAAATATAGCCAAAAAGCAGAGAACAGACAATTAAGAGACAGTAAAATAGCCATCTTCAAGTCTTTGAAGGCTGCCACATCAGTGCTGTATTGGACTTTGTTTCAGATGCTTCACAGAGAGGGACAAAAGCAGATGTATTCCAGTGACAAGCATAAACAAAGACCTCTCCATTCATGTCTGAAGGCATTCCTGACATGCAAACAGAAGTGACTGTCTTCCTGCAGACAGCCAAATGTTTTATTGGTATGCAGTCCGCAGAACAGTGTTTCTCAACCTTGGCAACTTTAAGACGCATAGACTTCAATTCCCAGAATTCCCTCCAACAGCCATCATGTCAGAGAGAAATGCCTTGCTTGTACTGTCTCCAATCCTTTTCATCTCACTGTTGAGAGCCTGGCTTTTTGCTTTGCCTCCTGCCTCCAGAAAGTGCCTCCATTTTGGGTGAGATCTGTGCTGCCAAGCCCTCAACCAGTAATGTAGAAGAGCTCAATGTATAACAGTAAACTCCCTGACTTTGCAAATCTTGGAGTCACATGTGCTATTTTCTACTTAGAAATCAATATGCTAAGTAAAAATACATAACATAGCCTGAAGTGATTTGATTTTCATATGTATAAATCATACCATTTGCTAGCAAAAGAGTTGCTAAACTGCTCCATCTATTCAAAATTGTTGTTGCTTGTTTATATTTTAGAAACAAAGCAAATCACTTCTTCGTGAATACTCTTCATAAACAATGCCAGAGGCATGCAATATTATTCAATGATATAAAAAATGGCTGCACCTTCTTGGTTTATAAAGTATTTTGCATGATTACTTTGTGGATTCTTATACTAACATAAAGATGAGTAATAATACTGTAGATTTCCTGCTCATATATTTACTGGGAACCAGAAAAGACTGACAGTTATTGAAAAATGACAGTTAACTGCCTTGCTTTCCTCATAATTCAAGGAAACCTAATAAATTAAGGTTTAATAACTGACTAAGTTAATGATATCATAAAATATGAAGAGAGAAGGAATTGGCTATGTTGCTGATTTTATTGTCATGTGTAGCTTTAGGGATCTTGCACGCAATTCTCTGTATGTGTGCAAACGCAGGATGTGTGCACACACACATCTATAAAAAGGAAATAAAATATGACAGACCAACTGTGAATAATCTTCATACCGGTATTATAAGCCTAAATTCAGGATCCATTGTTGAGTTTATTTCTTCTATTTGCATATGGAAAACAATGCATGTTCTATTCAGACAAGTCCTGTTCATGCTCCTGATACCACTAAGATACCACTAAAATACATGGACAGAAGAAAACAAACATGCACAATCTCTTGCTTTTTAAGATACTATTCCACCTCCACATTTGTTCCAAGGAAGAATGACCTTTCCAAGATTGGGCACCTTAGTCAGTAGATAAGCTGGGATTTCCAACTCACATCCTCTTTCTAAGATCAGCAACAACTTATTGAAAATAGTACACTGATTCATTATCCCTACTGACCAAGCTAAATGTTACAGTACTGTTTCTTATTACAGTGAAATGTAACTCCTGTGTGCACAGCTACAGTCTCAGGCCAACTTATTAATATACATTATATTCTGTATTTGGGAAAAAATATTATCCGTTAGCGTGCCAACACACTCAGTAAATACCACTGATTCCCTGTGAATCTCTTCTGACCTCGTGGTCTGAGCCTGTCACCAACTGATGTACATAATTCTCTCAGCACTGATCCATTACTTCTGCTCCGTATTAGGGGTCAGACCTGTGGTGTAAAGTCAAAGATAATTAGCAGCCCTATCAATAACCAGCTGCAGAACTGCTGCCCAAGTGACAGCCTAGGAAATCAGGGGGAAACATGAAAAAAGTGGAAAGAAAAAATATGCCTTTATAGATTTAAGAGTCTGAGCAGCTGCTGTGGACTGTTGGAATAATCAGGAGACCTCTGTGATTAGCATGAATTCAGATGACAAATGTATACAGCTATTCAGAGGCTCATTAATTTGCATAGCATTCATGACATATTAGCGAAATATTTAAATGTCTTTTGTGGCAACAGGAGCTTGGGTACAGAACTCGCATTGCTAATACGAAAGTGTGTTTATTAAATTATGAAGTGTGATTGCTATATCGCCTCATCTTTTCTAGCAGATGAAGTCCAGCATGCTTCAGCACCAGAGCACATGATTTTGTACTGATACTTTATGGTCAGACAAATGTAAAGCCTTAAGACACGACTGGTTGCATCTTCCACTACATGTAGGCTGACAGCTCCCCCTTCTGGATAGATTATTGTACCTCTCTGCTACAGTTTTTTGGGGAGGGGAGGTTATATGTTTTTACTATCCTCAGGGCTGAATGTAGCCTTAGGTACAGGTTTTGCTTTACACTGCATAGAGTCATCAGAAGCTTTTTTTTTTTTTTTTTTTAAATCAACCATGATTATAGATGGTGAGATGGCATATATAGATGGTCTTTGCAATGCCACCCTCATTTAGCTACAAGATATTTATAGAGCACAATGTGCAAGATATAAAAAGTCCGAATTACAAGTAACTTGTTTAAACAATTGTTTTGTTTACGTGTATTGACATAAAATTAGAATACAAAGTTATAGAAATAGCTTAGTCAGAGTGCTTTATTCCACAATCGTAATTGAGTTACAACTGTAAGACAGAATTTAAATGCAGGGTAGTAGTTACTATTCATCTTGGAGAAGGTCTATCGATGTGGTCACTAAGAGTGAATGCTGGCATGACAGCACATAATCAATCAATCAGTAGCTACTATTCTAGGGAAACCGAGGACCAGTGTCTGCAGCAATGCGTCATTTGTTAAAGGCTGGGCCAACCTGCAAAGTTAACGCTGGCTAGCTTGCAGATGGCAGTATGGGTTGGTCTCCTCTGTACTGTTATTTTTATTTCTTTTTTCTTTTTTTTTCTTTTTACTCATATTTTTATCTTTATATGTTTCCAAACTTTGTTTCTGGTGGTAAAGGTGGGGAAAATTACATATCTGCAAAGAAATAAACAAGCAACCCTTCATGGGTTGGAACCGTATCCCATAGTGCAGTCTGTAGTGGTTGTAGCAAGGTGATATTCTATCCAGAGCACTGACGTAGCAGAGAGAGTGGAGTGACATTACACAAAGAATAGTATGTCTATGAATGTTAGTCCCCTCACCATCATATTCCCTACACCACCAGCCTTTTGCCTGGTAGACATTTGGAATTACAAGAAGAGGGCCTGTCTGCTAAATACAAATAAGTGTCTGTGTGAGCTGCAGCCTCACAGCTCTTGGGGAGAACTATTATGTATGATAAGCTTCTTCTTTTCAAATAGTCCCTTGAACACATATAACAAAGAATACAGTCACAGGAAATGGGCTAGCATGCACAAATCCACTTTCCATTTAAGTAATATTTTGCTGGAAAGATAAATGTTGGATGGGGCCCCTCTTGCATGCTACACTGTTTAATGTGTAAACCTGCTACAGATCAACTGCATACTAACAATGACCATACATGAATTTTTAAAATATTCAATGACTGGCAGCAATACGTTAGGTGTTTGATTCATGTTGGTTTGAAAATCATAAGAACCCACAGCAGCTAACAGCCCAACCCCCAAATTACTATAGAGTCTCTATGGTTAAGAAACAATCTATCTGAATGGCAATCAACTTTGTTTTTATTTAGGGTAACCCACTTTATACTTTGGATGTGGAGAACTTTTAATAGCCTGCATTAAAACAAAATGTGATGAAAACAATGTGAGAAATGAAAGTGTACGACCACCCATCAAAGCAAAATTGGGTCCAAAGTAAAGGCAGAAAGGGGCAATGTTTGCAAACCACTGACATTAACTGTGTTAATATTTTCCTTGTGCAAAGTATATTTATATTTCAAATGGAAAATTATTAGTTCCACTCAGCACCAAGGGCAATTAATTCAAGGCTATAGATTCAGTATATTATTGGTATGAATAATTCAGTGCTAAGATGTTTAAGCATGATTTGTAAAATAAAGCTGCTGTCTTCTATTTTAAAAAAGTGTGGGAAATTTGATGACTTGTTGCTCCTCCTGCAGTTGCTCCTTCTCCAATTGAAAAAAAAATCAGTTTCTTAAAATTAGATAGAATGGTCTTAACTTCATTAAGAGGAGGACAAATGAAAAATGGAATATTCAAAGAAAAGTGTACTTTTCCAAAGGCCCTTCCCATTTCCAAAGGATTTTCCTCTTAGTTTGGGGCTGGGGGAGTGAATTGCAAAGAGACAATGTTCATAGCACATGCTTAACTTTCCAAGTGAGAAAAATGGATGAAAAATGTTGGAACTCAATTGTAGCTCCAAATAATGTAATAAATTGGACATTTCCCAATTCTTTGGAATTACATTTCCAAAGGTAGCCTAAATTGTTTAAAATATCCAAGTATAATATATGATCAAGCTGCTAGAGAAGGTTGAATTTTTATCCTGTAGTTGATTGTACTCTAAAAGGACATATTTGAGATAAAATGGCCATAACATTAAAGTATGGGATTGAAGATGAAATAACTTTCCAATTATATGAGGTTTTACCATCAGCAACTTCAAAAAGTATTATTTAGGAAAGATTGTCATATTCTCACAAGTAACAGCATAAAATATAATGTTATGATTGAGCATAATAAGCCCAAGGTGACTTCTAGAAATTCACTGCAAAGAACAGTAGAACCAAAATATGCTAACATGCCACAGCCAGATCACAGCAAAGGGATCCTATCAGAAATAAGAGAACTTGTACATACACCATATTATTATTACTCTACAGATAGCAATCCTTTTTTGAGAACATACTAGAATTTGGCAAACCAGAGGCCTAAAGAACCAGACCCTCATAAAGAGTAAACCAAGAGTTAAGACTTCATTTGCAATTTGGAAGAGCTTGTGAAAAAATTCATTTTTTCAATTCTGACTTACTTGCTTTGAGACATCCACAAGCTATAATGAATAAATGAGCGAACAAATAGCATTTGGATTGGTTGAGCTCATAGGCAACTCTTAAGAAGCTTTTCTTATATTTTATATTATCTCATATGCCTCTATCTACACTTTATAGGTTCCCTAATTTAAAAAATGCTTAACAGTCTTAGACGGAGATCTTATGTTTGAACAGCCCTATGCTCCTCTCAGTCCATCCTGCAGCAGAAGCTTAACATCTGTGCCCTATTTGAAACTAAATATAAAGTAAACCACAACTGCACATAATAGAGATGGGTCTATTATGGAGTGCATTGGATTGCAAATACATTAACAGAGCTCTGAACTAGCCAGAATTTACTTGCTCAGAAACCACTAATATCGGCTTCCGGTTCCGGATTGCGGCACCAGCAGTCGTACGGAGAGATCTGTCTCTCCCACCGGCTGCTTTCCCTCCGCCGGTAGACCCTTAATCGGGTCGAAAGTCGCCCCGTAGAGGTGACCACCGTTAGAGGAGACTCCTGCTCGACTGGGGAAGAGCGGCGGCTCTCCCCAGTTCGAGCTATCTCCTTAGGGCCGCCGGAGGAAAAGATCGCCCTACAAAATGGACGATCACTTCGTCGCACCAGCTGAAAGCCAGAAGAACATCTAAGCGAAAGAACCCCCGTGGAGAATCCGGGTGAGACCTTTCCTACCCCTTTTTTCCCTAACTACTTTCCTGTCAAAAGCTTTCTTTGAACTATTTCCCTGTCGTGAGGAAGCAGCGTTTGGGCATTTGGGAAAAACAGCTTTGGAAAAAAATAAATAAATAAAAACCAGTCAATTTTGATGGACTATTTAAATTTTGGAATACTGAGGGGACCTGAAAACATTTTATTCTTGACTATTATTGTTACAACTACGCATTTATTATTTTGAGCCCTTTCTTCATCTTTTTCAACACGAAAAATAAAAAATCTATTATTTGGAAAGGAAAAAAAAGAAAAGAAAAGATTTTATGGTTTGCTGAGGACATCTTGTGTCGAAAAGTGGTACTGCAATTATATTTCTTTATGGCTGGGAATGGCTATGACCTTCAAAGGGTGATAAGCACAAGATAATAAGCAGCTGGCCTATTGAAAACTGGAGGTGAATACTTGCTTGATTCTTATGAAGTAGAGCCTTCTTTAAAGATTAAAAAGCCTTTTTACTATCGATATGGAATTTAATATACAGCTGGACTATGAACTCATATTGGAAAAAATTTTGGAAGCTAGAGAGGATATGAATTTCCACTTTCAATCCCTTTTCCCTACACTGAGAGAAACCGGGGAAACCACAAAACAAACTAACTTTATTCAACCTCAAACACAATCTAACGAGAAGCCTGATGATTACACAATAACTTTAACAGAGATGTCTGAAGCATCAACACCAACAGAGACTGACACTCAGATACAACTTATTGAAAATCGAGAAAAGATGGATAAACAACTGGCAAATATAACATGGAATAAAACAGCTTTTACCATCCAAAGGCTATTAGAAGAAAGGAAAGAGAACTTTGACCAATTTGAAGCGTTAAAGAATATGGACCTTTTAATATTGTGGTTTGATCATGTAGGAACCTTACTATGGAAACCACTATGGCATAGAAAGAAGCCCAGAGTTAGATTTAAAAATGTATTTTAAAGTTTTATTTAATGGGATTAAAAAGGCTTTGATTTTTTGAATAACTAATGGAGCACGTGAAATTTTTAAGAGGATACCCTTTGTAATATTACTTTGTTTTAGATATGATAAGTATTGGAGAAGTAAATGTTATCTACTGGTTTAAAAAGACTTTTATAGATATAGAGGCATTGATAGAATATATATTTAAATTAGATAGAAATTTATTTGTTGGCCTGATATTTTTACTTTAAGAGAATTATTTGGAAATAAAAGGAGAATAAGAGGGATGGGTGATAAGAGAAAAAATGGTATCAATGAAGAAGATATGGGAATGTTGTTGTGAGAACAATATACCAGATATAATTATGTAAAAAAAAAAAAAGGGCACCCGAAGTGTTAATAATATGTCTATTTAAGGCTAATTGAAATATAGTAACTGTAAGTTAGTAAAGCTTAAAAACAGGATCTGGATTTTTAGAATTGAAATGTAACTGATATTTGATAGGATTGTTTGAAGCTTATACAGAATTTATTAATTTGAATATGTAAGATTAAATGAGGGAATTAGAGAGGGAAGTTTAAATGATTTGATTTGAGTTATATATCTATCATTGTCTTTCTTTTTTTTGGATGTTTAATATACCCACCTCCATGGTGGTTCCTAAGCACCTTAATATAACCCCTGTACCCCTATAAAATCTAATAAAATATATTTAAAAAAAAAAAAGAAAGAAACCACTAATATCAATATTGCCACAATATTGCCACAAAGAAGAGGGAGTCAAGCTATTCTCCAAAGCACCTGAAGGCAGCACAAGAAGCAACGGATTGAAATTAATCAAGGAGAGAAGCAACCTAGAACTAAGGAGAAATTTCCTGACAGTTAAAACAATTAATCAGTGGAACAACCTGCCTCCAGAAGTTGTGAATGCTCCAATACTGGAAGTTTTTAAGAAGAGACTAGACAACCATTTGTCTGAAATGGTATAGGGTTTCCTGCTTGAGCAGGGGGTTGGACTAGTAGACCTCCAAGTTCCCTTCCAACTTTAATAATAATAATAATAATAATAATAATAATAATAATAATAATAATAATAATAATAATAATAATAATAATAATAATAATAATAATAATAATAATAATAATAATAATAATAATAATAATATAATTCTATGGCAAATGCTAACTTGCCAAACCTCAGTATTATAAAGATGTCTTCAATTAATTGGGGTGGTTTATATATATTGTAAATAAAAAAAATGCAGGTGAATAATATTGATGGAGACTGTTTTCCAAAACAGAATTTGCTTTGCCAATTCTTTCACTAAAATACAGACATGGACTTGGAAAAACTTGATTCCTAGCACATAAAACTGACCAGAAATTGAAAGGGAAGGGAAGGACTAAGATTTTTTAGCTACTCATGAATGAAGCTCCTTAGAGAGAACAGTGAAAAAGACATTTTTAAAAAAAAATAGTTTGAAAGTAAAGATGTAGAAAATATGCAATGTTTGACTTTTTTTCTTTCACCTATAGGAGTAATGTGTAAAAAGAGAGATATAAATCTCTCATTTTATCTACTGAGAAAAGCAAGTCAGCATACAGTCCACTGTATGTGAGTTGCTCATGAACTTATTCAAAGATGTTCGTAATTTAAAGGATTGTCAGTGTTGTTCTCCCTTTCTTTCAGAAATTATTCTTCCTAAATGCATTAGGAAAATATGTCTTTAATTTTTGCAACTTTAGTAACCATCTAATGCTTAATTTGCACTCACTCTAAAGAAATGCTTAGATGTATATTGGATGCAACATTTAGCAAACATTCTCCTTCACATCATAACCCCCTCCTTTTTTTCTTTATTTGTGCTCCCAGTGAGTGACTGCTAAGTGTGCAAACTCAATCATACGATGTCACAAGATCGCTGGTTTTAGAAAGGCTAGATCTTGTACCAAACAAGTGTGGGAAGGGAACAACTTGAAAAATGGCCAATGGGAAATTGCGTGGAAGGCATTTTTATTGCCTGGTGTTTATAACTTGTACTATCTCAGATCCTTAAAAATCCATCCTTTTACCCTTGCAGTCAGCTGGGGTTTATGAGGATATACTCAAAATCAGCAAATGTCATTGTATGGTAACTAAATTACCCATTTTCCCAAGGAAAATATAGGCTGAAATGGAAAGGTCCACATCAGAACATTTTGGCAGACAGTGATTTTGCTTCATTGATCATTGTTTTAGCTGGGACAAACCAGGAGAACCAGGACAAACCAGATATAACCTCTACGTCACTTTCTCTGACTTTAAAAATGACTATTTTAATATGTAATTGATATTTCAGTTAAATATATAATGAATACATTAATTTTCAAAATGTTGTAAGCAGCCTAAAGAACATATATTTGTGAATGGATTAAAGATACAACAAAGAAACAAAACAACATACTACACCAGCACTGATTGCTGTAAAATATGATTGATTGATTGATTGATTGATAGATAGATAGATAGATAGATAGATAGATAGATAGATATAGATAGATAGATAGATAGATAGATAGATAGATAGATAGATAGATAGATAGATAGATAGATAGATAGATAGATAGATAGATAGATAGATAGATAGATAGATAGAATATAACTAAAAGCAGCACAAAATAACATTTCATAGTGCCTTATATGAGAAACACAAGCAACATGAGTACAAAGATGAACTAAGTTCTAGGGTAATTGTAATAGATATAAGGAGAGGAAAGTTTGTCCACTTAACATGAGTTTTTGTGTAATTACTATACTGTACATGAATATAGGATGCAGCGTTTGTTTAGCCTGTCTTCCATATTGTCTTAATTAGAAGTGGAAATTGATAGGGCATTACCAAATAACCCATGTGTTCTTTCAATAATATGATACTGAGACGGGGTGCAAGGCATGTATGACTAATATCAGTGGCAAAAGATGTAATCCAGATTGGTAACCATGTTTAGTGATTTGCTTAATGACTCCAGAAGGTATTAATCTACAAGTACATAATATGTAATCCTAAAAAGCCTTTGGTGAACACCTCAAAGACTTTGAAAAGTTGGTACCAAATTGAAATATTTAATGTGATGAAAAATGTATTAAATATTAGACTGGAGAGTAGTCATATATTTTGTATTTATTAAATGTTAAAACTAAAATAAAATAATAAAAAATAGTTTGGGTCCTAGTCTCAACTACATTTTTTATGAATTTGGCACCTGGTATGACCCTTGAAGGGAAACCCCTTGGTTTAGAAAAAGTAGTGCACTCACTGTTAAATCATATAGCATGTATGGAAAATTGGAGTTGTCTCTCAAGAGTGTTCAAAGCAGCAGCAGCATGAACTTCTATTTGATTTGAATTGTTCCAGGTATTCTTCTAAGTGCAGTTCAAAGCAATGGTTAAAATTTTTGGATTTAGCTTGGTGTAGGATACTCACAGTTTCCCAACTGAGACTATTGTTGAGTCTGTGTGTGTGTTCTGAGAATAAGGAGTCCTTAATTTCCTTAATTTCACAACACATGGATGGACTCAATCATGGGAAACTGAGCATCCTAGATCAAGCTAAATCCAAAAATGCTAGGGAATTCCTGGAAGCTTGGCATTCAGACAAGTCAGCTATCAATAGACTCATAGAGATAGACCATATTTATACATTATTCAAAAGAAGCAATAAAAAAGCTAAGAAGGAAACAAAAAATCAGAACACATCCTCTCCAGCAATAAACACCCAGATAAGCAGTGATTGACACCAGACACACAATCAAGTACTATTGATGTTACCTGGTCACATAATAAAATGTCTGCAAACAACCAAACTCAGAGAGCACCAAGAATCCCACAGTTCAATCCTCAACTACATCTATTCTCTTTTATTGAAATAACAGAGGTGAAGCAGCTTTGGAAGACTAAGCAAATGGTTTATATTCACCTCATTCTTTTTCTTCTCTCTAACATTACATTTAAATACATAATGGCCTTTCGTCAAATATTCAGAAATAATATTTACAAAATTGTAATTCTCATTTCTCTCTCTTTTTCTCTCTCTCTCTTTCCCTCCCTCCTTCCCTCCATCCCCTCCCTTCCTCCATCCCTCCCTTCCACCACCCCTAGCCTTTACGTCTATGCTAAATGCATGAAAAACAACCTCAAACATATAGTACCAATTCATGGAGTCCCAATTCAACTCCTAGGAGATATTGAAAGAACACAAAACTCCACCCTTTAATAGCTATTCAATCACCTTGATTGTGATAATAACAAGGTAGTTAAAGAATGTTTAAATAGTAAATCCTTCGCATTAATGTTCTTGAGAGTTCTTTTTAAACAATTTACAAACGAAGATTTCTGAAAATTAGAAATTATGTATTAACTCTGCTAAACTTTTGACCTACCTGTCTGAAATATATTTATTGCACTGCAGCCTATATTCCTTTACAATCATACAATCATTCCCCTTTCGTCTGACATAGTCATCAAAGGAAAAAATCACAATCTTTCAATATGATATGTGTTTGGGATATTTGATGACAGTAATAGTTTCTCTAAACTAAATAACAGACAAGTCATTTATTATTTGTCTTGATTAATTCCTCTCTAATAACTGTATTAATTATCTTCAGCTTGTTCTTTTAGCAGTCTATTACTGTTTATAGAATCCGGTACATTTTATACCAAGGGGGGGAGGGGGAAGACAGCCTCATTAAAATTAAGCAAGCAAACAGGAGAGACATGTGTTGAACATAATTTACCATACAAATTTGATGCAAAAACATTAAACTCAAATCATAAATAGAATAGTACTAAGCCAGAGGAAGAAACTTTTGCATTCACCCAAAGGACAAATTACAGTGAGCATTGCAAAGTATTACAAGCTATTTTCTGTACTATCACAGTGGTTTTTCATATCACATTTTAACGGGTGTGAAAAATTAAGCCTGTTTTCCTACCTATTACCTTGATAGAATTTAAGGCAGGGCTACCTTAATGTTCCTGAACTAGAATTAATCTGGAAACCTCTGATCTAAATTTGCTAAGGAACTACTAACCTTTCCTCTGAAAGCTTCATTTCCCATTCTCTTTCAGCAAAGACATCAATTTCATTCATCAGGACTAGCTCCAATAGCAGAACAACAGGATTACAGAATAAAAGAATTGGAAGGGACCTTCGAGGTCTTCTAGTCTAACCCCTTGCTCAAGCAGGAGACCCTATACCATTTCAGACAAATGGCTGTCCAATCTCTTCTTAAAAACCTGCACTGATGGACCACATACAACTTCTGAAGGCAAGCAGTTCCACTAACCACTAATTGTTCTCACTGTCAGGAATTTTCTCCTTAGTTCTAGGTTACTTCTCTCCTTGATTAGCTTCCATCCATTGCTTCTTGTCTTGCCTTCAGGTGCTTTGGAAAATAAGTTGACCCCCTCTTCTTTATGGCAGCCCCTCAAATATTGGATCACTGCTATTATCACCCCTAGTCCTTCTTTTCACTAGACTAGACATACCCAATTCCTACAACTATTCTTCATATGTTTTAGTCTCCACCCCCCCAAATCATCTTTGTTGCTCTGCTCTGCACTCTTTCCAGAGTCTCAACATCTCTTTTATATTGTGGCAACTAAAACTAGATGCAGTATTCCAAGTGTGGTCTTACCAGGGCATTATAAAGTGGTACTAACACTTCATGTGATTTTGATTCTGTAGCCTAGAATTGCATTGGCTTTTTTGGCTGTTTTAGCACACTGCTAGCTCATATTTAAGTGATTGTCCACTAGGACTCCCAAGATCCCTCTCGCAGTTTCTGCCCATTCTATTCCTCTACATTTGGTTTCTTTTGCCTAAGTGTAAAACCTTATTTTTCTCACCATTGAATCTCATTTTGTTAGTTAGGGCCCCCCTGCCATATTCAACAAACCAAACTTTGCACAGTACGTCTACTGTATCTGAGCTGCAAAAATTCAAAGTGCCATTAAGTGACAAAAAAAGTTCACTTTCTATATTTTTTTGCTACCATGTTTAGTGATTGTTTAGATTTTGGAGGGGTGGGCAGGCATAGTAACCTAACTATAAAGTAGTCAAAGGGAAGAGTGGCACAGAAACAAAGAAGAAGTAAGAGAATTATCTATTGGCCATGGATACAATCATAATGTAATTATTGATATGTTGAATGGCTAGATCTTTCCAGGTCCTTCTGATCATTTTAAGCTTTTGTGGGCATAATCCTCCTGTTTGATGGACACTGCCAAATCCTGGGCTTTAGGAGAGGCTAAACACATTACTTTGGCATGTAATGGGCAGAAAGAATAATTTTATTTATTAATTAAATTTATTCACTGCCCATCTCACTATCTCATGGTTCTTGTGGAACAGGAAGAAGAGCCATAACCAATAATAATAAAAGAATAAAAGAAAAATGAGCCTGGGACAGAAATTAAATTTAAGAAAGCATCTCAGCCTCCCTAGTTCTCATGAACATAAAGGGAGAAGAGGGGAAATGTATTCAGACTTGCAAGATTCTGTTTGTGTAATATTAAAATAAAAGTAGTGTTGCCATTCATAAGTCTGGTCTATTTTGAAGGGCTGACATCAGTCTTGCAATCTGACCTTGTCTCGCTTGCAGTGCTTCCTCCTGTTCTTCAAAATAATTTCTTCTGCCCATTACAGGCAGAAGCATCTGCCTAAATAATAGCATTTTTCCAAAGTTTTTGTCAGTTCTTATGTAATCTCCCTACAGAGTCAGTTTTGGCATTCTTCTGAAAAAGCATTAGATGTGTTTAAAAATCAGATCTAGTGTTATCTTGAGAGAATGCCAGTCCTGTGGTACTCAATTTAAGCTGAGAGATAATTAATTTGGTACATTGATTAAGATGTTGGACTAGATGAGACTATGAGTTCCAGTCCTCCTTCAAGGATGCAAGCTGGCTGGGGGAGTTTGGGCCAGCCACTTTCTCTCAGTCCAACCCATCTCAGACATGTATTGCTATGAGAAAAATAGTAGGTGAGAATATGCCACCTTTTTAAAAAAAAAATGTAAAACATTTTATTAGATAATAGAATAAAATACAAAAATACAAAAGCAAATAATAGGATACAGTGGGGAGGGGAAAGGGAAAGAAAAGTGAGAAGGAGAAAAGAAAAGAAAAGAAAAGAAAAAAGAAAAGAAAAGAAAAGAAAAGAAAAGGCATTGACTTCCAACTCCCTGTCTTGCAGTAAAATATTAACATCAAACCTCAACTTTTTATTTTTCCATAATAGTATAAACTAGCTATTTCTATATTTCTATATCTAATTAGTAAAACTCAAAATCAAAGTTTCATTTTTTTCCCACCTCAAGCACAAAGTCCAGAAGCGGTCTCCAAGTAGAAACAAAAGTACTTATATTTTTTTCTTTAATCAAAATGGTCAATTTGTTACTATTTCTGCCACCTCCATCAGCTTCTGTAGCCATTTGACCATAGTGGGAACTGAAATGTCCTTCCATTTTTATGCATACAGTAGTCTTGCTGCCATCAACATATATAAGATCAAAGTTCCCAAAAAAACTTTCCAAGTCTTTTTCCATTAAGCCCAAAAGAAAGTTTCTGGTTTCATCTTTATCTTTGCTTTAAGAATTTTCTGTATTAGGAATATTTCTTTGCTTTACCACACATCCACCATAAATGATAAAAGGTCCCTTCTTTACACTTATATTTCCAACATTCATTTGAAACACCTTTATACATTCTAGATAATTTATCTGGTGTTAAATACCAGCGGTATGCCACCTTGAGTTGTGCAATAAGAATAGAATAGAATGGAATGGAATGGAATGGACTAGCTTTATTTGGCAAGTGTGATTAGATATGCAAGGAATTTGTCTCCGGTGTAGAAGCTCTCAGTGTACATGCAAAGCAAATAATAATAATAATAATAATAATAATAATAATAATAATAATAATAATAATAATAATAATAATAATAATAATAATAATAATAATAATAATAATAATAATAATAATAATAATAATAATAATAATAACAACAACAACAACAACAACAATCATAATAGTAGTAGTAGTAATAACAGTAATAGTAGTAATAATAGTAATAGTAGTAATAATAATAATACCAATAAGAGGGGGTAGTAAAAAAGATAAGAAGGATAACATTAATGCTACAGCCTCACAACATGTGAAAATGTACATAGACATTAGACATTATTATGAAAATTAGGTGTTCGGCAGAGTAATGGCATGAGGGAAGAAACTGTCCCTATAGCTAATTGTTTTGGCATGCAATGCCTATAGAGGTGTTATGCCGCTAGAGCAAATGGAGCTGCGCATGCATGCCTGCCAGCCGCTCACACAGAACCATCCCCTCTCCTCCCCACCAGTCCACAAAGCCAGAAAGGTTGGGGAACTCTACGCTTAAAGTCTGTACCTGTCCTGTTTGGTTGCTATACCAAACTAGACAGTTATAGAATTACAAATGACAGACTCAATAATTCCTCTGTAAAACTGTATCAACAGCTTCTGAAGTACTGTAGTCTGAATTTCCTGAGTTGATGCAGGAAGAACATTCTTTGTTGTGCTTTCTTAAGGATGGTTCTAATATTAGGTTCCATTTCTAATCCTGGGTGATTATAGAACCTAAAAACATAAAGGATTCTACTGCTGATACTGTGCTAAATAAATAAAGGCTTGATATAAATCTAATAGTAACAAAACCTGGGGAATTGTCAGATGGGAGTTGTTGATTTTGCCATCAATGAGTGCATTGTAAGAGTTCTGTTTCTTATGCTGGCAAAGAATTTTGCACAGCTATAATTTATAAATGTATAAAAAATATTTTCTTACTTTGGAAGGGAGGGTCAGCAGCATTTTGGCTACTTCGTGGATTACATCTGGGTGATGTGGCCTACAAGTCAAGTGCTATGAACACTGCCATTCTTTTGCAGCAGTAGCCAAGGATAGAGCTGACTCATTATTGATCACCCTGTCCTGCCTTTCTCCATGCCTGTTAGTCTGACAGATAGGTCAGAGATTAGCAGGTGGTGGATGGAATGAAGTAGAAGCCACACTAATGCTCCTGTTTAGCACATCAGGAGAGTCCCTCCTGCTTCACCCCTTGTCATTTCTTTGCATCTATAACTTATTACTTGGGCATTTTGACAGATGGCTCCATCTGCCATTTAGTGGATTCACCCACACTTGCCCAGTCCTGCTACCCTTCACATTTAGGGAAGAAACTGGTGCTTGGTTATTTTTTTCCCCACTAGCAGGTGAAGGTCTGTGGGAAGGCAAACAAAGTCAGAGAAATCCAACAATACTTTCATTAACTTTTCTCACATTAAAACTAAAAACAGTGCCACTTGCTAGCCTCAGCACTGAGGCAGAATACAACCTCCTGGCAATAAATAGCAACACCTTTATTGTTGCTTTTATATTGTTGGCTGTTTGGTGAGATTACTGAGCAAAGTACATGGTAGAAATTTTTGTATAAATAAAACTAGAGAATAATAGTATCACAACATAAACACACAAGCAGGCAGAAAATATTTTTCCTTCCTATTATACACTGCCTGATGCTGGCACCTCCAAAATTGAAGAATCATAGTAATTCTGACATATCTAACATGCCTTTTTTTCTCATTGTCATTGAGATCTAAAAATAATTGCCTCTGCTGAAAATGTTTGGTATATGAATTTAATCTTCTAAAAGTATTCAGAGTTGGAATATCATAATTTGAAAAGCAGGAATAGCCTAAATTCCAAGTTCTTTCTTAAATGCCTCCTGAGACATGACCCCACTGCTGACATACATTTTATCATTTAACCCCGGGTCATCATTCACATACTTGTCAATTTTCCAGATCAATTAATAACGCTTTACTCACATATCTTGTAACTTTGCTATCTCTGTGAAAAGGCATACAGTAGTTCTGATCTTCACAAAGTGCTGGTTGTGAGGGGAATTAAGTGCTAGTTGTGAGGGGAATTAAGAATTATTTCCCACAAATACCCTGCAGTTGGCATACATTTGTAGATCCATATCGGTTAATCATCCTTTTGTGACACAAAATCTGATGCCAGCTTTATCAAGTATTTCTTTTTGTCTGTTTGAAAATATTAATATCCCACCTTTAATCATACCTTTTATTCAGCAGCTCTGAAAAAATATTGGTAGAGCAAGTAGAGCAAGAAACATGCACACATACAATAGCCATGTCAGCACAGATTCAATTTGCTGTCTCAAAAGAACCCTCTGAATTAACAGTAATGGGAGAACAGAACTAAAAAAATAAAGGGTGGTTCATTGCAACCTGTACATAAGTTGTATACTGGATATCGTGTTGAATAAATTAATGTTGTTAAAAAAAAAATCCATTTCAAATTCATGCATTTGAAAGGGAAAAAATCATCAGGTTTTCAGAGTAGCAAATGCTTCAGCCAATTGCATTTTCTCAAGCAGTATATAAGTATTTTTAATAGGTAACTTAATACAATTAATACTAATTGATTGCTAACAACATGTTGGTGTTTCATTATATTTCTTGTGATTATTAACTCAAAATAATCATGTCATTCAACATGCAACAATCACAGTTCCTTTTTAAATAAAAATGAAGTTCCATTTTACTCCCTAGCATTTAAGTATACAAAACATATGGCTAAATTGTCTGTGGGAACTGAAAGTTGTTCCTTTTTCACACTGTGGATCTAAATTCTAAGAAATGTTTGATTTAACAAGATTTCTTCATTTAAAGCTTTTTCACTGTTACAGAAAGAGTAAATCATAAGCAAGACTGCATGGTGCCACCACATAAAATCTCTTTGAAATGTTTTCACTCCAGGAACACTAGTTATCCAGGCCAACCCTTAGTAAAGTATAAAAGAGGCATTAATCGCGGATGATGAAACAACACTGGCATAGTGAAAATAAGTTCCTAGACTATGGACTTGTTAGAACTTTAGAATATTTTAAAAATCAATACTTCTTGAGCCAGTTAGACTTGTATTGTGAAAAATATCTCAGATTCTCATTATTTTGTTTTAAATTTGGATAAACATTTCTAGTATATTCAGTTTTAAAATAATGTTATTGTAATGTTAAGAAATGTAAAGGATTATTGAGTGAAATACAGTTGCAGATATATAAAAACAACACAATATGCAAATAGTAATGGTGGAAATATGTGGGACCCAAATTCATTAAACTGAGATTTAACCTATTCAGATATGCTCTTTTTCTTTTCTTTTCTTTTTCAAAAAAGAGATACTGAAAGCAGTACTGCTTTATCTACTGCAAGGTTTCAGCCTTTTGGGATTTTGGAAGCCTGGTGAAATGTAAACCTTGAGGGAGATATTCAGAACCTATTACAAAAACAAAATGGGCAGAAGTATTCCTTGAGCCCACAAAGGAGACAGTATTAGAGTCTCAAAATGCTTCCTCTCTGATTCAGTGGGGGGTGGGGTGGGGAGGAGAGAAAAACACAACCAGATTTTTGGCAACTTTAAGATGTGTGGACTTTAACTCCTAGAATTCCACAGCCAGCATCCCATAGATCTCAATAAAGCTTACCTCTAGTCTTCTTGTGGAGCTTTTTCCTTATCTGTCATGGTTCCAACAGATGAATCTCTTCAAAAGAACTTCGAGGCATTGTTTTCCTTAAAGAATCTTTTATTCGAGAAACAAAGTATTGGCACTACATAGTTGAAGCCAAAAACTGAATTCCCCTCCCCTGGCACAAAGTAGCAAAGCACAATTCCCTCCTCCAATTAACTGTCATAAATCATGTTCCCCAATTAACTTGAAGCGCAGGCTTTCTCCCCAGCTCTCCAGCTCGCCAAATCTCTATCAACTCTGGACCTAATAACCTTGGGTTCCCACGGCTCAGTTATCATTGTTATGACTAGCTGGACTCTCATCCACATTTCCCCCCCCCAGCATCAATGAACTCTAAAAGCGATAGAGAAAAATGGCTACATTTCCATCTGTTGTCAAAGCAAGAACATTCAATGTTAGCAGTGTTGACATATCTGGATAAGGGCTGACATGAAGCCTATGAATTCATGTTTTATATCATTTCTTCTCCAAGCTCACTAACTCCTGTATATATCTATGGAGATTCTCAGTCATCCAGGTCATGGTTGTCCTTTTCAAAAGGCAACTGGACTTTCTTTGTTTTTCCTTGAAGACATTTCACTTTTCATCCATGAAGCTTCTTCAATCCTATATAGCGCCATCTGGCTATTAGATTTGTTGAAGGTACAGGGCAAGGAGCAGTTCCCCCCTCCCAACCTACCTCACCACCTTCACTGGCTCTCCTTATGTAAAGTACTGTATATGTAAATTATATGGTTTGAAATATGTATGTTTCCTTTTCCCACTTTGTGGCTGCAAGCAGCTTACAGATACCTCTGTACAACAATATTTCTCAACTTAGGCAGTTTTAAGATGTGTGGAATTCTTGGAATTAAAGTCAACACATCTTAAAATTGCCAAGTTTGAGAAACAATGCTATACAATAACATCCCATTAACAAATGGTTAAAACTCAAGAATTAAAAATATTTTTTTAAAGTCATAAAAACCAGATTAAAACCAGATTAACCAAATCCCTCCTGCAATAAAATAAGGTTCAACTCCAGGGACAAGATGTTCCATTGTCTAGATCCTGGAATGGAAAAAGCAGAATCAGCCATTGATGTACACATGATGGGACTTGTAACATATTTCCAGTCGAAGATATAAGACTGCAGGGCTGTATGTTTTTAAGCAATAAGTCAAATATGTTGGATTAAGCCACATAAAATTTTCTACTATCTTTAAACCTCAGAAATATATGTTGACTTTTAAAGTCTATTTCTATTGCCAGAATGGTTGCTAGATAACTATATAGTATGGAAAGAAGTATTAAATAAATAATAAATGGGATCATTTATAATAAATGGAATCAAATGACACTTCCATTCTCCCTCTGTTCCAAATGACTTTTTAAAAATTTCATACTTGTTCTAAAGTCATTATCATAAAGTCTATATCAGGGATAAAAATACAAAACATTTTCCCTTTAAAGTTCATAAAAAGAAAGCCAAAATTACACTTTATTTTTTTCCCATCTTCAAAGTTCCCCTTCCCAAAATATATACTATAGTTCATACCAGTTTATGCTTCAAAGAATTGCTCTTTTAGTAACTTTCCCAATATGTAGCATTATAATGATGTAACTTTGAATGCAGTAAATTATACACCACACACTGTAACCAAATGCTCTTAAAATATACTCAAAGGATGCTAAATGTATCTTGTACATTCTTTGCTAACTGTACAGTATCTAGTCATTGATATATGTCCCACCAAGTATCTAAAAATACTCAGGCAATTTAAGAGAAGACTGCAATTTCTTTTTACTCTTTGTTGTTGATGACCACAAAAACCAGTTGAAAGATTCAGCGATGATACTATTCAGGAAGTCAAAAGTGGGAGACAGAGTCTTAGAAAGCCAGAGCTTGTTTTGTTATCTATTGGCTGCCAACAACATGTAGTACCAAGAAACAGAATAAACTCATGGATAAAAGGCAATGCATCAACAATATGTTACGTGTGCTGTGGTAATGTTAATGTAAACAAGCAAAAGAGCAAAATTTGGCAATCAGCTAAAGTATGGAAAAAATATTTTTTTCTGGGTTTATAGTGGTTGAAATATAGATTGAAACAAATTCATTAACAATATAAAGAGATACTTTGGAATATTCTGTATAAAAAAAACTTACTTGCGCAGGAGTCATGGCATCCTAAATGTTATCTTACAATGATTGGGAGATCTTGCCAGTGAAAACAGGACACATAAAAGGCTAAAAAAAATAATGTACTGACCTGCAAAGTGATGTTAGTAATAATAATACCTTTTAATATACATAAATTGCTATGCATATATGACAGCATATTGAGTTGTACATAAGCATTTGTGTTCATCTCTACATTTTGCATGCTCAGTCCCCTGCTGCTTGTTTTGGTCCAATTCCTAATTCTTCATAATTAAAGAAAGAGATCCAACTGACATATGCAATTTCTTTGCCTAACATTCTTTAAAAACAAATTTCATTCTGTCATTTTTTTCAACATAGACCTTTGAAAGAACAGTTGAGGTTAAGTAAGAAAATAATTCCTTTATTACCTTTGTAGAACAAAGACTTCAGGTAATATCGCTAGATGCTATGATAAATTCTGCTTCAGGTGGATTGAGTCTGAATACTGTTTGAAGTTAATAAAATATATGTGTTCTGATATATTATTTTACAGTATGTTTCAATGTTGATGTATCTATTTTTTAAAAAATTGCTTTGGTCTAGAACCATAACAAAGGGCAAGGTTTCATTTAATTTATCATCTAAAGAAACATAAATCATTTGGAGTCAGTTCAGTACTGCTCCTCTTCCAAGTGTTCCTTTATTTTTTTAGCACAATTCAGGGTAGAAATCCACAGCTGTTGTCTATAAAGCAACTGCCATAAGGATGAAATAGGCATAGAAAATAACATAACATGAAGCTTAATGAACTGGTTTCACAGCTGACCCACCTTGACTTAGTTCATCATGCCAAAAATGTCATCACTTTTCAAAGAGGGACTCAGTGGGAAATCCAACAACTGGGGAACAGCTTTGTGATTTCATTACAATTGTGTCTCATGCACAAATCTCACTGCAAAAGGCTTGGTAATGTTCATTAATTAAGGATGTGCCACACTTTAGATTCAAAAGTAGAAAACTGCTTTGGAGTGCACAGTGTGTACATGTAACTTATGTCTACAGCTATCAAATGCATCTTTTCCTAGGATCACACTACACCGTGGAGAGCAACTGCATGATTCTGATAAAATTTGCAGCTGTTTGATGAGAAAGTAGGGGGAGGGGGGCTGGAAAAAACCACCAACGCACATTTTTGCCTTTACATTTAAAGAGTGCACAGCTCTACATGTTATAGATCTTTGGTGAGCTTCCTGTTTCTTATTTGTTTAAACTTCTGAGAGTATTTGTACCCGGCTGTTCAGTCTAAACCAAAAACCATGGAGAAGATAGAGTGTGTTTTTTCCAGATAGTATATTTTTTCAGGTAGTATATACAATAGCAATAGTACTTAGACTTACAGTATATACCACCCTATAGTGCTTTACAGCACTCTCTGGATGGTTTACAATGTCAGCATATTATCCCTAACAATCTGGGTCCTCATTTTACTAACCTTGGAAGGATGGAAGGCTGAGTCAACCTTGAGTCCCATCCAGTGGTGGGATTCAAATATATGAACAACCGGTTCTCTGTGTGGATGCTACTTCCAGAAGTCCATTCTGGGCCCGGGCAACAAAAAATTAGCTACTGGTTCTGCCGAAGTGGTGCAAACTGGCTGAATCCCACCACTAGCCCCATCATGTTCGAACTCCAGGGTGTGGGCATGTTTGCCTGCAATATTGTATTTTAACCACTATGCCACTAGGGCTCCTACCTTGCAGACAGGAGAAGGTGTAAACAGTAACATAATTCATCAGGAATATACCAAAAAACCGGGATAAAATGAAGACATTTTCTTGGGTCAAGATAAATTGAACCAAGCTATAAGGAACATGGTAGACATAGTGGTTAAAATACTGGGTTTGTCAACTGGAAGGTTGGCAGATTGAGACCCAAGTACTATGTGACAGGGTGAGCTCCCTTTCTCGCCTTAGTTCCTGCTAACCTAACACTTTGAAATGCAAGTATATAAACAGGTACCACTTTGGTGTGAAGGTAACAGCATTCCATGTACCTCAGCATATAGTCATGCCGGCTATATGACCATGGAAGTATCTTCGGACAACACTGGCTCCCTCAGCTAGGAAACAGAGATGAGCACCATCCCCTAGAGTCAGACATGATTAGAGAAGGGAAATGTTTTACCTTTTTCAAATTTATTTTTACAATAATTATTTTACAGTACACTGGAGAGTTGGAATTTTTATTAGTTAGATCTCATTCTTCTGTTAATGGAACACGCATTTATTTGTTTGTTTTATATTTATATCATACATTCTTCTTGGAGCAGAAACTAGCATACATAATTCTTCATTCTTACCCCAATAACAATAACCCTATAGTGTAAGTTGGAGGAAAAGGTATTTGGTTGGTTAAAAATCTGTCAGTGAGCTTGCCTGGCCAAAGATAGACTTAAATCAGGACTTCCCAGGGTTTAGTGCAACATCCAGACTATAGATCCATGGTGGCCCAAGTGTGCCTAAAGATTTTCTCATAAATGGATTACTTCTAGTTGCAGAATTAAAAGAATATAGGTAATTATATTCTGCTTAACTGCTATAGTTATTGGCTTTTCTAGCATTGCTTTTTATCATTGAAGCTACAGAAGCAAAGATAGACAATAAATTTCTTATTTGTACCAGATGATTTGCTGGGAACTTGTTTTGCATGAGTGCTACATGGGTGATTTGGGTGGGTGAAGTAAGCAGAAGCATTGCTCATTGCCATCTGTGACAAACGGTTACCAGATTTTGTCTAATGTGAGCATATGTCCACAGTAAGTGTGTACAGTATAAGTAGAACTGCATTATAAGAGCTCACAAAAATAGCAAATTATATAGCTATGAACCTCTTCAGAACACTGTCTACATCTATGGATATGTATGCAAATGCATATGTTTCAGATCAATAATTAAACTCTGAAAAAAATGTAAGAAGGAATGTTTTATGTTCTTAAGATAGCTGTAAGCTTTTTTTAAAAAAGAAGAATAATATTGTTTAATGGTAACAGTGAAAACACTTACAATCACCTTTATGTAGACTATTCAGTTCATCCAAAGAAGCCCAGTTAATAGAATACTGTAGCATCCTAAGAGTGCCTTCAAGAGTCTAGATAAATGCATAACCTTAAATGAATTTTAAACAGGTTGTCACATTTATCTTAGCCACATCCATTCAGCCTTCTTACCCCAGCATTAGGATACTCGTATAGCCATTCCCTGGTCACATGTCCACATGCCCCCACCTGAACCTTAAGATGAGACAGAATAATTGGTCATTTTTGTTTTAGAAGACCAGAGCATAGCATTACTTTTTTTTGAAACAATGACATTTGGATGAGTAGTCAATTGTTGACTACATGACAAGACAGAATCTCCCCCCCCCATGCTGTGAACTTCCCTGCTCATTAAATACTGCATCAGAATTCTGCTCAAGAATATGTAGACACGTTTACAATGTCTTCTGCAGCTTCATTCACAACCTCGTCCTTAGCTGTGTTGACTTTATGCAGTAGCTGAGCAGGCATCACACTTTTCATTTTTTTCACTGACTCAATGTTTCCTTAACATTGCATAGGTATCTGCAGTGGCTTCAGCTGGAGTATTGATAAGTCAATCAGTTGACCTTATGAGTCGAGCAGTTCATGGCGTTTCCAAAAGAATAACAAATAAATATTTTTTAATAAGCAGGCAATGTGTCAATTGGTGATGTCCTTGGAATAGGAGCTGATATTAACAAATGCGGAGTAATCAATTGTTAATCATGTCCCTTGTTCAGATACAAGGTAAAGGTTGTACAAAGCACAACAAATTTGAATGGCACAAAACACACTCCTTCTGGGTCATGTACAGTGAACTGTAAGAGCACCAAAATTTAGGGCAAAGTAAGTTCTTTCTGTCTCCAGCATTGTATAATGGTAGAGCTTCCTGGCTGTCAGATTTGATATTAATCTCAATATAATAAATTGTGTCAAAAAAAACCCTCTGTTCTAGTTCAGAAGAATAAACCTTAATCCTCCATACCTGGGAGCATATATTCATTGATGAGATTAGTTTGGAAATATATATAATTGAATGATTTAGGAGCATTTTGAATCATGTTTAAAAAACAAAGAAAGAGCATCTTAATCCTATTTTAAAACAAAAAGTGGGAGGAGACTTTTCAAACCTCAAGTTTAAATATCAATTTTAAACGTCAAATGTAAACAGAGATACACCAAAAAGGGGTTGAAGGCATTGAATATCTTTATCTACGATCATGCTGAATATAATTAAATAAATATAGAATAAATTAAAATTTCTCAACCTGATATTCTTAAAATATATGGATTATATCTTCCAGAATCCTCTGATATAGCAGTCCTTCTTATTGTATTGTCTCAGGGTAATGGAAATAGTGGTTCCAACATTATTGGAGCACAACACTTTGGGGAAGGCTGATGCAGTATTCTGTCCTAAAGATATTTCAAATATTTTTCAAGAAATTACAATTGTTCCATGGTGGTCTATTCATGAGTACAGAAGAGAAAAAGAATAGTTTATCTAAGTGAACCAACCTAATATATTTGAATTTTTAATTTCAATTAATATGCATTTAAATCCTTAATATATTACTTATTCACTGATACCATTTCTGATTATAGAATTGATGATCAGAGTTAATTATGTCTGCTTCTCCACTTACCTGTAACATCAATAACAAAAACAATGAGACACTTTGATTAAGCTTTGTCTAGCACCATTTTGACTTTGTCTCATTTATAGTCTAAATAGTATTGGATCTGTCTGGGATTTACTTGGGAAACCTTTAAGAATGTCCAGGCCCATAGGTTAGACTTCTTTTCTCTGCCTTGGCAATCTTATAGTGTGTGGACTGCCTGAGAAATCCTAAGGACTGAAGTCCACACATATTAAAGTTGTCACAGTTAAGAAACACTGGGCTAGATCATGAAATCTCTCTTTTTTTACACTTGTCACACTCACAACACATGGAGTGGGATTTAATCACAGATTTGCAGCTGCCATGGCTTTGTTTTTTACTCTGCCCCACATCTAAAGATGCCTATGGGTACACATCTTGTAGAATCCACAGGCAACATGGCCAGAGTTGAAAGGACTTTCTGAGAATTGCAATCTCCACACATTTGAGAAGCAGGGTGTGGAAGGCTGACATAATGCCACAACAGGGAGAAAGATGTAGACATCCCACTTCAACTTTTATTATAATATAAATAAGGGTTTATTATAATGTAAATCACAAAGCAATTTTATCTTGACAGATATTATATATTGTTAAAAAAAATCTTGATGAATTTAGCAATGCATTTGCTT
This sequence comes from Azemiops feae, assembly GCA_023970755.1. NCBI lineage: Eukaryota > Metazoa > Chordata > Lepidosauria > Squamata > Viperidae > Azemiops > Azemiops feae. Next base: position 561,610 of record JALGBA010000927.1, on the reverse strand, counting down.
TTTCTTTGCAACTGCTGTGCAAGTTGGACTTTAGCCCAGAAAAAAAAAAGATAGCAGCCTGCTTGGTTTACCAGGAATAGCTTAAATCTCTCTCTTCCCCCACATCTTTTAAGAGATCACAAATGATAAAATACAAGTAGAAAGGATACACAGTGCCTGACCTCTGTCCTCCCACTAAGTGGGAACACAGAGACCCTTTAGATCAGGGGTGTCAAACTCACATCACATGACGTGTCACGACATGTCGCGACTTTTTCCCCATTGCCGAAGCTGGGGTGGGTGTGGCTTTGGCATGACGCATCTGGCCCGTGGGCCGGCAGTTTTGACACCCCTGCTTTAGATACAAACGTGGTTTCTTTTTAAAAAAATGAATACAATAGGTATAAAGGAAATATAAAAAATAAAAAAATAAAACAAATAAATGGATAACAAAGGATCTAAAATATCACATGGACTACTAATATCCAGAGTATATTGTATACACAGTTCAAACCTAGGATGCCTTTCTGCATATAGAAGAGATCCAGAATGTTATGAATATATTACTTAATATATTAAGTATTGTGAACTAAAAATGAAGCTAAAACCAACAGTAATTCCCTGCATACAACTTCTTACACAACCCAAAGCACAGGAATGCTCTAACACAGGTAGTCCTTGACTTATGACCACAATAGAGTCCAACATTTCTGTTGCTAAGCAAGGCAGTTGTTAAGTGAGTTTTGCCCCATTTTACGATCTTTCTTCCACAGTTGTTAAGTGAATCACTGCAGTTGTTAAGTTAGTAACATGATTGTTAAGTGAATCTGGCTTCCCCATTTACTTTGCTTGTCAGAAGACTGCAAATCTGATCACATGACCCCGGGACACTACATGTTCATAAGTATGAACCAGTTGCTAAGTGTCCGAATTTTGATCACATGACCATGGAGCTGCTACAATGGTTGTTAAGTGTGAAAAACAGTCATAAGTCACTTTTTTCAGTGCTGTTGTAACTTTGAACAGTCACTAAATGAATGGTTGTAATTCGAGGACTACCTGTACTACTTAAGAAAGCACAAAATCAACTATTTAAAATAATTTTGCACCAGTGTTAGCTGATTGTTTTGGCTTGCTAGTTCTCTCTCTCTCTCTCTCTCTCTCTCTCTCTCTCTCTCTATCTGTGTGTGTGTGTGTGTATGATTTCTTAGGTATGTTATGGCATAGCAAGAGACTAAGACTACTTGAATATATTAGATCTTTGCTTTTTGCTTGCAGTTCTGCAGAGAAGCTTAAGAGTACTTAAAAATTTAGAAGTCTAGAAATTAATTAAAGGTTATTATGGTGGAAAACTCTGCATCTTTTAAGGTGTCAATGCATTGACAGAGTTAAAGGACCATGCTATAAAATTGTGTCAGTTGGTGCAATTATTGCTACTTTAAATTGACTTTACAACAGCAATAGGTCCCCCTAGTGGATAAAAATTAAAATAGATGTTGTCCTACTTCTAAATTTATCCTCACCACTCCACCATAACAACCTTGATTCTTGTATTCAAAATTCTCTCCCACTCACAAAATGAATGCATCAAGAGATTTAATGAAGCTTTCCGTGTCACTTTAATAATTTAAGGCATGACATGCTATTTATTTGGTGCAGAACTGCTTCATTAAGTGATCATGTCACAAAATCCTCCAGTCCACAAATATGAAATCTATGTTCTATGTATTTCATAACAGAACAAATATTCATCACAATCATTTTGCCATTAATATGCATCAAGATCACCAAACAGTATAACAATAGTGTAAAATAAATTTAAAGCAATGACTACATATTGGTATAAAAGCATTTGTTGATGTTATAATGGAATTAATATGTGTATTTATGCTAAATATAAATTCTGACATGACTGTGCCTGAAAAAAGAAAGAAGCCAGGTCCTTTAATTTTGTAATGAGCTTGCCTCACAAATAATACTGGCGATTTCTGGACCTGAAGCACATACATAATTACTTTACCATTTTTGTTACTTACATTATTTACCATATACACATAAGATATACACTGACATAGCAAGCATATGTTGTTTTCCTTTGAAAAGTACTTTCCATGGATGATCAAACAATTACTAAGGCCTGCTGCTTCTATCAGAATACTCAAATTTAGGGAATATTGCTCAGTTATCCCATCTAGAATACCAAAGAACAGGGCAAATCTAGTGAAGTGTTCTGGTCATAGCTTCCATTAAAAGCAAGTGTATTTAAAGCAGGGCTAATTTCATTAAACTTTTGGTCTAATTTCAAAGCCCTTTGCTTGTGAGAAGTTCAAACACCTGGCAAGAAAAGGAAGGAAGGAAGGAAGGAAGGAAGGAAGGAAGGAAAGAAGGAAGGAAGGAAGGAAGGAAGGAAGGAAGGAAGGAAGGAAGGAAGGAAGGAAGGAAGGAAGGAAGGAAGGAAGGAAGGAAGGAAGGAAGGAAGGAAGTTGTCTAGTTTGGCTCTGTCTCTCCCCATCTTTCATTTTATCATTGCCTAAATGTCCCTTGTCCATCTCCTCTATTTTACATCCAAAAAAACATGTGGTTAACATGATATCAACCAATCAGTCAAAAACCCTGCCCTTAAAATTTCAACATAAGCAGAAATTGCAACCCTCTCTAAGTGGTTTTCAGAATCAGCATATTGCCAACAGTCTGGGTCCTCATTTTAGCAACCTCAGAAGGATGGAAGGCTGAGACAACCTTGAGCCGGTAAGAATCGAACTGCTGGCAGTTGGCAGAATTAGCCTGCAATACTGCATTCTACCCACTGCACTACCATGGCCAATTCACCTACCTATACAGAGACCACATGATGCCATCCCAGAAATGGACACCATTTTGGAAATGGTTGCACTTCTCACAATCTGAGAATTGTGGCAGCTCCCCAAATGGTATCCACTTCCAGGACAGGACCACACAGCCATCATATTGTACAGGAGGGCCATGGTTCTTTTTCCTGAAGGTGATCTTGGAGATTTCTTCAACACATGAAGTGGCAAAAGAGGAAGTAAAAAAGATATTCCCGAAAATCACAGGTCGCCTTTGGAAAGGAGAACCAGCTGATCTGCCCCATGGCCTCTGTGCAGGATGACCACATGGTGCCGTCCCAGTGGCCAGAAAGAGATGGACTAAAAGACAGCACTGAGGCATTGATCAAAGTAGCACAAGAACAGGCATGAAGTACCAGATAGAAATTATGACTAAATACCTAGGTAGGAAGATATGCTTTCTCATTATTAAGACATTGCACAGAAATATAAACCTTTGTGTACTTTTCTAGAATACTGGATCCCTTCTTCAAATTTATTTCAGAATGGCTGTAGAGATGGACAACTGCATTCATAAAAAACACAGTATTAACTGATTGTTAGGATTCTTATTAAGATTATACATTTTTGTATGACTAGAATTACTTTATTTTTATATTTCCTCCCCTTCCCCCCAATAATTCAAGGAAGTATTTTTCCTTAATTTTATCCTGCTGCTTCTCATGAAAACTGATGCCCTTTCCCTTTTGATTCCCTTTAAAATTCACAAATGCTATCACATCAACAGCTACCAATCTGTAATGAAATCCACAATTCCACAAGCAATTGTTGGTTTAGACTGAAAATCAGCATAGCCAATGGTTAAAGTGCTGGACTTAAAATCCTACAAGCCAGACTCCAGCAGTATGTGGATTGAGAACTTCCAGAAGTACAGGCAGGATTTCGAAGACGCAGAGGAACTAGAGATGAAATTGCCAACATACGCTGGATCATGGAGAAAGCTAGGGAGTTCCAGAAAAACATCTACCTCTGCTTCATTGACTATGCTAAAGCCTTTGATTGTGTGAATCACAACAAATTGTGGCAAGTTCTTAAAGAGATGGGAGTACCAGACCATCTTATCTGTCTCTTGAGAAACCTATATGCGGGTCAAGAAGCAACAGTGAGAACTGGACATGGAACCACTGATTGGTTCAAAATTGGGAAAGGAGTCCGGCAAGGCTGTATTCTGTCGCCCTGCCTATTTAACTTATATGCAGAGCACATCATGAGAAAGGCAGGGCTAGATGAATCAAAAGTTGGAATTAAGATTGCCGGGAGAATATCAACAACCTAAGATATGCAAATGATACCACTCTAATGGCAGAAAGTGAAGAGGAACTAAAGAGCCTCTTGATGCGGGTGAAGAAGGAGAGTGCAAAAGTTGGCTTGAAACTCAACATTAAGAAAACCAAGATCATGGCATCCGGCCCTCTCAATTCCTGGCAAATAGATGGGGAACAAATGGAGGTAGTAACAGATTTTATCTTCCTGGGCTTCAAGATCACCACAGATGGGGACTGCAGCCAAGAAATTAAAAGACGTTTGCTCCTGGGGAGGAAAGCTATGGCAAATTTAGACAGCATACTAAAAAGCAGAGACATCACCCTGCCAACAAAAGTGCATATAGTCAAGGCCATGGTTTTCCCAGTTGCAATGTATGGCTGTGAAAGTTGGACCATAAGAAAGACTGAGCGCAAAAGAATTGAGGCCTTTGAACTATGGTGCTGGAGAAGACTCCTGCGAGTCCCCTGGACTGCAAGGCAATCAAACCGGTCAGTCCTAGAGATCAACCCTGACTGCTCTTTAGAAGGCCAGATCCTGAAGTTGAAACTCAAGTACTTTGGCCACCTAATGAGAAGGAAGGACTCACTGGAGAAGAGCATAATGCTGGGAAAGATTGAGGGCAATAGAAGAAGGGGACGACAGAGAATGAGGTGGCTGGATGGAGTCACTGAAGCAGTAGGCGTGAGCTTAAATGGACTCCAGAAGATGGTAGAGGACAGGAAGGCCTGGAAGAACGTTGTCCATGGGATCGCGATGGGTCAGACACGACTTCGCAACTAACAACAAAAGTGCTGGACTAGGAGCAGGTAATCCCAAATTCTAGTTCCCCCTTAGACAGAAAGGTCAGTTGATTGACTTGGGCCAGACTCTGGATTAAATACTCCAACAAAGTTTACAGAATATAAAAAGAAGACTTTATTAAAATGGGTGTCTTGTTAAACTTTTATATAAAACTAAGGCCACAGCTAATGCTAAAATAATGTCAAAAAATTTTATGATTTAATTTAAACATTTTATAAAAGCTATTTTACAAATGAGTACTCAAACAAACACGCTTATTCTAAAATTTAATGATATAAAATATTAACCTCTCAATACATATACTTTATATTTCTTTTGGTCCTTTAACAATTTTTCATGGCTCCTGCTGTAGATATTAACTGAAATAAAAACGATGCAGCTTCTGAAAACAATCCTTCCTTTTTGTATCAAGTTCGTTTCTTGAAATATTAAACATCACCAGTCATAATAGCAATAAACTCCTCCTGATTGACTGTTAAAAATTAAAAAAAAAACAATTAGATATGTACCACACTGAAATTAGCATCTCAAACCTATTTCATTCAGTTAAGACCACTTATCTTGATTTTTTTTCTAAAAAGAACTAAGGTCATCTAGTAATTTCAACTGGAAATCCTGAAGTGCATCCTTTTAATAGATGGACAGTATTTAATAATGGAGGGAACCAATTATTATTAAGAAATTAAAATAACATAGCCATCCTAAGCACCCCAAATTACTCGGAGAAAAGTAACTGATTTCATTTTTTTAAAGTTTTGTTATGCTATATATAGTTACAACCACAGGTAATTATCACATGTAGTTCTCAACTTACAACCATTCATATAGTGACTGTTCAAAATTACTACGGCACTGAAAAAAACTGACTTATGACTGTTTGGTCACATGATCAAAATTCAGATGCTTGGCAATTGGCTTATATTTCTGACATATTTGTGAGTAACCTTCTCACAAGCAAAGTCAGTAGAGAACCCAGATTCACTTAACAACTGTGTTACTAACAACAACTGCAGCAATTCACGTAACTGGAGCAAGAAAGGTCATAAAACAGGGAAAAACTCACTTAACAACGGTCTCATTTAGCAACATAAATTTTGGGCTCAATGGTAGTCATACGGAAAGGACTACCTGTACATCCAGTTGCTTTAGGTTCTATCTTTAGACATATTTTTTATTTGTTAGCATTTGTTTATGCTAATACCATTGCTTTTAAATTGAGAAGTAAATTTCATGCTTATTTTTTCAATTATTTATGCTATAGCAGAAGTTAATTCCAGTATATTGATTCATTCTACACAAAAGAAGAAAAAGAATGGACATGCTATCTCCATCAACATATGCCAAGGAAATTCTCATTTTGAATAGGAAGAAACTACTACTGTAGATTGCTTTTCTAAATACACTGGAAGCTTGTAAGATTTGGGGGGTTTTGGATATTGAATTGAATTGAATTATTTCCATAGGTCTCATCATGAAAATATTTCAAAGACAGAAAACAGAGTGCACATTTTTTTTGCTTCTCTGATCCTAAATTAGAATCATGCATACATCTTCAGAACTTACTTTCTCCATCACCATCCTTATCAAATTCTTCAATCATTGCCCGAAGTTCTTCATCAGTCATGTTTTCCCCAAGTTCTCTAGCTACACGACGCAGATTTCTTAAGCTTATTTTACCTGAATCATCATCATCAAACAATTTAAATGCCTTGAGTATCTCCTCATGTGGATCTCTTTCAAGTATCCAGTCTGTCACTAAAATGGAAAAATAAAACGTTGTATCTTTTACAAAGACATTTTTTACTGCTGGAATTGTATTCTCCACAAAAATAATTTTACTTTTGTTTCAGACATCAACTTTATGATTCAATTTAAAAAATGCACTTTTACCATCAACTAAAATGTTAATCTGTACTTGCATGCACATTGGTTTATTCTCTAGTAAAAGCAGTAAAATAAATCAATGGTTCTTATTATCATCTATACTAACATGGTGAGGTTACATTAAGAACAAATATAAAATATTATAAGACATGATTAAAGTTATTTTTCCCATAAGTTAAGTAAAATAATAGAAAATATAGCTTGCATTTTGAAATCCTGATGGTTTCTTGTTTTCTCCTGCCTCTCTAATACATTAAAAAACCCTGTCAATAGCTTAATGTTTCCATATCTATTAAAATACATATAAATTAAACTTTTATTAGCAATTATTGCTTTCTTATCAGTAACTTGTTTAAATTCCAATACCTACCAACTTCATTAAAGTCATCAAAGGAGATTTTGCCACTTCCTTCCCGATCATAATCTTTAAGTATCTTTAATACATCTGCCTTTTTCACATCAAAACCTAAGGCTCTCATTGCCACCTTCAGGGGAAAGACAAAAATACATTTCAATTTGGCACATAAAAATAACGTTTCTTTATCAATTAAATTTAGGTAAGAGGTAATAGGAAAATTTGGGAGCACACTGTTAATTCATTATTTTCCAGGGACACAACTATTTATGCTCTAAGTGAAAATCCTTTCACCTTGCTAGCAATAACAAATTAAATGTGACATTATACATTTAACTAATTAAATACATTTTTCAAATCTGTCACTTTATTTGAGTAATTGATCAATTTCAGGAGACTAACAGGAAGGCAAATGTTCTACCCTGAGGAATCTAGCACTGCTGAATTTAGGGACAGGAGAAACCACCTAAATAGCCTTTCTTCCTTCATTTCCTCTGATCTGGAGTCAATTTGAATGGGGGGGGGCAACCATGATAGTATTTCCTTCTAACAGGACATCACACATTACTGTAGGAGTTTCTGCAACAATTAAGTAAAACCTATTCACGTATCTTAATTAGTTCTCATTTAGATTATTACAATATTATTTACAGCACCCCCTCCCAACCTTGATAGATAGATGTGTAGTCCTCAATTCCCTAAATTTTAAGTAATAATCAAAGTGGTTAGAAATTCTAGGTTAGTAATGCAAGATTGTAATTATTCTTCTGAAAAAAGTTTGATGAAATTAACTAAAAAAAATATGTCCTCCAATATGAATCTACTCACAATCTTAAACTATAACCTGATCAGTTACATAGGAATAAAGCATGCTAAAGTCAGAGAGCCATATTTAGTAGCAAATTTAAGTTTATATTCCATATATATTTCAATCTCAATTTGTCAGAAAGATGACAATACAACTAGGGTAACTCAAGACAATTTCTTCCTAGCGTTTCCTTCACTTTTAAAATTTTTGACCAAGTAGTATGGAATTGAAATAAATGTGGGTATGCTCTAGACCTGCTCCTCCCCCTCTCCCCTAGATCTTTACTGAATTGGGACTTAGTGGGATTGACATCTATAAGATGTACTAAGGCTTTAAAACTTTATTGCCAATACTGTTCTTGGCCATGCTTTCATCTCTATACTACAAAAGCTCTCCTGTTTGTAACCTTTAACTGGGTGATAGGGCAAAGCATTTTGAACCAAAGTATCTCTGGTGGATCAACTTACAGAATTCGTCCAGGATCCAAAACTCTCATGGAAATGAAATATGGCAAATGTTATAAAACATTTTATGAAATAAAAATTATCATAAAGCATTTTATGACATAATACAAATATGATAAAACATTTCTTGTGATCAACTCTTGATGTTTGACAATGTTATACAGTTCAACATGGAGTACTTTCAAGGCAGATACATCTCTGAATCTCTCCCTGAATTTTTAAGAACTTTTCAAGTACATTAGAAGATCTGACATACCATGTTTCCTTGAAAGAAAGATCTACCCCGAAAATAAGCCCTAGCTTGATTTTTGAGGTGGGTTTAATATAAGCCCTACCCCAAAAATAAGCCCGTTTGGGGGCAAGGCACACGCCTAAAAATCAAGCTAGGGTGGGGGTGGGGGGTGGAGCTTACCATTGCAGCCAAGCCTCCCATGGATCGACACTTGCCTGGCCGGAAGGAGCAGCTTCATTCTGCAGCTGAGAATGGAGCTCGGCCTGCATTTTGCAGTCAGAGGCCTTTCCGGAAGGCTTGTGTAGCCGAGAACCGAGCTATGGATTGAATCCATAGCTTGGTTCTTGGCTACAGATGCCTTTGGCCACACAAGTGGGCCGGCTGGGTGGGGCTGTCAGTGTCACCGCTGCAAGGTGAGTGGAAAAGACACACACACACCAAAAATAAGACCTGGTGCCTCTTTTGAAGGAAAAATAAATAAATAAGATCAGGTTTTATTTTCGGGGAAACATGGTAGGTGAAGACATTGAGGAAATACCTCTGAAATGATGACCCAAGGAATCACAAGTCTAATATGTTATAATATTCTAACAGCTTCACGTGCATTCTTACCATTCCTAAATTAACATGCAATTAACTATCTATTACAGAAGTTAAGTGCAATATTGCATATTTGAATACTAAGCCCAGTAATCTAAAATATTTCAAAACAAATTATTAAACTTTTAAGAGAAAGTGGATTGCCTTTAGCTCATGATAATCTATAGCATTATCTTTATCAGTGTCGAACAATTCAAAAGCATCTTTAATTTCTTGCTTCTGTTCTTCAGTTAATTCTCTTCTTTTTTTTCTCTTGGTTTTTTCAACAGAAAATTCAGCTCTAAAAAAAAGAAAAACGTGTAGCCATTATAAAAAAAATCATTTGTTTTAATCATCAATAAGCAAAGTGTGCAGTAGATGGATATTATGGGTTTTTTGATAAATAAGCAAATGTCACTTCCCATGAGATCTGATTTTATAATATCTAGCCATGAAATTTATATAGTATAAATATCCTTCACCTGGATTACAAATTATATGTGTACTCCAAACTCTGAACTCCAAATTCTTAACTTTTCTGATTCACATTTCTTTTGTATCTTTTGTATATATTGTTTGCCTCCCAATCCTCACTTCCCCTGCTATGTATCAGCAATGCAAACTGCATTATTACTGTAATAAGATAAATGGGAAGTTACCTATGATTATGCTAGTGAATGTTTCTTACTTTTGCTTTAAGAACTATAAATGTTCCTTTTGTGTCAACATTCAGTACTAAAAATATTTTTGCCATATTTGTGGATAATCTGCTCCTTCTGATGAGATCTATAACTTCCCATCTCTAATTCATCCCATTCCCAAAATCTATTTCTAATTGCTTCACTTGCTGCATATTGGTTCTGTTTATTTAAGATTTTCTGACACTTTTTAAAAACTTTTTAAATTTTTAAATTATAACTACCAGCAGCTGAGGTGTTTTAATGTAAATTACTATTTTAAATCTATGGATACGGTAAAAGAAAAAAATGTGGAAAAAAATAAAAGGAATTACAAAATCCGATGGGCAAACATTTCAAGGCGAATATTCCTCTGACTTCTGGTAAACAAACAAGCACATGCACAATGCTCTTAACAAAAGCATGGAAACGCTTCACACTGCCTTCTTAAGGCATTTGCTTTCCATTTTCCTTTCTGATCTACAGCTTTGGTATTTCCCCTTCTCCGTACTAACCAAGTCCGCTTAGATTCTCTTTCGAGATTAGTCAAGGAGGCTTGGTGCTGCACCTGAATCAACTCAGAATACAGGCAAAAATCATTACCCCTGGAAGCGGGGTGGGCTGTGGAGAAAATGTGTAGAAAAACCTCAGCACAATAAACACGTGTGACAGCGCACCGCTCAGCTTGTTCACGAAACCATCGCGCGCTACGGCAGATATCGCGACAAGCGTCGCGCGAGGGGAGAACGTTACGTTACCATAGCAACAAGAAGCGAATCGTTACTTGTACTCTTCCCCTCCTCCCGAACGTTCGTACCCACCTCGTTACCAAATTCATTCTCCCGGTCCCACCCCTTGAACCGACACCAGGCGGGGGAAAGAGACGTATCTCTTGTATTATGGTCAACTAAACCCGAAATTCAGACTCGACAACAGCCTTATCTCAAAAGCGGGACGTAAACCCAGGTCTCTCCGCCAACAATGCCGCTTCCCTCTTCAGATTTCAGCTACAATTGGACGTTACAACGCCTCTTTGTGTGTAACCCAAAGCAATTGGCGAAGCCTCCCGTCAATCAAGCTTCAGGCCTCCCTCCTTGTCTACTATTAGGTTGGAAAAGCGCCAGAAACTACCCAGAAAACACTGCGACTTAACGTCATAGTGAGGGTAAGCTAGGAAGACGAGTGTGACGTAGAGGCGCCGCCTCTCCGAGTTTCAACGGTTGCAGTTCGAGGAGTCGCTTTCGTATGGATTCTCATTGAGTAAAATGCTTGATTTAGTTTGTTAGCATCTCCTTCCGTCTTGAACAGTACAATGGCTTTTTAGGAGGCAGATCTATACTATTGTGTAATAATTAGTTAACTTGACGTTTAGCAATTAAAAACAAACATATGCCTGTTTTTGGCATACTGTATATGCTGTGGTTCCGGCGGGCGACGTGGGGTTATACTTAATTATACAGCGAGAGGGTCTAACATAAGTATGTCTTGAAAATATTTGGAACTCTGAAGGTCAGTAGAAAATAAAGGGAAGTGAACAATGAAATTGATACGACTGGGCTCAATGTAAATTACAAATTAGGTGATTTACACCAGGGATTGGATCCTAAAAGAAATCGGACTGAGTTGTGTTAAACACATGCACTCTTCTATTATGTAACTATAAAAGTTAGTATTATCTTGCCTTCTTTTGTTTTACAAGACCATGTTCCAAACTTTCCCTTTGTACAGAAGATTATTATCATTAAGAAGTTTTAAGAAGGATCGACGGTGGGGCATCAGGAATTACACGATACATTTTATGCAAACTTTGCAAATCAGTGTTAAGTTTACAGGATTTGATACCAAGCAAAATACCACTTGACAGTTGCTACTATTTTATCTTCACTTTTTTTCTTTTGAGCTTTTTTCTTTTTTTGATCTTCTTTTATGTGTTTGTTAACTTTGTACTTTTTTTGAAAATTAATAAAATTATATAAAGCAACTATTTTCTATCTTCCTGTATGCTTTAGGCATGCAGAGAAAAAAATAGCTGTTGATCTACTGGGGAAAAAATCCTTTATTATCACCAATTAAAATAAAAGTATGCAGTGATTTGTACTTCCTAATCAACTACATTAGGAAGGATAATACAAAATACAAGGAAGGAACAAATTGTAAAAACTGCTTTGAGGGTCAAGAGGTTTATACATTTTTTTGACTGACTGAAAATAAATGTTTGAATCCTGTTTGATCTTGATTTCTAAACTGAGTAGTCCTATAAAAGTTTTGGAAGCAGGTAAAACTCTTTTTATGGGATTTTTTTTTTTTGCATGATTGTTATGCAAGCAAACTTATTTGTATACCAATTATAGGACTAAATCTCACATCCTGTTTGCTGGAGCACAGATACTATATTAAGGATTTTTTATGGTTATGCCAACATGTTGCTGTCACATCCCCAGCCCACTACTCAGGCAGCCCATAGTTGCCCTTCCACTTTGGAAGTGGCATTTTCTTTCTCCCAAGCAAAAACTTGGTCATAAGGGATGATCTAAAGTGCCCTGGCAATGAGTTTGAGGATGCATAGGTATGAATAGTCGTTGAATGGACAAGTCTGGTAGACATCATCTTCATATGGTAGCTGAGCATTGGGCATCGATGATCATTTGACTTTGGTTATGAGGAATGAGATACCTGATTATTTTCTCTTGTTAATCTCCCAGGAGTTTGATTGACCAGTCAACTAGGACTGAATTGTATACAGTATAAAAGTATTAAAAAGGGGAAAATGTTGGAGACACACATACACACACATTTAAATAGGAAGAGGGAAGAAGAAGGAAGTTCTTTCCTGGCAAAAAACAATACTGACTTCAGGAAGAAAGGAAGAAACATTCAGAAGCACAATGGCATTAAGCATTTTGGTTCAGGGTTCTCTATTCTGTATTGCAAATCAGTTCATGAAATTGCTCAAGCAGATTAGGGGGAGGAGTTATTTGATAGGGTTATTTATCTCTTACACTCTGTAAGACTTATTGTGCTCTCATGTTCCTGCAGTAATCTGGATGACTTCTAGGTGGCAGTATACTCAATATGGAAAGTTGTCTTGTTAGAAATAGTCTGCAGCAGATAGTAAAAATAGAGGCTACATAAATCATAAAAATAAAGGTTTGAACTCCCAATCCCACTCCACCAAAAGCCACCAAATCACTGCCCTGAAACTGCCTTTAATTAAATTCTGTGAGGATAGCAAAAATTCCCAGCATTATTGCTAGGTGCAATAATGTAAACTGGGGGCAATAGTTTATACCAATATGCTTTCCTCCGATTTAAAGGCAGAACAGAACACTTAACATAGGCCCCAAGAGCCCATAATATGTTTGTTAACCAGGGGTTTTATTTTTAATGATAAAGAACCAATAAAAATGTATGTGACACATACATGCATACACATTGCACATATTGCTGAGTATGAGTTGTTTGGGCCACTCTATTTACATAGAACCCACTAGTTGCCCTTTTAGATATTTAGCTCCTGCTATAAGCAATGCTATGTATTTTGTTGTTCAAGAGATTTGACTGAATCAACAGTGAAATTTTCTTATACTATTATTCCAAACATTCAATGCTGTCTAGAATTGTAGATGTTAAAGATTGCTGTAAAATGCTGTGACTGAGAGCTATATTAATTGAAGCATGGTTGACGCATATAATTTCCCAAATCCATACCTTATATGATATATCTCTCAAATGTCTTTAAAGCAACCATTAGAAATCAACCGAAATATACCTATGGTTTAAAAATGAAAGTAATTCATCAGAAAATGTTATTTCATATTTATTAGTTTCCTAAAGTAATGTTTAAAATGGATAATTAGATTTAAAAAATAGTTTTGTAATCAGTTTTAAAATTCTTTAACACTATTTCGTGTTCAATCATAGCCTTGTTTTGGTTTCATTTCACTACATATGTAAATACAATTTTAGAAAACCATAGTTAATATGATGCTGAACTAAATTCCTAAAAAATGAAATTTTGTCATCTTTGAAGAGCTTTGGCTCTGTCGAGGTTGTGGCACAACCAAGAGGATAATTTTATAGAATTGGAAAGAAGCTTACTCTCTTAAGTTTTAAAAAAATGCATTCCAGGCAGTGGTGGGATTCAAACATGTGAACAACTGGTTCTCTATGTGGATGCCGCTTCTGGAAGTCCATTCTGGGCCTGGGCAACAAAAAATTAGCTACCAGTTCTGCCGAAGTGGTGCGAACCGGCTGAATCCCACCACTGATTCCAGGATATGAGTATATTATTTATTTTTGTAATGTCTCTGTAGTTTTAAAAGGATAAATGAAAATGGGAAAAACATTTAAATTTCAACAGCAATTTATAATAATAATAATAAAGTTGGAAGGGACCTTGGAGGTCATCTAGTCCAACCCCCTGCTCAGGCAGGAAACCATATACCATTTCAGACAAATGGCTGTCCAGTCTCTTCTTAAAAACTTACAGTGTTGGAGCATTCACCGCTTCTGGAGGCAGTTGTTCCACTGGTTAATTGTTCTAACCGTCAGGAAGTTTCTTAGTTCTAGGTTGCTTCTCTCCTTGATTAGTATTCCAAGTGTGGCCTTACCAAGGCATTGTAAAGTGGTATTAATACTTCACGTGATCTTGATTCTATCCCTCTGTTAATGCAACCTAACACTGTATTGGCTTTTTTGGCAGCTGCGGCACACTGCTGGCTCATATCTAAGTGATTGTCCACTAGGACTCCGAGATCCCTCTCACAGTTGCTACTATTGAGCAAGGTACCACCTATACTATACCTGTACATTTAGTTTTTCTTGCCTAAATGTAGAACTTTACTTTTTTCACCGTTGAATTTCATTTTTAGATAGCGCCCAGTGTTCCAGTTTGTTCAGATCCTCCTGTACCTTAAGCCTATCTTCTGGAGTGTTGGCTATTCCTGCCAGCTTGGTGTCGTCTGCAAATTTGATGAGTTCCCCAACTATCCCCTCGTCCAAATCGTTGATGGAAGATGTTGAAGAGCACTGGGCCTAGAACAGAACCCTGGGGCACCCCACTACACACTTCCCTCCATGTAGATGCAGTTTCATTGAGGACCACACGCTGAGTACGGCGGGTCAGCCAGCTACGAATCCATCTGGTGGTGATGCTGTCTAACCCACAAATGTTAATCTTTTATTTTACCACACTTGAAGACAACATTGCAGCCTATCTTACTTGCATATATACAACTGAACCAGCAGATGGCATCATAAAATAAATTGTTCAGCACACATTGAACAGACTGTGGAATTTTGAAATCTCAATGATTTAAAAAAACAACAAATCAGTTCAAAAGAACTAAGGATTTGATGCAAAACAGCATTGTACTTAAAATTTTGGCTCTGAAAACCCCTATATTTATACCATCATTAAATGAAGAGATAAGCTGTAATTTTTTGAAAGGAGATAACATGAAGTTGATTATACTAGCTTAATTTCATTAATTGTATAATGCACTCTCAAACATTTGGGGTGAAAACGATTTTTATAATACTCAGATTAGTGAACTAAGAAGAAAATCAAGATTAATGGGTAATTATTGTAGTTAATACATTTACAAGAAATGTAAAAGGGCCATGTCTGAAATAACAGCAAGATATGAAATAGTCTTACAGAAACAAGATCATCCTGAAAATACCTACCTGGCACAAAAAGAAAGCTAGAATTAGATTTAAAAATAAGAGTTAAAATTTTATTTGATGGGTAAAAAGGGCTTCTGGACGTTGATTGAACTAATATTTTTGAGATCTTTAAGGTTACTTTGGTATGAGTCAACACTAGATTTAAATTATGGATTTGATTATGATTTGGAATGGCAATAAGAAAAACTGGAAAATTTATAATTAAAGGAGTTAGATTGAGATTGAGACTGGTGAAATATTATTGATATTTTTATTTATAAGAATTGAATGGTAATTAGTGAGGTATTAAATGGATTAAATTGAAACGAGGAATCTTTTAGAGACGTGGACTGATCTATGAAAATATTGGATAGAATATATGAAATAGAATATAGTTGAGAAATATTAAGATATAATAGTTATATTACTTGTTTATGATAGAAATAATTATTGTCCTATTATTATTATTATAATGTTATTATATTACTATGTCTAATGCAATAGTTTTAAAATATATAAATTCATGTTTATTTACATAATATGTATGTGAAATAGAATAAGATATATAATTTGATTGAGAAGCATAAATTGAAATTGGAATAATAGATAGAGGTGAGAAACAATTTATATTTTAGGAATGCTCGAATTGTATACCATAAGAGGGAACTTTTAAAGTAGTAGTTTAAATTGTATATATATGACTGTATTTTTTGTTGTGTTCTATGGAGTGCCCTATCTCCACGATGTGTTATAAGCACTTGGCTGTAAAACAAACAAAAACTAATAAAACTTGTTATGGAAAAAAAAAAAAAAAGATCATCCTGAAAATGATACATTTTCACAAATGATATCACTATAAGGAATAGCAGAATTTTGAAGAATCCAAAATAAGCTTCATTCTTGGTTACTGTATGGACAAGTTTTGTGGGGAGTTTTGGCAACAGTATGGAACTAATTATCAATTGCTTCACCTTTCTCTTGACTGCTGGCTAACCGTGTGTCCCTGGGGTTTCCTGCCACTTATTTCAATTTGTATTTTGAAGTACAAGTACAAATTGGTATGTTCAAGCTATCGTCCCCACTCCACCTCCAAAACCTTGATAGTTTATACACCTATCGTTCCTCTTACCTCTCCTAAGGGATATAAACATTATTCTGTCATTCAAAAGAGAAGGAATAAATCAAAAAGAAAAAACTGAAATCTTATTGGAGAAGTATTTTGTGTCATTCTTTTATTATCAATATCAATGATAAAGAATATAACTGTTTTCTTGAAACCAGTACCATTAGTAAATTTTTATTAGTATGGTGCATTACAAGTTTTAAAAATTCTTTTAAACCATACATTACAGCAATATTCATGACCCAGTTAAATAATATATCTTGAAGTGTTATACCAACATGGCTGAACTTCAAATAACTATTTCAACTAGGTTACTGAGTTTTTAAACTGTGAAAAACAGATACAGAATCCCTTAGTGATTTCAAACTTTTTTAAAAAAAATAATAGTAAAGGTATGATCAGTATCATTTTTAAAAATGCTTTCTTTCAGAATTAAACTTTATAATATAAAAATATTTAAAACGGAACAGATAGGATTCTATAGCATTCTCTCTCAGGGATAGTATTTTACTAACCAATAATGATCACAAGTTGAACTGTAATCCAGTCCTAGGTTGAAACTTCAATAAAGCTACAATCCAGTACTCACTAGGAATAAAATCTCACTGAATTGAGTAGTATTTGTATTACAGTATTACAGTAAAGAAGGTACTTCCAATCTGAATATATTTCCTAATAAATGTAATTATTAGCTTCAATAGATAAAATTTACTCTGTGATACCTAATCAGAATGAAAAAAGACAGATTTTCTTTAAAATCACCAAATTTTATAAGTAGCTGGTTGCTTGGTAACTTATAAACTAATAGAAAAGTTTCAGATCAGTCTTTCTCCACAAGTCTGAAAATTGAAGGATTCCTTACACTGAAGTAGTCTCGTAGTGAGAAATAAACACTTTGATAAAATAACTTTCAAGATACTGTCAATGGGCAAAGGAAGAGGAAGGGACAGAAAGTCAAAAGAAGAGGATTCTTTTATCTATGGATAAAACTGTTAATGCTCAGCAGTATTTCATAACAAAATCAGTTTGTAATGGTCCAGGCCAAAAAGTCAACCATTCTGTATCAGAAATAAACAAGGCACTAGAAACTCACATGGATTCCAAGATGGTTGAAAATCTTGATTAAGCAGGAATCAGATTTTGATTGTGCTTAATACTGCAGCTGATACTGTGCTTAACTGTATTCAACTCGAGGAAGAACTCTGGTCAAAAAGGAATTGACTATGAGTGCATAATATGGCAACATGCTCCTAATCTTTGGACCACAACTGTGTGGCTCCTCAGTGAAGATTACAATTTTCAATAGCATACAAACAGCATTTGCTAATTTGTGGTTATACTGCTAGATACCTTTTCCCTATTATTCAAAGGTACTGAATTAATAAGTTTTTCTTACCATAAGTAGCAATTCCCGTGTTAATTGCCAAAATGATGCAGTATTTTAGAACTGGAAATAGGCACTGTTAACATTTTAAGAACTATACTTTCATAGGATACCAAGTGCTGAACACTGGTATTAAGAATCAAAGTGCTGCTTTGATCTTGGGGAGATATTGTGCAATAGAATTCAAAAAGAAAAAAACAAGTGTAATACTGAAATAAGTTATTGTTCTTGCAAGAAATGGACATTTTTATTATAATTCTTACTGGATTTCAATAAATCAAATTCTGATGCAAGATACAAGCTCTGCATCCAAACAAGAGACTAGTAATATCTTAGAAAATAATAAATGGCAGAAATGTTTATTAGGTTGGTTGAAAAGAAGCACAATGCAAATTGTGGAAAGAAGGAAAGAAAAAAGAAAAAAATGAAGAATAACTGAAATGTGAAAACTTAGTCTGACCCACATGTAATGTGCACCTGACAGAACTTACCACCCAATATCAACTTGTTAGTTTTGGATGCCATTTTGTTTACAACTGTTGTTCAATCAGCAACTCACCCTTACTGAAGTATTTCTGCAACTGTGGTATTACAGAAATTAGGAATCTTGGATTATAGGTGCATGTTTTACTTAAAAATGGTTATACACTCACACTTACAGCATTAGTTATATTTGAAAAGCAAGCAATATACTTAAAAGTATTAAATAACATTTCATTTGTTTTAAAACCAATACCTAAATGCAACACAATTCAAGGACAACAATAACATACAACAGTATTTGATATGAACATTTGGTATTAACTTCAGTTTACATTCATCCCATACAATAAAAATTACTTAGGTACTTAGTGCATTCAACATGACAGTGGAATGTTCTAATAGCCCCTTCTTCTCACAACCCTTGCTTCTATATTTCAGCCATTTAAAATAGGTTTTCAACATAACCCCTAACTGAAGGCTGCATTAGAAAGGATGACACAAGGGCAAAACTTTTATTTTAGCAATATGTTTCAAAATGGTTCAAAATACAAAATAACTTATTTAGAACACCTGTCAAATAGCATTCAACATATGTGCAAACTCGCTTTGAAAAGAGACAAAAAAAGATGAGTAGCTTTAGCATAGCTACTAGTATGTATATTGGCATTTTTAAAATATAAATTAATTAGATAAAAAATAAGCATCTTCATGGCTATGAAGTTAAGACTATGAAGTTGTTCTAGAATTTGTTGCACGAAGTGCTAGACTTGCAACCGATCTCATCGCACACATAGAAATCTTGTGACAAACCCCAGCATTTGAAATATAGTTGGAAGCTAAACGATACAGTCGTTCAGCTCCAAATGTGTTAAAATGCCCTGGAAGGACTTTCTCCACAAGGCCCCTATTGACTAAGTCTATTAATCGCTGGCAGGTTGTAACGTAGTCATTTATCCGGCTGTAGGGAAGCCAGTCAATCATTGAGCCATCATACACAACATCCCCACTGAACAGAATCTTCCGTTCTCTGTCATGCAAACAAATGCTTCCTCTTGAATGGCCAGGCATGTGCATGACAGTGAGCTGTCTATCACCAAGGCTGATCACATCCCCTACAACAAGAAACAAAATTTTATGGACAAAACAATTTTCAAAAATGCAACCTTACATTTGTCTCTGTTACAAACTTATGCATTAGAACTGTAACTAGTAGCCAAACAATGCAGGAAGACATATATCACTCTTCTCCCCCCCCCTTCCTCCGGACAAAGATGAAAGCCCACACATGGTAGGAAGGATTCTGTGAGCATTAAAACTTACCTTAGTTTAGGATTCAGTGGAAGGGGGATAGTAAAACTATGAAGAAAAGAAACTAATTTTTAAAAGGTATTTTCCAGTCACATCTGCAGATGAGCAACAACATGGTCAAGCTATAGTCTACTTCAGTGCTTCACAATTTTAAGACACATTGATTTCAGTTCCAGAATTCCCCAGATTTAAAGTTGCCAAGATTGAGAAACACTGGTCTCCTGGAAAGTCCATCATATCATGCGTGTTTAATTTCATCCTTATTTATCAGGATGATTTCTAAGAGTTCTATTAGACTGGACAGCTTGTACTTTTCCTAGCTCTGCTCTTTTCCATTACCTCCAACTGACAGCCAATTGCCTCTAGCTGCACTCTCCTTATCCATTATAAAACAAAAGAAAACAAAACAACTGTCAACATGAAGCCTATCTCTCTCAGAAGCCCTAAGTAAGGAATCTACAACTGACTGAAGCTGAAATCACAATAGTAATATCTGGCTTGTGGATATAGGCTTGGGTATGGAATTGAAACTTGATGACCCCTGAGAAGGCTGGGATGGAAGGAGTATAATTATACTAGTCCTGCTGGATTTGTGAGTGGCCTTCAATACCATATATCATGATATTATCATGAAATGCAATTATTATAAGCATTTATACATTTTGCTGTGAGAATTATGGGATATACTGTATTCTTGAGTGGTCAGTTCCCACAGTGGTAGTGGCAGAAGTCAGGACATTGGTTTCTGAATTGCTGCATAGTTCAGTTATCTTCCACCTATAATTTTACATATATCTGAAGCCCTTGGGAGAGATCATCTGCCAAAATGAAGTGAGATATCATCAAATAGGCTGATGATGTTCAATCACATAATTTTCCATCTGAATCTGGGCAACATACTGTATGTGACGAAGGTCCTAATTCAGTGATTGGAGGTTGTTAGGATATGGCTTATAAGAAACAGCAAACTGAATTCTATCAAGACACTGTGGACTTAGAAAATGACTTCGTCTATTTTACTTTGTTCAACTTTGTTCCAGGATAGGATAATGTTTTCCCAGATGGAGTTGACTTACAATTTGTGGTTCAACATGGACTGACACTCCTACTTGAACAGTAGGTGGAGGCAATAGCAAGACAGTCAGTTACAGTGGCTGGTTTTTTAAATCAGGAGGCTTTATTCACAATTACTTATGAAACTTGAAGCTGGATTTTGGATGTAAAATACATGGAACTGCCCTTGTAGATCATTTTGAAGCTTCATATGGTACAGTATGCAACAACCTGACTAGATAGCTGCACTCAGGTTCACTCATATATTACCACTACTACAGGAGCTGCACTGGCTGCCAATGAGTTTCAAAGTGCAATTCAATATCATCCTTAAAGCCTAAATGGCTCAGGGGCTTCTGAATATTGTGTTACTATGACCTCTGAGTTGAATCCATCCATCGTATAAGACCTGGGGATGAGGACTTACTAAGGGTTCTGCCACCAAGGGAATGCCTTCTTTACAGAACCTTGATCAAGTGATATTCCCCTTCCTTTGTAATATCCAAATCATATCAGAAAATCATTTAAATCCAAATAAGATCTTGCTACTCCCAAACGGTGATGCATCAGATGGACTATTTATGGTTATATTAAGTGATTTTTAAAAATCTTGTTATATTGCAAGCAACTTGGTATCTCTGGAAAAGAATAGCATATGAGTGTATGTATAATGAAGAATTAAAACTACTGTGTTTGTATGTAGTATACAAATATACTGCACAATATAGCATATCTTTCATTCTTCACATTGTCAGTAGCAATAGCAGATATTGGCTAAAGTAGGGATCTGATAAAGGATGAAAAATACAAAAGAGGCAATGAAGCCTCATCAATTAGATTTCATATTCACTTAATTCTGTATATTTTAGCAGCCAAGAAAATTACTAAATAATCAATCTGACATTCAATGAGCTAAAACTGGCTGCTTGAACTAATTTCACAAAATTTCTTACAGTCATTTGTTCTTAATCTCAGAAAACATTTTCCTCCAAAGTGGAAGTTATAGTCTCAAGGCTTTACTGTGGCTAGTACAAAGGGATATGTATAAATATGTATATGTGTATTAGTCTGGTTATTTTTATTTAGTTTACAGATTATTTTTATTTTCTCCTACCTATTCTATCCTTCCTCTCTGATAAACCAATATATTTAAAGTATTTGGTATTATAATAATAATATACACATAGAAATATATTATTAAAGGTAGGTAATTTATTATGTCTCTTTCTCAACAGAAAATAATTTGAGCAAAGAAAATAAAGTTTCAAATTAAGTTTCTTTCTAGCCATTTTAGACATTTTGCATTTTTCAGTACATATGCATTGAAATTAATATAATTTGCAAGTAGACTCAGAGTCTGATGTTCCAACTGTGGACATTAATTCCTCATAACACATGGATTACGTAGGTGGAAATTAAATTCTGAGTTGGAAACTGTCTTCTTCCTCTTCCCCTTAATACCAGCTTTAGTTTTCTATTACCCTGCCTTAAACCAGAGATCTTCATTGTATCCAAAATACACTACACTATTGAATCAGTCAGCTTACTCACTGAAGTATTAAGTCACAATCTACAGTATTTTATTAGCTAACATTAAATCAGTTTCCATTTTAGACTCAGAATGAACTCTGGTTTCAACTAAACCTTAACCTAAGGGCTACAGTCTGTGCAAGAAAGGAAAAGCAAGGAGTGGTGACCATCCTTCTCACATTCATTTGCCATAATTTAGAAATCTGGAAATCCACATCCAAAACAGGTTAATATGCATTTCTTCTTGTGTAAGCTGTTCTATGAAGCACCCAAACAAAAACAAGTTAGGAACAAAAGTACTATTCATTCTGAAGCAAGCCCTTTCAATTCTACAGCAAAGAATTAATGCTCATAATTGCACAGTGGCTCAGGAAATAAAATGATCAAACAAATGAAGGAATCTATCTTTACAGTACCAGCAGCAACAACATTTTTTTTAATATTTATGGTTCAGCATGGTATTATGTTCTTTTATTACTGATATTGTTTTAATTGTTGCTTTGGAGCCACTCGAGGTTTGATACAAAATGAGCAGCTATATAAACATTATAAATATATGAATAAATAAGTGTGCATCACCTAGAAATGTAAGCAGACAGATTGTGAATGCATATGTCCCTCTAATCTTAATGAAAGGATTTTCCATCTGAGCTTTTCTTGCAATGCTTTTATTGACTGACTCACTATCTTTGAGAACGCCATCTTCCCAGAAAAGATACGATATAGAATTTTCAACTAGTTAAAGCATAACAGATATTTTTTCTATTTTCAATTTTAATGGACTCTATAAAAAAATCAAGATAGAAAAACTACTTCATTGTACATAATAGTAACCAGAAGCTTGCTGTATTATAGTCCTGACCATAAGCCATTATGCATTTTAATGTTTAATTAACAAGAATGATCAACAGATCCATTAATACTAATTTGGATGTACTTATATTTCACAGATATTATGATTCAAGTCTTCCCAAGGTATTTGCTTACATATATAAAAGCTAAAATTGTGTACAAAATGGAAACAAAGTATGTACCCCACCATTGAACTACTGCTCTTTCCTCAAATATGGTGCAAAATGGTTTAAAATTAGTGTGTGCCTTAAAATAATTTTAATAATGCATTGTAATATTCAGATGCATGGATCTGTTCATACGTACTGTACTGATGCTCTATGCAGATGTTTATTTATACATGAAAACACTAAAATAGTAATAGAATCTAAGATGTCCTCAAGTGCTACCTTCACTATCTCTAGGATTCTCTAATGGCCCTCAAACATTCAGTGATTATACCTGAAAAGAAAGTCTAACTAAAAAATGAAGATGCAATAGTTTCTTTTAAAATAGCCCACACTCCTAGAGACACTGAAGGTTATACTTGCATTTACTTATACTTTTTAATTATCACATCTGTGTAAGATTACCTGCACTTGTTAAAATATGTATCAATCATGGATATATTAACTTAACTCAAACACTAAAAGCACAGAAATTTGTAGGAGGAAAAGAGCGTCGGGGGGGGGGGAGTGGGGGGGATGAAGGAATGTACTCTATGAGGCCTTGACTCAAACTCCACCATACAGATACAGATAGTCCTCGACTTACAACAGTTTGTTTAGTGACTGTTCAAAGTTACAGTGGCACTGAAAAAAGTGACTTGTGACCCGTTTTTCACACCTACAACCTTTCCAGCATCCACATGATCATGTGATCAAAATTCAGATGCTTGGCAAAACTGGTTCATATTTATGACCATTGCTGTGTCCCAAGATCATGTCATCACTTTTTACAACCTTCTGATAAGCAAAGTCAATGGGGAAGCCAGATTCACTTAACAACCGGGTGCTAACTTATCAACTGCAGTGATTCACTTAACAACTGAGGCAAGAAAAGTCATAAAATGGGGCAAAATTCACTTAATAAATGTCTCACTTAACAGAAATTTTGGGCTCAATTGTGGTTGTAAATCGAGGACTACCTGTACTTGGATGTGAGCTTGTGATACAAATATATAAAGGGAGAGGGGTTGGTGTCATGCTACAACATACATTCATAATTAAAAACAGATGCCTATGATTACAAATGGACTGTTAGTAGTAATTTAAGCAAAATAAAGATGTTTCTAAGTCAATTACAAGTAAATGGTTGCAGCTTCATGGCAGAGCACTTGTGCTCATGAAGAGATATCCATATTCAAGCCACAATATCACCTAGCAGTGCTGGAAAAGACTCAAGATAGAAACCTTTTAGAACAACTGTTAGTGTCATGATTAAAATGTGACAGGTGAATCAAAGATATAATGCAGTTTTCTGAAATTTTACATTAAATATAATTAAGGTGGGTTACAAATAAGAAAATATCAAAAAGCCATAAACATTTGCTCCCAAATACCAGTACTTTTTATAATCCCTGAAAAATTAATCTGACCACATATAACAGAAATGTAGCTAGGGACATATTAAAAATGAAGAGTCTAAAATAATAGGTGTAGTGAGGGAAGTGAAAAGAATCAGATGATCAATCTAATTTGGATTATGTCTCTAAGGATTTTCATGCCTATTTTATAAATTAGATATTAAACATGTGGATTGAACTATTAGTCTTGGGTTGCAATATGTGAAACACTTAATTGAAAGAAGTGTGCATAAAATGTTACTCCTAGATTATAATCTGTGGATGACATGTAAAGGATTTTGGTATGTATTTTCTTAAATATAACCTGCTGGTCCAAAATGTTGATAGAATTGCAGGGTGAAAAACATGCTGAAAAAATCTCATAAAACTAAGATCTATTTATTCTCAAAATGTTACACACAATTTCAGTGTACAGCACAAATATTTGATGGATAAATGTTCAAAACACATTGTTCATAGCAATGTTACTACCTGGCAAAATTGTATTCCTGGATATATTTCTCTGGCTAATATGCTTATTTATTCTTTTCTCACCCCACAATGGGGATGCCCTACAGAAGCACAAAGTATTAAGCGTCTTAGTGAAATGCTCTATCATGTACTTTGTATACTCCCATTCTTCAGCAGATGCCAAGATGTCCCCACCCTACGGTTTCTTTCAGACTCTGACAGTGCACATTCATGTTTGTATGACCTTTAAGAGGCAGACACACAATTTCAATGGCCCCTGCATGGATTTTACAAAGATGCTCTCCATCTCTCCTTTCAGAGATACATTTTTAACACCAAAAAGATAATTTCAACATCATAGATGAAAGATCCATTTAGCTCCCATTTTTCTCTATAAGAAATCAACAACACTACTCTGTTTCTATGGTCCCTTCCCATTTTATAATCTCCTTTTAAAACATTTTATAAAAGTACAGGGATCACATAATGCTGTGTTTTCCATTCCCATTCCACTCCCACTCCCCATGTTTTCCTTCTCTTTTCCTTATATATCTATTTCCTAGTGATTTCAAATATTGGGAGAATTCCTCCACTCTTTGCCATACCCAAAGAACTGAAGCTATAAACACAGACTAATTTTATTATTTCACTATATTACCAGAAATTCTCTTCCTTTTACACTCTGCTACTGAAACGCCATAATGCACCTCTCCCATGCCTTTATTCTGCGTTCTAAACCAAAGAACATTAGGGTTCAAAATCCATCTGCCTCCATCACTGAACCTTTTATGAATTAAGTATCTTTACTACATACAATGCACAAAAAACCCCAGAACTTTCTGTTTTTATGTCACCCTGTCAAAAGACTTCAGACAATGCTCTTGCGTTTTTGATAGGCAAATGCTAATACCCAGTATTTATTTCCAGTAACAGAAAAGTTGCTGGACTCCAACAGCCCTGCTTTCTATACAAATGATTCACTTCAGCAGGAACCTAGTAGGCATGTGCAATACAGAAATAATACTGATGATACTCAACCCTTCCTGGTGTAAGCCAATCCAATTTACCTATGACCTATCAGATATTAAAGAAAGCCAAATTCTGCAGGTGGCCAGAGACTCTTTCTCACAGGATGTTTCCTGAAGTAATAAAAAAAAGGGGAAAGAAAATGGAGAAAAAAACACACACCATCCCTCCAAATTTATCATATAGAATGCAAGAAATCACTGTGTTTAAAAAAATAATTAATTTCTGAAATCATTACATAGGCGTCCTTTCATAACTTGGACCAGAAAGCAGCTGATTAAAAAAAAGCGTATACATCTGGTCACAACAGCTCGGTGCAGTTGGGGCGTGGAGTTGCCTGCCTTGCTCCTGAAAGGTGCCTCCAGAAGGAGATGCGGGTCTCCCTTGCTAGCCCATTATCCTCTCCCCTCCCCGCTCTTACCCTCCTGCAAGACGTGCGTCGGCTGGACGGGTCGCACTCGAAACTGTCTGGCCCTCCAGCCGGGGCTGGGCTGCCTCACCACCTCGCTGTCCGAGAGCCAAGTGACGGTCTCGTAGTTATCGCCGCGGCGCAGGGCTCCGGCCTCGGCGCTGTGCACGGCCACCTCCTCGAACTGGTGCAGTCCGCCCGAGTGGTCGAAGTGCACATGGGTGGCGATGGCTAGCAACGGCCGCCGCCGCCGCCCACTGCTTGCGGGCTCCTTCTCTGCTTCGCCGAGACCGGCTCCCTCCTGGTCGCCCTGGGCCGGATCGGGATCCAAAAGCCCAGCCAAGTGAAGGTAGTCGGGGAGGCTACGCAGTCCCAGCCCGGTGTCGATCACCACGTCCCGCTGGGAGCCGCGCACCAGCCAGATATTGGCCCGATTGCCCGACTCGTAGAAGCGCTCTTGGATCCAGTAAATACCTCCACCCAGAGATTTATGCGCGAACCATTCCAGCGCCGACATCACAGCCGGCCGCCAAACGAAGCGCTGCGGCCAGACGACCCGTCTTCTGCCTGCGATGTTTGGGCTAGGATCGCGCGTGCGAACGGCCCGGACGCGTAGCTTAGACGCGAAGGAGGGCGGATCCAGGAGGAGGAGCTAGAGGCGGTGACTGAATCACCAGCTCCTCAGCGTAACCCTACTCGGCTTATCGGGTGGTCCCCACACGGTTCTTTCCCACTGCAGTAACGCGTCAGAGGGAAGGAAGGGGGCTGAGGGAAGGCGGGTTTGCCTTGGAAGGGGATGCGGTTGCACGTGGGGATCGCCTGCGAGACTGAAGATGCGGCTACACGGCAGACTATACAGCAAAAGCGCTCTGGGCTGTGCTAAAGAAAATGCAAGTCTCTCTCACTAGTGCTTCCTAAGTGCAGTATTTAGGAAGGGATCTGGGTAAAAAACGGGTGCTTGAATTCATGGGTTGTCTGGATGTCCTAGGATTTTTAGATGGGATCCGCATGAAGTCTGCTTGTCCGGTTATTATACAAAAGCAATTGTGATTAATCTGTGTCCTTTCACATCCTCTGTCTCATGCTATGTTTGGTGTGATATAAAGAACACAATCCCTGCCTCTGAATTAAGCATTGCATCTTTTGAGCTCAGGAAACTGCAATAAATGTAATACTATTTAGATTTTAAAGAGCCCTCCATTGCCCATCTCTGATTAAATTCAGTACCTCCCCTTAAAACAAGGACAGAGAAATTAATGTTTATTACTGTCCTATAGATCTTAGATGCTGTTGCACAACTGTGTTAAAAAGGAATTACTATCAAGGTAAAAAAAAAAAAGCACATAAAACTGACTTGAGTGATCTAGCATTCTACTAAACAGTAGAAGAATAACTGAAAGAGCCAGTCTGGTTAGTTAAAATACCAGGCTAGAAACCAGAGCGTGAGTTCTAGACCCCCTTAGGTACAAAGCCACCTGGATGACCTTGGGCCAGTCAATTTCTCTCAGCCCTAGGATGGCAAACCACTTCTGAAACTGCAGGAAAGTTGCCAGGAGTTCACCCTGACTCAAAGGCACATTCACACGTACAAAAGTATGTCAATAAAATTGGCAGTGCAAAAGGACATTATCAGTTGTCTCTACCAGATCATCACAACAGGGAAATTAATGTTATAAGAGGGGAGTTTTATTAAATCTTCATAATAAAGCTGAAGGCAAAGAACCATTGCAAGCCAGAGTAAAGGAATTTAAATGGGCAGGGACTATTATTGTCTGACTATTTATTTTCAGTATAATTCAGACAGCTGCCTATCTGAACCTTGTAAATTTAGGTAGTCACAAAGCAAAATGCATAAAAACATGGGAAATCATAGAAACATTACAGTGTAAATGAGGACTATAAAAACTATCTCTTAATCAACATTCCATACATTTCGGTGTTCCCCACTGCTAGGAGAAAAAAAAAACAAGTCTTCAAGGCTTTTTGGAAGGGTTACAGTATAGTCAGGGCCATCTGGATCTCAGTGGAGAGAGATCGTGTTCCATAGGGCGGGCGCTGTGAACGGAAAATACATGCTGCCTAAATCCCACTAGATGGCATTGTTTCATAGAAGAGATTTGGTGCATGCCACCGTCAGATCTGGTAGGTCAGGTGGACACAACACAATTGAGGTCAGACAACCTCATATAACCTGGCCATGTAGGGTCTTATAGATAACCAGCAGGACCTTAAATTGCGCCCAAAAACCAACTGGGAGTCAATGCAATAGTGTTATGGGAGCATTCAAACGTGCACCCAACATTGCAGGTATTACAGCATTCAGAAGCTGATCCAAACTACATTTGGGGCCACTCTGCAGTAGTTTCTGAACATTGTTTAGGACAACCCTAAATCTAGTACAATAGTGTGTATTGCACCAGAACAAATGGGAAGGGACTAAGACGTGAGTGATCCTGAGCGCAACCTTGCATTCTGGGAATGGATGCAGTTGGTGCATATGATGCATTTGTATAAAAGGGCTACTAACTATAGCGGCCCCCTGCTCTTCAAGCAAGAACTGTGAGTCCACAAAGACCCCTAAATTGTACTAAATTGTCAGAAGAACTGCATCCCCATCCAGATTCAAAGATGGGAAATCTCTGGACTGGGGAAGCTCTACAACCTAATGTTTCTGTGTCTTGCTAGGACTGAGTCCAGTTAGTGGGAAAGACCTCTGACAATATCATTTGGCTATAAAGACACAACTGTATCATCAGCATATTGATTGTATTTAACCCTGTGCTGGTGGATGACCTCACCAATGGCTTCATATAGATGCTAAACAGAGGTGGGGAGAGAGGCTCTGAGGCATCCCACAGTCCCTATGGCTAGATTTTCCCTCACCGCAACACTGATTGGAAGGCCCTATTTGTCTGAACTGCCCCAGCACCAACTGGTTTTCAGAGGGAGTTTGCAGAATTTCTCAAGGCTTTGTTTCAAAGCTTGATTGAAGCCTTACTCACCCCTTTGGATGAGAGGGTGACAATGACTTCAGATGGGATTGGCTCCATACACCATCTTTCTGTCTGTGGATCTTAGTGGATTCAGTAGTTTTTAGAAAAGCTCCAGGAGATTAAAAAAAAAAATAGGGTTGAAAATGAAGATGAGTCTGAATGAACACATATTAAGAGTCCATATTAAGGACTACATCAAAGTAGTAAGAGTGACAAAACTTTATTTTTCCACGGTTATTGTATCCACAGAATGCCAGCTAGTGGTACTCTTTAAAATGACTCACCAGAGAACAGGCAGAGAAACATCTCTAGGGTTGCTATGAGGATTATTCTAGACATCTGACAGGTGAAATTGCTCAGCTCAGATTCCAATTACACATGTCCTATGGAGATTGTATTGTATGACTTAGTTTGAGCCCCCTTCCTCACTTGAGGAAATTGACAGGGTCCTCAGGTTCTGAATGTGCTATCAGTTTATAAAACCAATGCCCCTCCTTGTTGATTAAAGGAATATGGTTGAGTACAAGCAGCAATGAATTCATCAACTAAACCCCTTGTTTTTATAAGCCTTTAAGGAGGTAATAATCTGTCTCCTTCTCAAGAAATCATCCCTAGATTTAGTGTGTTGGATAATTTCTGACCCATCTACAATCTCCTCTTGAATTAATGCCATGTACATCATGATTTTTATCATGCAAATTACATAAAATATGTAATTTATGTCAATCACATCACAAAAATTACATAATGTCATTTGCTCAAAGGCCTAATGGTGCATATGAGGTTGTTATGCCTTTTGTTGGATATCTATGGACTATGTCATTCAGCAGTATTTATCTTTCAAAAGGCAGAGATAATAATCTCAGGTTCATGCACCAAGCTAAAAACTAGAGATTGTGAGCCCAAGGCACACATTTTCTTTTTATTTACTATAAAAGAGACATTCACTTTTATCCCCACCAGTACACTGTATAGTGAATTATTTTGGATATTATACTGACATTCTTAAGTCTATCAGTGCAATGAAGAATTCATGCACATGTAATGCATGTCACCCCAAATATGGAATAGGAAAGTGGCTCTCTGTATAACCAAACACAGAAATTGAATTGAAAGAAAAATGTAGACGTACTACAGTTCAGAGAAATCCCTGGCTTAGACTTTTCTACTCTGTATTTCAAAGCATCTCTGCCGATCACATTTTGTGTGGAAGCTTTTGTTTAAAGTACCAGTCTTTAATTTTCCTGACAAGACTGTCACGTTTCCTTCAATAATCTGGATGATCTCTACTTGGCAGCATCTGGGGAATAATTTTGTATGAGTAGCACTCAGTAAAATAACAAAATACAGCTAAACAAATAAATCATAAAAATTAACACTTGAATCCCCAAGCCACAAATTCAGAAAAACAACTGGGGTTTGGTTTTCTTGCCAGTAGGGGATGCTGGAGAGGAGGGGATAGGGCAGCAGGTAATCCACAACCCTGCTATGAAACTACTTGTATTAAATTGTGATTGCAAGAACACAGCCAGGCCTCACTGCTGAGGCATAGTAAAGGTGGGCTATGGGGGAAGTGCAATTAATGTTAATGTGCTTTCCTGACTTATTCTATTTAAATATCAGAGTAGGAAAAGGAGATATAAAGTGATCTTTTCCATAAGAGGTTGAAATTAGCTCGAGCCACTGGTTGCCCGATAGTATATGGCAGGGGTCCTCAACCTTGGCAACTTTTAAGACTTGTGGACTTCAACTCCCAGAATTCTGGGAGTTGAAGTCCACAAGTCTTAAAGTTGCCAAGGTTGAGGACCCCTGGTATATGGTCAGGTAATTCTGAGTGAGGCTCACATGATTTGCCCAATCTATGTACAGTAATTAAATTTGGCACAAGCCTTCCACATTGAAACATAGGGTTTTTTAAAACAGCTATGCCACTGTCATATTTTATGGGGGGCATTACAGTGGGAAAGGAAAAGCCATTGTGAATTTCATCTTTCAGCTAGAAAATTTGAGTTTGCCAAAAAATTAAGATTGATTGAAATTTCCCCTCCCCCAATACAACTGCATAATAGACATGACAATTTTGAATATCAGCACACCTTACATAAATCCTAGGATGCATTTTTACAAGTAGAAAAATATTCTTGAAGAATATATATGATGGGTTATATATTCTAAGGAATCACAATATTTTGTAACCCTTTTAATAATTCTAGGTATTTAGAATAAACCTCAATCCCCTTTGCATAATTCAGTGCAATAAAATAATAGGGTATTTCTATGTATATATTTCTCTCTGAACTGTACTTGATTTTAGTGCATTTCTTTTTCTTTAAATGAGTTAATTAAACTCTTTATGTAAGAATTTATAGTTTACAATGCACAAGCTTTCTTTAGACTTTATGGAATGACACACAAATTCATTACTAAATATACATATTCTACAATTCATATGGTTGATTAATCACTCTAAACAGAATTAGAAATATATATGTATTTATTTATATTGTTCTTTTTGAAATAATACTCTGGCCAAAGGCCTTTTTATAAATTCTGAAACTTACATAAATTTCATTTTGTGAAAATTTCTTTTCCAAATGACGATTAAAACTATTTCATATGCTTGTTATGTAGTGTACTTACAAATCTGATATTCTGACACTTAATAGCTTTGTTTTAATGGAATTTCTTAACTTAGTACTCCAAGTTTTTCCTTTAACTTCAAGTTATCTTTTCATAATCTTTCCAGTCCTTCACATGATGAAAATGTACTTTAGAAAAGGTAAAAACATACAGCAACACTGTATAAGGAATTGTAGCTTACACATTCTTAACCTTAGTTTCAAAATGCACTTGTTCACATAATTTTTATGAAGAAACCTTCCATTCCATAAGTGTACTACTTATTCATGAAACACTATAGATTAATATTTTTCAGTTGTAGAAATAAGGCACAACTCCTGAGCTATGATAAAACCCAGGACCGTTTAACCTATACTTATACCATATCTTCCTTGATGCCTTTAATATTTTCTTTTCAAATGCCTTAATTCAAGTTATAAGAAAAGGAAAAAATATTGCATTCTTGAGGTACACAACGTCTGGTACTTCAAAAACTGTAGATGGTTGAAAAATATTACTATACGCATAGAGAACTTTGAAATAGTCTTGCATGGCCTATTATTTTCCTTGTTTTATAGTTCTATCAGTCAGCCATACTTGATCTTCTAATGCATTCATGTACCAATTGTAGAACATGTCTTAAAATTTTCAGAAATATTTCAGTTGCATTTCTTTGCTTGCAACTAGTCTTTTCCCTCTCTTAAGTTTACATTGTAGTACACTTCCAATAATGCTCTAAGGAACAATAGGCTTGCTTTCCAAAATAATATTGATCAGGCAGGTAATGAAGGAAGGCTCTGAATGAGTGCAAAAACAATATAAAAGTTTCAAATTTGAAGATTCAAGAAGGAAATAAGCCACTAATAATACTGCATTTCTCTAATGGAAGGAATTAATGTATTTTTATACATTTTGTGTGGCTGCCATCCTGTATGTCTTATCTGTACAGAATTAGCTTTTTACAGTGCATTAAACCATAGCTGCTGAACCATGGTTTTCCACTTAAAAAAAAATAACTAGCAGATCAAGCCAAAAGGTTTATTTTAAATACCCCAACAATGAGTTTAAAATAATATACCAAATGAAAGCCCAAGCACTTAATGGCTCAGCAATTCAGCTCAACTGTACATGTGATACATTAGGGGCATCGGATTGTTTAACCTCCACAATGTCGTTCTTATGATCTTGGAAGAAATCTGACATAGTATTACCATTCCTGGTTTCCTGCAAGGAGCTAGTACTCTTTAACTTCTCAATCATTTATAAGAGGGAGTTTGTGCAAACTGCTTGTGTACAGTATATAGTTCTTCTGCATTTGAAGATATGCAATAAGATACAATGCAACGAGCACTTTGGGAACAAAGAAGTTGAAAGAATGTGGAATTCTTTCACCTTTTTTCTGTTTGTTTCCATTCTCCGAAACTCATTGCTGTTAGAACAAAGGAATCATATGAATCTTTGGTTCCTTTTTATTATATAGTGTTCTTCAAATAATTCAACCTGATTATCCTGTTCACCAATACCAGTGTGCTTGTTCAATAAATCTAATAAACCAAACTATTCCTAATTCCACTATACTGTGATAGAAGGTATTATTGCTTGATATACCTAGAATCTTCATACCATTATACCCAGATTAAACATTTTTTTAAAGTAAATATGAAGTTTACTGTAAAAGTACTTTACTTAGATTGGTTTCAGTCCTATTAACTTCAATGGCAGGGTGGCAGCTTAAATCCATATATTTTGGCAGATCCAGATAAACTTTTAATTTTTCAATATATTGACAACTTTTCAGAAACACAGCAATTACCATCAGATAGCCACTTTACAGTTCCACTCAGAACATGTTCATGCTTCTTTGCAGAATACACAGCAAGAAAGCTGACATTTAGCATGTAAAACCAAAACTTAATCCTCATGAAATAGGCTGCTTTATCTCATTTTCTAATGGCTTTGACTGAGATGGTGCAACTAATGAATATTCCACTGTAGAATGATGACTGACATCCACTTTGACCAAAACTTCATAATATAAAAGATAAAAAACAGGTGTTATAATGCCTACTACCACCATTATTACCACTGCTGTCCACCATCCAATTCCCCAGTCTGCACCATAATAAGGATCTTTCTGTCTGATGGGTTTACCATCTGGTTCAAAGTTCAATTGTTGGGTTGATAAAGCAGAAACAACTTCATTAAGATTTTCTCTTTTGGTAGCATTACACTTCACTATTTGCTCTATATCACGGTCCACTTCTTTCAAAAAGTTACCAGCTGTTTCAGTAGATGAGAATAACTCAGGTGCTAGTGATGAATCTGAGAATTCTGCGGAATATGAAGAGGAGGCAGATCTTGAATTCTGTCTATTTTTTGGAAAACAGTGTGTCTCCGTCAGAAGGCTGAACTTTTTAACTGGAATTTTAATAGTTCTTAATGCAAAGAAGTCCTGATCTGTGATAAGATTGTTCACCCGTTTGATATCTGCTACCTGAAATGTTATAATAAAATGAATTAGCTTAATTTAGAAAGTTAACTGAATCACTCCTGTTACTTTCAATCATTTGAAAAAAGTACCTGCTCTGTCAATATTGATACAAAGTCTTGCTTTCAATATCAAACTAAATTATGTCAAATAATCAAACTGCATATTAGTGTTCACGTGGCTAGCTCTCATTCTACAAAACAAATTTTTGGGATTCCTGTAGAATGAATTCTCTTGGAGAGAGACCAAAAGTGCTGGTTCACTGATTTTGGCTTAAATCACTGAATATAGACAATCCAAATGAATCAAGCAAATGAAGGTAGAATAACCTCTTATCTGATGAAAGATGTTATGTCACAGCTCTAGTGCCAGTTGCAAAGATATTTCACTATTTGAAAAGTAGCTATTGTGCTATATGAATAAAAGCTCAAGTTGAAGAAAGAGTTGAGGTTACCAAGAACAACAAGTACCTGTACTCTTTTTCCTTAGCTATTTTGAAGCTACTTTTTTTTCTTTAAAAAAATGCAGAGAGGATGAACTACCAATTCAAGCCACTTCACAACTGTGGGAGATGGATCTTCTAAAATAATCAGGACTTGGCTGTTTGTTCAGGACTGGTCCCTAACATGTATAATGTTGTTCACTTGATTTTGGCTCAGCATGTAGTACAAAACCAACCATGAATCAAGGTTGAAGGCTAGGCCATAGTTTGCTTAACAATTAATGACTGAATAAAAAAATCATTGAATGATTGAAAAAACAATTATAATTTAATCATAGTTAGGTAAACTATGGTTTGAAACAATGATAATGCAAGTCATTGTTTTAAAGTGCTACACAGATATAGCATTCCATAGGCATCCAGTCTAAATGCATTTAGTAAAGTAAATACTATCAAAGAGAAATAACCACTGAATATAAGAAAGCGATTTGAATGTGGCCTTAACCTTTTGCACAAATAAACATTTTACCTATAGCCTGCAGTAAAATTATTTGATCCTAAATATCTTGCACTCCATTTTTTCATAGTTTAAAATCAATTAATTTGGAATACTTTAGAATATGAGGACAGAAACAAAACTCTTTCTTGCAATTCTTTAATGCAGCCATGTCATTTCTTGGAAATTCATGGTTGTCTTTCACAGCTATTGCACGATTCAGGAAAATATGCACTGAAATTAAAGACATGAAATAGGCGCTACCTCTGACACCTGCATGCATTCTAAAGCAATTTATTTTCCTTTGAGTCTAAAACTATGCATAGGACTAAAAATTATTCTAGCTCCATTCAACACTCTTTCAAGAGCATACAACCCCATTTCATTACCTAGTAGCCATCTGATTTAAGGTAGTTATACTGTTGTATAATATTTCCTTTTTTTTTTTAAAGAGAGAATGTATCTTATGTATCCTAAAGAGCTAATTAAAGAACTCTATAGTTTTACTTGTATGTTAAAAAAAAGATTCTTAGCAATTTTTGATAGTCTTAAATTTCCCTCGCCCCAAAATGCTAACTAGGTACTAAGTTTTTGATAAGTTTAATAAAATTATTTTGAGCAACCTTCCCCCCCCCACCTTAATTCTGCTTATCTCCTCAGGTGGTATCACCAGATCACTGACACAACCCCATTATAGTCCAACAAATAAAATATAAACACCAACTGGAGGAAAGTTAACTTTGTATGAATTAAAATAAAGATTTCTAATCCTATACAACCCTCTCACTTCTGGAATTTTTTATATCACTTTCATAAAATATTGTTAGAAAAGAAAAATATTGAATTTTTAACAATTACCAAAGTTTCAAACTAACTTTGAAAAACTATTATTCTACTTGACAAACATATACTGTATATTTGTACAGTCCACAATCTAATAAGTAACCCTTCAAATTATTTTTATTGCATAATTTTATTTAGAAAACTTTCTACATTTATACGTCCCTAACATGATACAATTATATGCAACTGGAAAAAGATAAACTTACTGAACAACTATATTGAAGAGCTAATGCATTTAGTGTATCTCCTTCTTGTATATCTTTAGTTATAAATACAATATCATCCATTCTTTCTCGTGAAGTGCTTCTCCGAGTTTTCTCTTTTCCCCGAGGTCGCAGTTCATATGTTTCAACTTCATCCTCCAAAACATCACTGTCAGAACTAAGATTGTTCCCAAATGGATATACGTGGCTATCCACTGAAGTGGGCTGTACAACAGCTGGGAGTTGGAAACTTAAAGTCTGGCTTTTTCCTGTCATTCTACCAGGAGAAATCTTAACAATGAAAAGAGAAGAAAAAGAGGGCAACTAAGCACAAATGTTTATAAAGATATATACACATTATTTCATTCAGCTCTCTATTGGATATTTATTCCTCTAGATAACAATTCAATAAACACAGATCCTTCAGGTTAATTTAAAAAAAAAAAGTCAATAGAAATAAACTGTCAAGACAGCATTGTTTCCATATATTATTGGAGCTAGCTATAGCAGAAGAAAGAAGCAGTTATTAAGTCCAATATGTACAGAGTAAATTACAACCCAATTGGCAATATAAAAACTTTGTACTAGGATATATTAGAAACATTAGACAGATATCATGAACACTCGTTTGCAACAATCTTTGATCAAAATGTTTGAGAAGTCAGACTTCAAAATAAAGATTAGATAGACATCATGAACACCCTTGTTTGTAACAAATTTGATCAAAATAAACTGAATATATATACTCGGACTGCTGCCTCCTGCAATTAGACATCAAAAGATTACTATGAATAAAAAACTTCCAAGGTGACCTAAGATCTCCGATATTAAATAAAAGAAACAGTAAGGGCTACACCTGGTCTCTGATGGCTGTGCCACAGACGGCTCTCCAAACTGAAGGTGAATTTCATTTACGCTACTATTATTGTAACCTTAGTTAAAATTAAATAGTTGATATGATGATTCACCAGTTGCTTTTGTCACTATTTACATCTGGCAAGAGGTTTTCGAGGTATCCCGCATGCTTTTGAAGTCTCAAGCACTTACACGTCGGCAGGAAGGAGGGCTCGGACCAAGGAAATCTCCAGATTCCACCACTATCGAAATTATTGAACAGCCCCACTAAGTAAAAGGCAAATGAAAATTCCCAGTTGATAAACGTGTCATCTTGCAGGACTCCTCTGAGTTTTAACAAAAAGTTCAGTAGCTGAACCATTTTCCCATCCTAACAATAGAAGGAAACGGTACAACGTCTTGATGCCACGCATCAAAAGCTGGGAAACTGGAACAGGAAGATATGATTCCACAAAGAGGATGGGCGAGTTTGTGATGGAAAAAAGCACCAGGGTCGGTGGCAGATCAGCAAAGCTGTTCCGTGGTCCCCCGCAACATCTCTTCCCCTCGGCATTTGACCAACCCCCGCCCGACTCCAGAAATTATTTTTCTAAAAAACTTTCCCTCCTTTTCGTATTACAGACTG
Source organism: Azemiops feae (assembly GCA_023970755.1). Classification (NCBI taxonomy): domain Eukaryota; kingdom Metazoa; phylum Chordata; class Lepidosauria; order Squamata; family Viperidae; genus Azemiops; species Azemiops feae. The sequence goes on along the minus strand of JALGBA010000927.1, from coordinate 523,285 downwards.
GCAAGCAGATTACTTACCAATCTACCCAGGAGCGGCCATTTGCGGAGGGTGCGTTTTTCGGCGCCGAATCAACGTTCTCCGCGGATGCGACTATGGGAAGCCTAGAAACTAAAATAAAATGCGGCTGGTTTGCAAGAGCGAAAGCGCCCGCGCGTCGACAAGATGGCGGCCGCTCTGCTCGCCTTCTTCTCGTGAGATCTCAAAATCCCGCGACGGCATTTTCCGAAATGGCAACACGCTACTGTCGCGAGATTTTGCCACAGCTCATCTACTTTTTTAGAGCGTTTTCATCTCTCCCCCTAATAATTTCGTGATATATGTGCTTGAAGTATTCTCCATCCACTGGGCAGACAGTCATTAATATCGTGATATTGCAGAATTTTAGAATTGTAGAAAATTAAAAACAGACTAAAGGATTTTTTCTAGCATAATGGGTAGCTAAACATCCATTGCTTCTATCATAGAATGATAATCAGTGAATTTAATGACAGCTATTATTTCTTGTTCTTCAAGTTGCTGAGGAAAATAGTGAAGGGAATATGGTACTGTTGTGCTTTATGTGCTGCTGGTGTCCTTCTCATAAAAGCTTTGTGTGTATGTGTGGTGTTGGGGATAATACTTTTCAACCTGAAATCCATGGAGTTTTCTTGACATTGCCCCGTTTCTAACTGAAATAAAATATGAATGTTCAGCTGCACTACTTGTTACTTCCTTCTTTTGTTCCCAGGCATCTTTCTAAAATCTGTCCTTTAATCTTTTCAGAGAAAGAATTGAGTTTTAACTGGAATTGTTGGTTAATATAATGCAATTCCATTTCACAAAAAGTGAAATCTATGTGCGAACAACTAGGAAGCCTAGTTTAAATTAAAGTTTATTCCAATGGTATAGGTAGACTTTTTGGTTGTTTCTGCAAGATTTAACAAGATAAATGAATCCATAAGCATCTATGCTATTTTGTGTTTGACAGAAATCTGAAGCAGTTTTCACAAAAGAAGCTTTCAAACACAATACTGCAGTAAAAAGATGGTAACAAGGAAATATATGAGTTATCTGTGTTCATTATTGCAGAAATATAGTGTTATGGTTGGTCAAAAAGGCTAATAGAAATTAGTACAACAGCAAATAAATTGGAGGAAAGTAAATGTATATAATGCCTTGCCACTTATTGTTGTAAATTTATCTTTTATCAGACCATTGTTTTAAAGTTTTGGATGATAATGTAAAAGGCAAATTAATTTCAACATTTATTTCCTTTATAATTAGGGTTTGCCAACTTTTGAATTGAAAACCCATCATGCTTGGATAGACAAAATGAGATCATTCTCCTTCACTTTAGGTCTTACTAATTGTGCCTATGCAAACTCCAGTGAGTAGTTTTGTTGCCACAGAGTGTAAAAGCAATAATATAGTTATTTCTTGCCTAATGTTAATTTTACGGTAGCATAGTTGTTACTTCTGAATATGTATTGTTTTCAGAGGATTGTGGTCCCACAATGTTTGAGACGTGTGCTTTAGACAGAATCTAAAGTACAGAATCAAATATTACTAGAGCTATGCACTTCTATACTAAACAGGACCTACCTCACTCCTTTCTTTAATTATTTGTACCTAGTGACATTTTCCCATCAGTGTATAAAAGAGTATATTTCCAACTTGATGAACAGGACAGTAGCTGTACAACCTGTGAATACTAATGTAGATGCAGTCTTTCTCATCCATGATGTAAATTACTTCATTTATCTAAATGCATGTTAAATGAGTTAGCAAGGGGCAGTATTAATCACAGCATGACACCTGTATGTGCAAGTATTGCATAGAAACTTACTCATTGTGAGCAGCATATAAAAATCAACAAATGCAAAACCTAAATGAGAACTATGCATACTATTAAAACAACAATTACTTAAAATGGAAATCAAAACAAAAATTCGCTATAATTCATTTTAGTTACCAACTCAAACTCTTGGGGGGGGGGGTGTTGCCTGCCAAGATGCTTTTGTGAGTTTTGTGAATCAAATTATGTACACTTATTTCAGCAGTTTTACACTTTTCCTCTGCCAAATGGGTTAGAATTATTGATCAATGATTGGCAGTTACCTCTGCATATGCATGTACCTACTCTACAATCTTAACAAGGATATCACACCAATCTACCTCTACAGTGAGCAAAAAATATTTTGGACATAAGCTTTCAACTAGTGGCAAGCAAAAAAGGAACAAGAATCTTATCTCATATTAATATAATTGAATGTGTGTGTGTGTGTGTGCGCGCGCATGCGCGCTTTAATTCTGATTTCATTACTTTTTTTTATTCTATTATTTTCCCTCAGGCATTGGAACTAATGTAGAGCCAAAAACATTCCTTAGCCCACCAAGAGCTTGCCTGCTCTTCCATTTGGTCCTATGCATTCACAAACTATGAATGATTAGAATAAGTTGGTTTCATATCTGCATATAGGTAAAACTCTGTTGACAAAACTGACATACAGTGTTACTAAGAAGTAAGTTTTATTTCCAATTAAGTATATGGAATTGCAACCCTGTGAGCTGTCCAGAGTCGTGTATATGAGATGAATGGCTTATAAATTTACTACATAAATAAATCTATACATTTAAAAATCTTTAATAAAAATATTAAGAAATGAGAAAATTCCTAAATAGTTAAGTGCAAGGGACTTCTAACAGAGCTACACCAATTTTAAAAGCTTTTTTTGAGGGATTTTAAAGCAATTTGCTCCACTCCCATATTCTATTCTTGTGTTCTCTTTGTCTTTTTATTAGATTCATCCTTTATGGCAATCTGCTTTAGAAGTTCTTAAGTTCTTTTCACATAGTGTCAGGAATGTTAATACCAGGATCTTATGATTAGACTTTCCACAAGAAAAAAGTAGTAACATTACTTATTGCACACAAGGGTTTACAAGGTCTTAATATATGCTTAACATGATAGAATGGAGTGATGGAAAGAAACAACAAATTTCTTTCATTAGTTTTGTCTAAGCTCCTGAATAATAAATCTTAAAAGCTTCAATATTGATTCAAAGAAATGAATGGCTGAATCACTGGAAGGGTCTTAACAATTGGACAAATGCTTCCATGGTTACCTTGTGCTATGTAATGCGGTTGCCCGGCATTGTTGGTTTCCTCCCTCCACTGTTGAAGAAAAATAACAAACTGCAGGAAAGTACCACACAGGGGGCACATAAACAAGAAGCATCATAAAACATCAAGATCTGAACAATCTGACACAGATATCAGAAAGGCTGGTTTTATCTAGTATATTCAAGAAAAAACACTGCATCGCCTAAATGGAACCTTTTAATAATTTGTTTCATTATTATTTAGGCCCATGTATCATTATACCTAAGTGCCATTAATTACCACTTAACATTTGACAAATTTGACAAATAAGATACTGTGCTTTTTCACTTGAAATGTTTCCAGTGATTGAAGAGTTTAGCTTCAGTTAATATTTTTACATTATTAATGGTTGAAATAAATTTATTTACAATGATAGAGAAAACTGAAGGAATAAAATCAATTTTGGTTTGTGTTTTTATTCCACGCATTAAAGTCTAAAAATCCATGGACTGCAGTTGCATTGGTCAGTAAATAAAGTGCATTGTCTGGTAGTGCTAAATATGTGAAGAAAACCTATAGTATGGTCTAAATTCTGAATATCAGTTTTAGAGAACAAATAGAGGAATGACCTGTGAGCTTCCAAGAATATATGACTAAACATTCACAGAATGTGAACTAGATCATTTTTGGTCTGATCCTTATATGGTCAGAGGAAAGAAAAGTTACAATACTATGCCTATACAATTCCATTCAGAAGTAAGTCTCATTGTAGGTTATGAGGCATGTACCTTGTTAAGTGGATGGTTTGGATATAACTTAAAATTGATACATAGGATGCAAATAATTTAACAGGAAAAAGGATATTAATATTGTAGTGCTGAAGAAAGCCAAAAATCTATTATACCACAATTTATAAATATTGGAGATAAAAAATAGGTTTTAGTAACAATGTTTGCACAATTATGATTAGTCAAATATTTATTGTATTTTCAAACTGGAAATTATTTCAACAAGATACCCATTTTTGGCAAGAAAATTGACAAACTCAAAGAAAGGGATTTTGAATTCAATTTACAATATTATTTAGCATTATCTTAGAAGTTGGTACATCCTGAAAAATTCTAGCTAAACATTTACTTGCAAACTGGGGATTATCATTCCCTGAGTATAACTTAAAATCTAAATTTAAAGTTTGCTAAATTAGCACAATTTATTAGATTCATATATCACAATTCAAAACTGTTAATCAGGTTTACTAATCCAAGTGACTGGATATAGACATTAAGTGAAAATCAAGCAAATCACATTGTAGCTTTGTGCTACATGCTAGCACATTTACATCATTCTACACTGGAAGAAATACATCCAGGAGGACACTCGTAAAAATACAACCTCCAGGGCATACCTCCTCTGGGTCACTTTTTCTTTCCTTCCTTCCTTCCTTCCTTCCTTCCTTCCTTCCTTCCTTCCTTCCTTCCTTCCTTCCTTCCTTCCTTCCTTCCTTCCTTCCTTCCTTCCTTCCTTCCTTCCTTTCTTTCTTTTCTTTCTTTCTTTTTTTCTTTTTCTTTCATCTATCTATCTATCTATCTATCTATCTATCTATCTATCTATCTATCTATCTATCTATCTATCTATCTATCTATCTATCTATCTATCTATCTATCTATCTATCTATCTATCTATCTATCTAAACTACCCATCTCCCACAAAGAGGGGCTCTGGGTGGTATACAATATAACTGATAAATAAAAAACATAAAAATTAATGCTAAAATTAAAAAAGGATTTTTTTTTAAATTGTAGAATAATGACAGTTAAACATCAAAAAAGAGGGGGAAATCCTATGATGGCCATTTAACATTTGAGTATTACAGGGAGAGGGGGCTCTCAAGGGACTTGCTAGCTCCATGGTTGCGTGGTCCAGAGCCAAATTTTGATCCCTTTGCAGAATGCCAAGAGATTGGGGGTTTCCTTACATCTGGGGGCAGGATGGTCCACAAAGCAGGGGCAACGGCAAAGAAGGCTTCATATATTCTTTAACCACTTCTTTAATCTGTTATGCCTTGTGAAGTACTAGAAGGGATCTGTTGCATGCAACTGGGTGAACTTTTATTGCTAGCACAAAATCCTTAGAATCAAGTAACTAGTTATTCTTTCTTCTCCAAGTTTTGTTTCTCCCCCCCCCACATTATTATTTCAAGTCCCTCTTTTCCCATGTCTTCATTCATGCCATGCCAATAAAAGGAAAATGGGAAAGCCTTGAAAACAAACAAACAAACTGGAGGCTGCTGCTTTCAGTGTTGTTTTGTCTTTTACATAAAAGTGAAAGCAGTAGTCCAACTACTCCATTTGAACTTGGCCTGTATTTTCTGCACACACAATTCAATGGGGGATGGACCACTGTCAGTGAGAGGAAATCTTTTTTTTTTTTTTAGCAAAATCAGATATTTTGATTTTCATCCTTAAATTGTTGCTGTGGGAACCTAGGATGAGGAAGGAGTATATATGTTTGTTCACCGCCTTGAGTTATTTAATAGTAATAACGGTGGGAAAGTAATAAAGGCAGGATAAAAAAAACACCTTAATTTTTTTGGGAGGTTTAAATTGTCATGGACATCACATTTACAGAACTAACTTTAAAGTAATTTTAAAGTAAAGAATATATTTGAGAGAAAAGGGGATTTTTTTCCACTGCTGATTTTTAGTTCTCCATCCCTGAATTGATGTGAAGCAATTGCAGCGTAAAATTTGCAATACTTGTTTCCAACCCCTAAATCTTTCCAGTTTCATTGGTAAATGGTGTTGCTCTAATTTATGAGTATACTACTTTTTATAGGCAAAATGTTTTGATTTTTTTTTCTGGATTTGCTGCCATCCCATTTTAGCAAATCACTAGACCTAGGGAAAGCATCCACCGATTAGAGCACTGCCACAGGACTGAATTAATGGACTTTTGCCATTCCTTCTACACTAGGGTAGAAATATCCCAGAAAAAAGGGAGGCATCTGTTTATTGGATTTATATGTCTCTCCAATTCAAAACATTCTAGGCTGGACTTTCTCTTAAAACATTTGCCAGACTTGTTGGATGTGAGATGAGTCTGCCATTGCTTGTCCAAAGAAAGTTGTCCAAGATAAAGTTAGTACTGTATAACATAATCTGAGAAAAGCTAATAACCACAGCCAGATATTCCCATACTGTACTATCACTACAATATTACATTTATTATTCTTACCCACAGAACACTGAAGGATAAGAGGGAAGAGAGCCAACATGAGCAAAACAGAGCCTTGTTAATTTTACCTTCTCCTCACTAGATTAGATTCTTAAATATGCTTGTTTGGAATGATGACCTGTCTTGACTATCAAGGCTTGTTTCTTAATCAAAATCCTCTCGAAAGTTGAAAGCCAAAATCTGGAAAAGTCTGTGCAGTTTTTCATTTCAAAAATATATTAAGGAAAGCCTTACATAAGTGAAGCAAAGTTGGTTGATTGAGCTGTGTTTATATTTCTTTGAGTCAAATCATAAAGCAGGAACAAAAATAAAATTACAGTACAAAGTTTACATATTTATGATAGAGGAAACATATAGTCATGTTCATGGTTGTGGCCCATTGTATTTTGCCTGACATTTGTAATCTGGACTCTATGTTTTAAACTACAGTGCCTTTGGTAAAAAGCAGCATGGTTGATCAATTGCCTGGAAACTAATCCCTACAACATATTTGATGGAATTGAGTATGTTTGTTTGAGAAAAGAAAACCAAGGAGCTCTTATGTTCAATATACTTAAAATATTTTTCCTTACAGACTTCGGGGGAGAGGAAGGGAGAGAGAGAGAAAGTGGGGAGACAGCTATCAGATACAAAGCATTAAAGATCCTTTGCATATGTCCAGATTCTACTTTCCTTGACAAGTTGATATGTATTCCCAAATCCACTGCTCTTAATTTTAATTTTCAAATGTCCCGAGCCTTCCCAACACTAGCAAAAGGAGTATAAATGGAAGAGTGAGAACGCCAGTCTGGTCCAGGGAGGCCTCCAACTTCTCTTTGGAATTAAATTCACTGCAAAGCCGGCCTCTTTGAAGAGGGCGGCTGATTGGGTGGCCAAAGTCTCCTCTCCCACCAAGCCGGCGAGGAGGGGGAAGAGGCGAGCCGAGGCGGCAACGCCATCAGACACCCAATGAGGGCTCGCCCTGCATAATACAGGCGTGTGTGACAGGGAGCGGCGGACGGACGGACGGCTGGCTGGCTGGCAGGCGAGTCTACGGACGCTGATGTCAACATCTCTGAGTCTAGGTAGGTGCTTCGCGAGCGCCCGTGGATGGGAATACCGGCTCTGCTGAAGAGCAAGTTGCGAAGTTTCTTTAGTCCCTCGCTTGCCTTGAGAGAGCGTCTTTCCCTCCCTAGAGCTGCACCTGTTGCTGCCGGGCGAGCGGGCTGCTTGGCTCGAGAGCGAAGCCGGTCAGTTTTCAGCTCAGGTTGGAGAGGGGAAAAGGAAAGCTTCCTCCTAGCTGAGCTAGAAGCGTCTGAGCTAGAAGCGCGGCGCTTACCAAGACTAGAAAAGCTGCCCGCTGCCTCCAATGGTTTTTCCATCCTGTCTCTGAAATGTAGACGGGACCTCTTAGCATCACATCTAAAACAAGGAGGAGTTGATGTCAGCTTTCGCATCGGTTGTAACATTTATCCATATCCAATCTAGGGAGTAACGAATTCATGAACAGTCTTGCTCCTGTAGCGCTACCCCCATAAGGGTGGCTGGAGTCCGGGTTCTCCTGGTCCTCTTTTCTCACCAACCAGGTGCCTTCTCTTGCTACAGTCCGTTGTTATAGCTGCCAGTCCTCACAGGTCCCTCGCTCAGGCACCACTACTTGCCTGGGTCAGCTGGACTATGCAGTTTCCTCGTTCCAGCCTGACCCTGTGCAGTCTTCTCCCAGCAGGCAGGTCACAGGGGTGGGGGTGGGGGTGGGAGGGGTCAGTCTTTTCCCAGCAGGTGGGTCATGCGGTGGGGTGGGGGTCATCTCTCTCTCTCTCTGCCTTTTTTTCCTCTGCCTTTCCCTCAGGATTGCCCCACAGAAACCTCACCTATCCCTATCGCCTTCTCCCGCGCTCTCTCCCTCAGGCTTGCCCCACAGAAGCCTCTTCTCCTTTCCCGCCAAAACCTCCTCCTTTTTACATCTTCTTCCCCTCTCCCCGCGCCTCCTCCTCTTTTCTCTTCCGGGCGCGCCGCCCTCCGGGGCTCTGGCAGAGCTCCGGCGCCCATCGCTGCCCCAGTCTCACCCCGCGGCCATCCGCTGCCCAGCTGGCCGCTGCTCGCAGCGCCGATCAGCTGAAGCTGCGGGCGCCGATCCCGGAGCCTCAGCAGCGCCTCGGCAACACCGCAGCTCCAGCTGACTTCCCCCAAGGCTTGTGCACTGCCGGCGGCGACAGCGGAGGCCACCGGAGTCCGGATTTTGCACCAGCCGCACCTGCAGAGCTCCAGCGCCACTGCCGCGCTTCAGCTCACACCCCCCCCCCCCATTCCTATCATTGCTTTCAGGTGAAATGCGGAGGGTGAAATTTCCCTGCATCAAACATGAGATTTTTGTGGGGTGAGGATGCCTTCCAATTTTGCCGTTTCCCTCTTGTAACGCTACCATATCACCTAATTCTTAGCATACTAGACTAGAGTATCCATTTAGGAGCTGCACAGCACCTGCTCAGGCAGCTTAGAAGTGTTGTGGCTATTTATCAAAAGATGGATTATAAGTGATCATATTGCTACTAATCTGTCATTGCATCGTCCTGATAAATGGTACTTCAGCAGCATCCCTCTTGCAATTTGCTACATGTTTCTTATGAGATATCTATCCTCAAATAAAGAGGAAAAGGAGGAAAACAAGTACTGCATGTGTATACCAATAGTGGAACAATAAAGTCTGAAGCCTATTCACTGCATATATTCAGATGTTTCCTATTCTCCCCTAAGGCTTCAACTCTTTATCTCAGATGCAGGATTACACATTGAAGGCTAAGAAGTATATAACTTACTAGACACGAAAGCTGTAATTTGTGTGGTATGTCACACTAGAGCTTGTCTCTTTGAATGAACAAAATAAACATGTTTTAAGATTGTTACGTTTTGTTGGAATTTCCTGATTTCATTCAAAAACTAAATTTGAATTTCATCTAAATTAAAGTCCTGGGATCTGCAGTCCAATCTTTTATTCTGAAATTTATTTAACTTAGTTCAATGATACTGTCTAATGTATGTTTACAGGATCATATCCTTAACTGCTTAATTTTATTTTGGTCATGGGCTAAAATTTGATACATGTTTCCCATAAAGAAACATTATATATTAAGTTCTGAGCATGCATACATATGATAGATACTTAAGTATTACTAAAATTGCTTATAAATGTTATTCAAGGGGTTGTTACCAGGTCATGGGGCAGACAAGTTCTAAATTTATTCTTTTATACTTGATAAAGAAATGTATTATTTTACCTGACTGTAAGTTTGAACCAAGTTTTTATTAGAGTATTTTCACAATCTGATCAATATCTCAGATAACACTCAGATGAAACAGAATATTAATTTGTCTTTATTGAAATAAAATGGAAAAAACAAAGTACGGAAAATATTTAAAAGCAAAAATTCTTATGTAGAGAAATGTAGTATTAATAAGCATTTGTAAATTAAACTAAAAAAAAGTTAAATATCAGAGGTTTCTATTGAGATTAGAAAAAGGCTGACAAAATACTTTAAGCCTTTGTATGCACTTTTAATTAAAAATGCAGACAACGTGAACATTTTGTTTCATTGTTTAATAACAAAAGTACACAGATACAATTTTAACTTGCAGATAAAAAAAATAAGAGAGGGACTGTAATTAAGGAAAACTATTCCATCCCTGGAAGTAAGTTTAACTGAACTTAATGAGTCTAAGTTCCTAAATTCAGGCATAACTGTATTATGCCTGAATTGAGGAATAAAATATATTTCCTTGCATCTAAATTGTTTAAGATTAATCATTTGGAAATATGGGAGCCTATATCATTTAGTTAATTTTTAGATTATCATCAACCTCAGGAAAAAATGTTAATATGTTACTTTTTTCAAAGCACAAATCAGGTGCATGTAAATTATGTGAATATCCTGTTACATAAAACTGACTACCTTGATGAATAGTTAAATATAAATGGCTTTGGGAAAGCACCATAAATGATATTAATGGAATTCTTTATTTCTTAAGATGTAGACAAAGATAGAATGTTGATGCATTTTGAAATGTTTAATATGAATTTCAATAATATATTGAGATTTCTCATCAGTATCATATCCATTATACAAATATTATTTTAAAAGAAGATATAGTATGTTGATGCGTGTACATTTTTAGGTAGAAACAATAATGTTCTTCTACAAAGAAGCAGTTTGTTAAACTTGCCTTCAGATTTATATATTTTGGATTGTCTATGTTGAACTATATATAGAAAGTGAACACAATCACAAATTGTTCTGTGTGGGTATGTATCAAACATAACATTGATTTATGATAATATATATTAATTGTGGCTTGGGCTAAAAAGAAAATTTCTTCTCTCACTGAGTACATTGGCTCAATATAATAATAATTGTATTTTGTTGTTAAATTTAACTTGAATGCTAGAAAATTATTTTACATTATAGCATGTATTATGTATGCCCAATTTTGCTTGGGGAAATGGGTTCTGAGATTGGTGTTGAATTACAACTGTTACTTCTATAAAAAAAGATCTGTCACATCAAAATAACTATAAAATAAGGTCTGTAATATTAATTTTACTATCATAATCCAAATGTTTATGTACATGCATTACAATAAGAAAATTTTATATGTAGTCTTACTCTTGGAATCTTTGAAACAAGAAATTTGGAATAATGGAAATTCTAATTGTTTGAATTGCACTCATTGAAAATAATTTGCAGAATATGAAGGTTTAAAAGATCCAGGGTTCATTTAAAAATGATTGGAATAATGCTAAACATGTCAGAGTTGCTTCTAGAATCTAAACAAAAGAGGAAAAGCACATTTTGGAATATTGGCATTTCATCCAACTCTTGAAAATTGCTGAGTTTCAGATCATCTGTAAGTTTATGTATAAAAATATTTCTTCAAAAAATAAATTTATACATACATACATACACACACACACACACACACATATACACATACTGTATACACACACACACACACACACACACACAGAGTAATATAGAACAGGGTGGTGTACTGCAGTTTGCTTAACATCAGGTTCCTAATGATTGTTGGGAGTATTTTTCTTCAACTTCTACCACAAAGCTAAAGAATATTAGGTTTGAAAAAGTTATGCTCCATCAATGCTAATCAGATTTTGCTAATTTATGACTGATGTCTCATTTGACCCATGAATTGCTCTTCTTTCTCCTTGCAGCAATGCAAAGTTACTCTGGGCTGCTCAGAGCTTTAGTGGAGATTTAACATGGCCTTAATTCAGCCATCTGTTACAGATTTGGCAGACCAAAGTGATCTGAAGCAGTGGTCAGAACTTTAGAGATTTTTCACATGTTTAGAAGTTAGGGAAATCTTTTGAATCATTCTTTGCTAGACAATGATTTAGAACAGGAAGAAAAAAAGAGAATAATTCCCATGAAGTCGAGGCCTCACCGTCTGCCTTCAGCAGTCCTGAAAGGCAATTAGCATTTCAACCAGCCAATTTAGTTACATGCAATGAAGTACTCGGGGGCCTGTAATTTGCTTCCCTCAGCTTGATGCTGTTGAGAACTAGACCTTATGTAATCCTCTCAAAGTACCTTTATTTCCTGCATGGTTATTGTTGCTAGCCTTAAATAATTAATCAACAAAGAGGTTTTCTTGTCTTGAACTCCAGGGGTACCATGAGGCAGGAGAAGCAAAGTAGTTGGCTAATAAGAGAATGATTATAATGATTAAATAGTAGTTATTAAATTGTGGACTAGATTACAAGGTTAGTAAAGCACTAAAAAACCACTAGTGATAAGAAGGTGGATATTTTGCAGATAAAATTTCAAGCCTATATTTTCTTCAATAAGCTGCAATGCACAACACAAGCACATGAATTGAAAATGAATGAAAATGTGATTGCATCCTAAGAAAGTCAGCAAGATGAAAACCTTCACTTTTTTAACATAACCTAATGAACAAATAAAACTGGAATACATTTCTGTAAAGTACATTAAGTTTAGTACTCCTGAATGCAACTAACTAACATTTGATTATACTTGCACAATTGCATTGTACTCAATAATGAACTAGGGCACTTAGCAAACATTTAATATGTGTTTATTATAGAACTGGGTAATGAAACGACTGAAAACAATCAAGTTCAGAGAGTACCAAGGACTCCAGATTTAATATGAATTGTGATTCATATTATGCTTATTCATTTGGAAAGAATTAATTAACAGAAGGTTAATTCTTCTGTTACATGAATAGTTCTAGTCATGTCTTGCATAATGGAATGAAATATTACAAAATCATTGCACATAGAGTTTTAGGCAGTGGTGGGATTCAGATATGTGAACAACCGGTTCTCTTTGTGGATGCCGCTTCCGAAAGTCCATTCTAGACCTGGGCAACAAAAAATTAGCTACCAGTTCTGTCGAACTGATGCGAACTGGCTGAATCCCACCACTGGTTTTAGGGGAGGGGCACTATTAGCTACTTGTGGTCTTTCCTATAATGTGGCTTTTCAACAGCTGGAAGGGTTTGCCCCATTTTTGTAACATGCTGGAGAGAACCAGAAGTCTGCTCCATTTATTTCATGTAGCATACCATAGCAATCCTTGCTTCTTTACGAGCAGCCTTAGGGATCCTGAAAAGAATATGTATTTTAAATCAGTTAATGGGTTTGGATATTTATAAATGAATTTTCTTTGAAATAATATATCTTCAATCTTTATCACAAATATCTAGAGCATGCAGCTCATCTCAGCATAGTTCTTTCTTAGTGTTTCATATTAGAAGCTACTGTAGAGTCAAACTTGCCTCTACCATGAGATACAATCATTGTGTTTTATTGCAAGCAAATAAATTGCAATTATGACAGAAGAGCAGCAGTGATTAACTATGCTACTTTTTAATCTTGCAATATTACCTGATAAATGACTGATTCTTGGAACATCAGTTACTTAGAGAGTTACTGATGGTTTCCTAGGAAGATTGTCTTAAATTTCTGATAGAAAAATGATAATAATAAAACTGCGCCATGGACATAAAATTGTCTTTCTAAAGTTAACAAGAGAAAATTATTTTATATAACTTGCCAGCTTTTATGTATTTTCATATACATAAATTATAACATTCTGGAGATGTTATTTCAGCTATCCTCAGCAATTGAAGTAATGCACAAGTTGTTTGAAATTGCTTAATACAATGCATCCTATTGAAAATGTAGAGTTTATGCTCTATAACCAAATATACATTGGTTAAAACTGTAAGCTACAAATGTGCCTTTATGTATGTTTTACTGTATGGAAATAACAAAGAATCACATGGAATCCTAAAGACTAGAAAATTTATTAGCATATATACTTTTATGGAAAACTAAAATTGATTATGGTCCATAAGAGCTGATGTAATAAATTGTTGCCTATATATACAATTGTAAAAGAACAAAACGGCTACATACATAAATCCTGTCCTTCTGTAATGATATGTAACACAGCCTTGAGAGACAGGATGAAGATATGATGCCTAGGGAATGGTCAGATAAGACGGGGCATAACCTGCAGCTACACCGTGGGTGGAGAAAGAGGTCAGAAGGGACCCTCCCTAGCTTTTAAGGCTGTAAAGGAGATGGCTGGAGAGTTGTACTTTCAGGCTTGCAAGATTTTATTAATATAGCCTTACAATAAAGTAGAATTAGCTCATCTGGTCATATTTCCTGTGTGGTTTACCTGGGAAGGCTGACATCTTACAAAGTAAATGATGAAAATATCAAAAATTGGAATTACTGATTTCAAAACTGATTTTATAAAAAAAAATGGAGTAATAGTTGAATGATTTAAGCCATAGCATGGAAAGTTAAAAGTGTAAAACATCCTCTCCCAGAAACCCTGTAGATTTTACAGGAGGCCTCAACTCCTGCTTTGGGGTAACAGCCTGGTAGTTTCTGCTGCCACCGTTTATTATCCAGGAGTAACTTATCTCCTAATCCCAGTATGTGAGAAAGATAGGGATCTCATATCTTAAGGTGATGATTGAAACTATTTTCAAGGCATTTTGGAGTTGTCTAGATCTAATTTTTAAGACACTATCCATAACTGGAATAATTTTGGGAAAGATTGGTTTAATATATTTTGACATTTTTCATATATACTGTATATATATATATATATATATATATTTATACACAAAGATACATATTCATATATGATATACATATGTGTAGTATATATCAGAAATAAAATATAATATGGAAGAATTTTTGTTAACTGAATAATTCATGTCATGGTTATTAGTCTCTTGTTGCACAGCAGTAACTTTATAGTTTTAGTAAGATAATAGAATTCAAGTACTGTAACTCTAAACGTGGTTACCTTGCTCTACAAGGATTGTGTTTTCAGGTTTATTTTAGCAAGGTATTTAGTATGGGAAGATACTTGCTTCATCTAAGGCATGGGTCGGCCATCCGAAACTTCGGATGAGCCGCACGGACCCATTTAGCTTAAAAAAAAAAAACGCTGGGAGCCGCGCGTTCGCGCATGCGCGCGCACCCGCGCATGCGCGCGGCCCCGTTCGCGCATGCGCCCGCAGACCCGCGCATGCGCACCCGCGCACCCGCGCATGCGCGCGCGCCGTTCGCGCATGCGCACCCGCGCACCCGCGCATGCGCGCGCGCCGTTCGCGCATGCGCATGCATGCGCACCCACGCATGCGCGCGCGCCGTTCGCACCCGCGCGCGCATGCGCGCGCGCGCCCACCAAAATGGCGGAGGAGGCTCCGGAGCCGCAGGTAAGGCATCAAAGAGCCGCATGCGGCTCCGGAGCCGCGGGTTGCCGACCCGTGATCTAAGGTAACTTCTGAAGTCAAAAGGCCAGCCACCTTAGTTCTTTAAGAACAATGACTACATTGCAAATCAATTTGATTTTTCTCATACTTTACAAGGACAGCACTTTATGTTCAAAAGGCAAGGTTTTAACTCCAATTAATAATTTCAAAATTACAAATAAGATGCATTTAATTTCAACAAAAAGTTATCACTTTAATTATTTTTATGCTACTTGTCTTGGCTCATTCCTTCCTCAAATTACTGAATTTCAAATAGTTAAGATAATGATTAATATTGGTATTAATTTAGGTTATCTTCCTAGAAGTCATAGAAATGAGAACCTTTTATGCTGACATACTATTATTATTTTCTGATTGCTACAAAGCTACAGATTATAAAGTTACACACAGTCAGCCAGATTTTCCATTTTTATCCACCTATTGAGTTTTTCCCAAGGACCTGGGATAGTTGTTGTTTGATGTTGTTAAAGGTATTGCCACAGGATGTAAGCTGTTCCAAATAAATCTTTTATTACTGTTGTTGTTGTTGTTGTTGCTATTTGCACAATCAGCCAGGTATTTAGATTGGATTTGCCATTTTTATTTACCTAGGATAGGCAGATGTTGTTGTTTCATGGTGTTAAAGATATTGTTGTAGGATGTAAGTTGTTTCCAGTAAAACTGTCTTTTGCAATTGACTGATGGTGATTTTGTCAATGCTGATGGTGTTCAAGTGATGTTCTAGATGTTCTGGATTGTACCTAAGATGCCTATTTCTATTGGTATTACCTTTATTTTCTTTTGCCACAGTAATTCTACTTCTGATTGCAGATCTTTGTGTCTAATTAGCTTGTCTAGTTTTCTCTTTTATTCTGCTGATTCCAGGTTCTGCCACAACAATTATTCAGATTTTTTTCTTCTTATAAACAGTTGTTAAGTCTGGGGTATTATTTGACAGGTGCTTGTCTGCTTGAATTCTGAAGTCTCACAGCCCTTTATCTTTTTCATTTTCTATTACTTTGTCTATTTTGTGATCTCATCAGTTCTTGCTTGCAGGCATATGGTATTTCTTGCAGATATTCCAATACACCATTGTTGCTAGTTTGTCATGCTGTTATTTGTACTCAGTCTGTATGATTTTATTATTATATGCACCAAAATATAAAATTACATCTGCTACATCTGATATTGGCCTTCATATTCATCGTTCTTCCTGAGAAACTGGATATTGTAATATATCAGTGTAGTGTATGTGAGGATCCAAGTGGTGTGACTTTTTGTGATTGACGGATGGAAATACATAACAGAACAAGCCCATCATCCATGTTATACTTCCAAAATAATGAAATAGATAATCAATGAAACCAATTTCTGGGTAGTCCAGTAAATCCAGTAAATAAGGAAGAGTGAATAAGGGACATGAATAATAAATAATGAGTTCCACAAAACAATGTAATGGCTGAGAAAATAATTCCATTTGTGATAATTCCAATAGATTGAATATATACATGTTGATCCAACTAATAAATACTAAAGGAAATCCATATTTAATAAAACTTGTTTCAAAAAATTCCATTAAACATATCAAAAGCCTTTTCCATGTCTAGCAAAACTATGTAATAATATTAATTAATTTTGGGTAAGGCAATATTCTAATACACAATAGCAAACCAAAGTCAAATTCTTAGCAAAATAGATGCCCAATACATCTGTATATCTGTGTTATATTTAGAATGACTATGATAATTAATATGTGCAGTAAGTTCTCTCTCTCACACACCCACACTCACATACACACACACAAATCTTCTGACTCAATTACTTCAGATAATTGAAATAAGTTGTGAGCTATTAAGCAAAATTGCTACACTTTTTATAGATTTGATTTTCCACTTTTTTATATATATATTTGACCAGCCCACCCTCGAGAAAAAAATATAATTCTTAAGGGAGAATATAAGATTCAGATTTAAAATTTACCTTTTATGCCCCCATTTCACTTTTGCCTTCTTTCGTTTCAGGGATGCCCTCTGTCTATTTACTAGGTATACTTCTTTTATCACTAATTATCAGTTTGATTTCTGGAGAAACAGAAGTAAAGTTTGCAGGACAAACAGAATTTGTGGTGAATGAAACAACTACAACAGTTATACGTCTTGTTATTGAAAGAATAGGAGACCCAGTGAATGTCACAGCAATTGTATCGGTAAGAAACATTTCCAATCTAATTGCTCTAATAGCAAATATTTACATAGTTTGCTTTCTGAAGTGGAATTTTTTACTTAGGGGCAAGCAGATTCATTTTTTTCTTGATAATATGAGAAGACCAACTTTGATAATTTACTAGAATGAATGGTACAAATATATATGATCCAAAGGAAATGTGTCAACCATAAGAGTGTCATTTCTGCAAATGAGCAGAAATAAGATGTATTTGTTCTTAATTTCTGGATTATGTATGTATATATGTATTGCAGATTCATGGTGAAAATACAGGTGATTTTTTTGACACATACGCAGCAGCATACATATCCCAGGCAGAAACAAATCGAACTGTTTTCATTTCTGTTTGTGATGATGATCTTCCAGAAGCTGATGAAACATTTATATTTTATTTGACATTACAGGTAGGCATTACTTTTTCTATATACATACATACGGTACATACATATACACATACACATATGGTATATTCACACACACATATGTATATATATATATATATACACACACACACTGTGTCTCTCTCTCTGTGTGTGTGTGTGTGTGTGTATTGAATTGATGTGGCTTCTTTGAAGAGATGCAGATGAGTGCTAGATTCACCTCCCTCCCTTCTATTTTAGAATAGAATCCAAAGCATTCTTGTAGTAATCATCTCCCAATCAAATTCCCTTATAACCTGTACTTGAAATAATTTTTGGTACTGATTCCCCATTTTAAGTTGTTTGTTTTTAAAATAAGAACATTTAAAATTTGACCTTCGTCAATTCATACTGACCTATAAAATTTTATACTAATGATCTTATTCAATGTCTGAAATGGACAGAAAAAGAAAATTGAACCCTGATTGCTTTGCAAGCATTTCTTTACTTTCCTTGCATATTTATCAAAATCTGATGTAGATTTATTTGTTTGAGATGACAAAATACACATGTCTATAAGAAGTTACATCATAGGCAAGTTTACAGTTTGATATTATCTAAAATAAATTATAAGATAAATTAAGTTGTTTTAAACATGAAAATTAGAGCATTTGATTCTCAATTCAGAAAACCTTCAAAAATATTGGCTTCTTTTTATTCATTTATCATTATTTATTAAATTTGTTTGCCGCCCATCTCACCATGAGGTGATTTCCACTGATTTGTTATTCTGACCTCCAGCATAAAGAGATTCAGGTCACTGCATATAAATCACTAGTTAATATGAGGTAATTACTTAATGAACTTCATTATTATCTAATATGCCTTCACTTTTTTCCTTTAACTAAAGTAAAATTAATCAATAAAATACATAATTGTTTTAAATCAGTGTGATCTCTCTCTCTTTTTTAATCATAACTGCAAAATGATTTATTTCAGTAGTGTTTCACACAAAAGCCTTTCAGATTCTTGAGGGAGGAAAGGAATGCATATTTCTCATCTAGCATCTTATTGCTATGGTATCATTAGCTATGATTAATGATTGTCAAAGTTTGAGTCAGACACTTTTTTGTTTAACCAGACTGAGTCTATAGGATTGAGATCCATGAAAAGTGCTTTTGCAGTATTCCCTTCATTTCCCTGGAACGTGTCACAAACATTTGTTTGCTCTGTAAACGCAGACATTAGTGATTAGAACAATGTTTTCTCCTGTTATATAGATGGTTTTGCTTACCTTGTGCCCATCAGATTTTCTGTATTGTCTGCCATGTTTGTTTTAGAAGCCGCTTCAAGGAGTAAAGCTTGGATTGTCCAGAGCTGTAACTGTAACAATTTTATCAAATGACAATGCTTTTGGAATTATTTCTTTTGATATGGTATGTTTTCACTTACTGCATCTGTTTTCTTAGAATGCTCAGAAAATCTCTCGCACAGAAAATGTAATTGCTTATTTATTATTTCAATGTATACTTTTTTCAAATCAAAAATAATACTTCAGTTTATAAATAGAATATGTAAGTGGAATGTTGTAGGCTGCCCAGAGTCACCTATGTGTGACTAAATTTCTTTAATAAATAAATACTGTGAGAAATACTGCTAACTCATCAAGTAAAATCAAGTAAGAAATAAATAATAGTACCCATAGAACAGCAACAAAACAGAGTAAATGACAAACATCCATTTGAATTTTAAAAAAATAACTGTAAGCAGCTCCATTAATGAAGCATTCCAGAGCTAGTAGCTGTCACCCAAAAATCCCCACTCTTATTTCCCCAGTAAAAATTCCTGATAGTTTCATATTAGAAAGGAGGAATTCTCTTAAAAAATATTTTGAAAATTGACATCATAATGGACATTCAGAGTATTGCGGTTGATAGTTTGTGCTCAAAGCTTAAATCCTAGCTTAGCCATAAATGTCACGTCTACTCAATCAACAGCAGGATGTTGCTGTTTGAAAGTTATTTGTATAAATGCATTCTTTCAATATTTAAATTAGCAGTTGTTGGTTTTGGAATTTAAGATTGGATGTTTACAGTTTTCTTCAAGCAACCATAAGTCTTTGTGGGTTTTTTATACCATATATATTACTACTATATTATCACATCAGAAATGAAATAGGGGTAGTCTATGAATGTGATGATTGGCAAGACACCACAAGACCAAAGTTAAATAAGTTGAAAATAGCTGTTCATTGAATTTAGGGACAAAAATAAGAAAGAGAAGACAATGCAGAAAATAAAGCATTTTCCCATTAGTGAATTGTTTCTTAATAAGACTTATAAACTCTTGGTACTACTCTACTCTTAAGAGGATGATTTAGCATTAAATATATTATATTGTAAAAATATAATTGACTTATTATATTTAATAAATCAATAAGATGTATAAATAATAGAATACTAATTATTTGTAGCACATGTTTTAGTGGGTGAAAAAACCAATTCAATCATTAACAATATTGAAATATTTGATATATTTGATTATCAGAATTAACTGTTGTTAAAAAAATATCTCATTTATGGATGAATTCATAAACTGAATTAATTTATCACTGGGAAAATGTACATGTGTAAAATAGCCTTTTGTATATTCGGTTCCCTAAATATTTCATTGATACCTGATGTTTTTTTTTTCTCCCCTCCCCCTCCCAATCTTCAATCTCATCTCTGAATTTTAGCCTGCCTTAATCACATTGACTGAGCCCAGAGGTGAGAATGAATCTGTGCCTTTTACTTTAGTTAGAGAGAAGGGAACATATGGGTCTGTCACTGTGTTCTATGAGGTAAGCATGCTGAAATAGGTTTACCCTAAAAACATTATTTTGAATAAACCAAAAAGTTTGAATCATTGTGGTAAATGAATTTGACATTTCTTAAATGAAGTAGAGCTTGCCATTTCCAAATATTCCTACTTGGTAGGATTATTTTCATTTTCAGGCTAGTTGCCTGACCAGATCACTGTAATCAGATCATTATTAATATCTGTCCTGTCCTGCTGAAGTTGGGTTGTGAGTTCTTGGAGTATTCAGCATGACCAGGATAATATTGGTTCTAAATTGTATTATGGCAGGGGTGTCAAACTCGCAATGTCACGTGATGTGTCACGACATATCGTGATTTTTTGCCATTGCCGGCAATGGGGTGGGTGCGGTTTTGCTATGATGCATCCAGCCCGTGGGCCGGCAGTTTGACACCCCTGTATTATGGGAACAAATAAGATTTTCCTAGCAAGAATTGGGTTTTTCAGGACCAGAAACATACTGAGAAAGGCATATATTGATGTAATAGTTTCACTTGTGATCTCACATTCCGTGCTGGACTTGATAAACTTGATCTTTCAGCCAAAGCTACAGAGATTTGATACTGACCTTGTTTGGAGCTATAAAGTCTGACACACTAGTGATTTTAAATTCTGCTCCCTTTTTTATCCAGTAAGGATCTTAGGAGGTAAACAGCTTTTAGAATTGGTGGATCAGTTCAAAGTCAGTTTTTGCCATTTCCAGATGTGGAATCTAATAACTCCTGTTTCTGTGAGTAGGTATTTGGAGAAATCCTTTTTGGCTGTAAGCATGATACATTTCAGAATCATAAGAATTTCATACATTTCAGAATCATAAGAATTTTTAGGCAAATGCTATAAAAATGTCACAAATTAGCTTTATTCTACAAAAGTATCAATAACCAGTTTTTGATAGATCCTCATCAAATTTATATTAGCCTTTTAAAAAAACAATTTCTACTTCATAAACCCCTTAAAAAGGCCACATAATAATTAAAACTCTTCTTCCTTCTTGTATTTTGAATTTATATGGGATTTGGTATGAGTTCCTCAGTACAGTATTCGATTCAAACTGCCTACATGTATTAAATACATCTCCTGATTCTTAATGTATTAGAAGAAGAATTGCCATTTTTATTTTTGTTTTATATGTGTGTTCTACAGCAACAGTTGAAAATGTACAAAACTACCTTGTGGATAAATATGGATATTTTAAACTACTGTACCTCCACTTTGAAGAACCATTTCCTAATATTTTTGAATTAGTGTTATTTATGCAGTCCTCAGGTTTCCTTCAGAAATGATTGTCCAGCCATTTTGGAAGAGATTTGTTTTCTGAACATGTTAATTGTTGAAGTTAACAATCTGTGTTTTTAATTGATATAACAACTCAGTGCTTCTATTAAATAGCTTCAGCTTTCTTCATAGGTACAAGGTGGCCCAAATTCTCCTGAAGAAGATTTGAGTCCAGTAAAGGGAAATATAACTTTTACACCTGGCACAGCTGTCTTGATTTATAACTTATTTGTTCTTGATGATCAGGTAAAGATATATATCAATTGCATTTGCCCATTTGAGCAATTAGTAAATTAACAAAAAAGAAAACAAGAAAAAGATTAGTAGTGGAGTTAGAGATTTTTTTGGAAAGCTGTTGGTTTGCTTTCAAAGAAATTACAGTCTTGTAATTAATGTTTCACAAAGTTTCACAAGGGAAATAGGTGGCTGAATTTAGTGGCAAGAAAATAAAGCAAAAAAAAATTTAATAAATGTTTTTATCTATAAAGTACTAATTACATGAAACTGAATGAGAAATATAAATTATGTTTTAGTAATGTACATCTTACTTATTCTAGGTATCAGAAAACGATGAAATATATATTATACATTTGAGAAGTGTGGAAGGGGGAGCTGAAATTAATACATCAAGAAATTCTGTTGAGATTATTATTAAAGCAAATGATAGTCCAGTGCGATTCACTCAGAGTATTTATATGATACATGAAGAAGACGATATAATAGCAATCACTGTAGTTCGAGGAAAAGATGATGGTGGAAATAGAATTGGACCAGATGAAAATCAAGTTTCCATATGCTACATCATTGTAACTGGGAACTCTACACTACATGCACAGCTTAACTTAGACTTTCTAGATCTACAGCCAAATACAACTATAGTTTTCCCACCTCTAGTGCATGAATCTTATATTAAATTGAAAATATTTGATGATGCCATACCAGAAATTGCTGAGACGTTTCATATCATGCTACTTAAAGACACTTTGCAAGGAGATGCCATTTTGAAAAATCCATCAATTGTCCAAGTTACCATTAAACCCAATGATAAACCATATGGAGTACTATCCATCAATAGTATCTTGTTTACTCAGACAGTTGTTATCAATGAAGATCAAATGCTGAGGTACTGTATTACTTTCTCATTGTATTGATAATATCAAAATATATAATTTTGGTTTATAATTTAGATAATTTTCTTAATTAAATACTTCAATCAAACCACATTGACATTATTTTAATATCAGTGAGGTTTTTTTCAGGATTTTCTAGTTTTTCTTTTACAGATTTGTAAAATGCTTACTTAATTAAGACTATTTTTAGATTGACATTTATGAAAATGAATGACCATATTCATAGAGACACAAAAATGTCACATAAAAAACAGGAAAAATGGGTAAATTAACCTTTTTTAATTCCAGTCTTTAACCATTCAGAAAGAATATTGAAGTCAGTGGCATTATAATAAAGAAAAGGCTTTCTTCAAATAATAATATATAGAAGATTTTGTAAAGAGAACCTTTCTAGAACATCTTAAAACATGGTGAAAGTGGGATAGATTGATATTCTCCTTCTCTGTGTTTGGGTTCAAAGCTATTTGAGACCTTAAAGTTAAAACACAGTACTTAAAAACAGATATTGATTTAGGCCAAGAAATAAAGCAGTTAGGGGTATTGGAAGGGGGAAAATTAAGATAGCTATTGAAACCATATTATCCCAAGTGATCAAAATAGCAACTGAACCATGTGACCTGGACCTGCTCCTTTTTAACATTTTGATACTCCCCGCTGATTGTCTATCAAAGCAGTGCAATTTTATCAAGGTAAGCTTAATGAGATTCCATTTGGTGCATCAGTTTCAAGAGAAAGTATACTTTTAATTCAATGTATAAACCAGAAGTTTATAAATAGACATGTCCGGGTCAGTGGGTGGCATCAACATGGCAATGACAAAATATGCATCACAATGTTGCAGGGCAAACCACATGATTTACATACTTGTATGCAATGTTAGGATACAAGTACAAAAGGAGAGATTTCTGTCATGCAGTCACAATTCATGATTCATTATTCCTGGATTACTAACTTTTTTTATTGAATAGCTATGCCTATCAGAAATAGTCATAAGTGAAAAGCTAGAAAATTTTAGGCTCAAATACACAGAATGATTGAGAGGATTTTAAAGATTAATATTCAGTTGAAACCAGAACTTCTCCACCCAGGAGTGATGGATAAACAGTTAGAAAAAAGCCATGGAACATTTTTTATATATGATAACTGCAGCAAGATGAAAAGATTTGGTAATGTCTACAACAGAGGAAGGTTTGGTGATGGGGCTTTATGGATGGCAAAATTTACTTGTTTGATTAGAGAAAAAACTATCTACATTTATCGGTGACTGGAAACCCTTTATGGTCTTTTTTCATGAAAAAAGAAAAAAATGAACTTATGATTAATGGTTTTATGATTAGACAAGGTAGTTTATGGAAAGAAGAGAGTCTTGATGTAATGTTAGAAAGAAAAGTTAAAATA
Source organism: Azemiops feae (assembly GCA_023970755.1). Taxonomy (NCBI): domain Eukaryota; kingdom Metazoa; phylum Chordata; class Lepidosauria; order Squamata; family Viperidae; genus Azemiops; species Azemiops feae. The sequence continues at coordinate 498,927 of JALGBA010000927.1, read as the reverse complement.
CAATTGACAGATCAGAAACCACTTCTTTATATCTTTATATTTTTCTTTCTTTTTTCATCTTTTTTCCTTTCTTTTTTGCACTTTTTTATTTCTTCCTTTCTCTTTTTCTTTCCTGCTCTATTTAATTTTATTAGTTCTTACCATTATCAAAATTTTCAGTAACAATTTTGGCTGTGTGCATTCATAGGTGGAGCTTAAAGCTTCAGTGACATAAATGGAAAGTAATGAAACTGTGCAATGCTTTGTAAGAAACTTTGGGAAATATAGAAGTATGAAAACAATACCTACCTGAGACTCTGCCTTCATGTTCTAACATGTTCCAAAGCACCTCTTTCAAATCAAATCTGAAGCATTTTAGAGGCCTAGAATGGAGTCAATATTGCAACTGGTCCCAGTCAATGTTACACATATTAACTCTTGTTAATTCTTTGTGCATCATGTAGGTATGAAGGCATCACTGTTGTAAGGAATGGTGGAACACATGGAAATATTTCAGTTTCCTGGATTATAACTCGCAATAGCACAGATCCTTCACCTGTGACAACAGATCTCACTCCAGACTCAGGGGTGTTACATTTTGCTCAAGGGCAGTTATTGGCATCCCTCCGTCTGAATATCATTGATGATGATATCCCTGAAGAAGCAGAACCATATTTGCTTCAAATTTTAGATGATACAATACAAGGAGGGGCAGAAGTGAGTGACCCAGCTGAGGTAAGTCTACATTTATTTTTCTAAAAAGCTGCAAGCACTGAGACGGTGTTTGGGGGAAAATAATGCTAAGATGTACCCAAGAATAGCCATCTTATTTTTAATCTATAAAATGATATTTACTAGAATAATATTGCAAGGATTATACGTTGTTGTGTGCTTTCCTGTACTAGAGAAATTTTGATCTTGAGAAAGAAATGCTTTCTACCATGAGAGAATCCTATTTTTGGAAACTTATCAAAAATGATAGGGACAATAGAGTAGAATAGAATAGATGGGATGTTAGATTTTTATGTAAACTGCATAGGAATGCTTAATTCTAAGATGCATAATAGCTATTTCTCAATATCTGCAAAAGTTTGCCTGTTTGCTAAAAAATTCTTGCTTTCAGTAACATAGTGTTAAGTGGTCTCTTACTTTTAGAGAATATCTAAATGCCTTTGGCTTGTGAGCAGAACATTTAAGAGTATAGTGATAAAGATATATCCTTAAGGTTTACATTTAAAACCCTTCTTGGTGGTATGGCCACTTATGTTGAAATGCTATTAGTAGCTCAGTTCTAGCCAGATGTTGGAATATGGGAAAGCTCTGGATTTATGTCAATGTCTCTCATGCGCCTTCATATTAAATTATGTGCTAATGACAGTCATAATTAGAACAGCAAATGTTGAGTTCTTAGACTTTATCATGAGAGCTAAAATATCAATTAGAATCATATAAATGATGAGAAAATATAATTGGGATTGAATTAGAAATTTGCTTTTAACAAGAATTTTGTTTGTCTTTCTTGTAGCTTTTGTTCTACATTCAGGACAGTGATGATGTTTATGGTGTAACTCAGTTCTGTCATTTGGAGCATCAGAGGATAGAAAGCAGCCCAGATGGACGCTTTTTGTCCCTTAGCTTTGCAAGGCAAAGGGGAACTGTGGGAGACGTGAAGCTCTTTTATATTATCATGTATATTCCTTCTGGACCTGTGGATTCTGAACGAGCTAAAGAAGGTGTTTTAAACACTTCCAGAAGAAGTATTCTCTACTTTCCAGAAGGAAAACCTAATGACACCATTAAAGTACCAATAAGAAACGATGCATTTCTTCAAAATGGAGCCCATTTCTTAATACAGGTATATAAATTATATGCATAAAACTCACAAATAATTTGTGATGCATAATATTATGTCACAACTATTCAAAGAGATGTATCAGCAGTGCCATGATTTGCCATTCAGATAATCTGTATGTTCCTAATATCCAATCAATTACTATTTTTTAAAACTTATCATATGAGAAAGAAATAATGAATTGTACTTCCCAATGTACAACTTTCCTGAAAATCAATTTCCATAGCACTTATGTTTAGATAAAACTCTTCAGTTGATGAGTGGGTATGTTTTTGTTTTTTTGTGAAAGGGAAAAATTATGTGTCAGATTCAAAGCAAGTAAATTTGAAGAAAACGGGAAGGGAATGGGGGAAGGGATTGAAAAAGTGAGAATTATTTTTTAATTATTAACACGACAATATTTTGAATGGATTATTTTTTGATATATTTCAAGAGTTGTGAAAACGTTATGGTCTTGTATATATTGATTTCCAAGTATTATAGCCAGACTGTGATGCACAGAGAGATGGGAAGTAAAGAAAAAGTTCCAGGTTTTCTATATCAGTGAAGAAGGCACTTCCACAAAGCTCCATTTCTATTTCTCGGTCTCATCAAAGTGTATGAAAGCCAACCATAGAATTGTCTTTACCTGTAAAATTTGGAAGGCTGAGAACAAGCAGCACCATAACTGATCAAAATTACCTTCCAGTCAGCATCCTGCCTCATAGGCCAGTGATGGCGAACCTTTTAGAGACCGAGTGCCCAAAAATTTGGGTATGGCCAGTCTAGAAAAAAGGACTAGGAGGGATATGATAGCAGTATTCCAATATTTGAGAGGCTGCCACAAGAAAGAAGGGGTCAATTTATTTTCCAAAGCACCAAAAGGCAAGACAAGAAACAACGGATGAAAACTAGTCAAGGAGAGAAGCAACCTGGAATTAAAGAGAAACTTCCTAACAATGAGGACAATTAACCAGTGGAACAGCTTGCCTTCAGACGTTATGGGTGCTTCATCACTAGAGGTTTTTAAGAAGAGACTGGACAGCCACTTGTCTGAAATAGGGTCTCCTGCTTGAGCAGGGGGCTGGACTAGAAGACCTCCAAGATCCCTTCCAGCTCTATTCTGATTGATACGTCATCAAGTTGTTGTCAACTTATAGCAACCATATAAATAGGTTTTCTCCATGATGATCTATCCTTAACCTGGTGCTTCAGCTCTTCCAACAGATCCCCTATCACCATTGTAACTGAGTCTGTCCACCTTGCTGCTGGTCATCCTCTTCTCTTTCCTTCTGTATTTCCCAGCATGAGAGCCTTCTCCAGAGAACTAGGTCCTTACATACAATAATATGTTCCAAATAAGATAATTTGAGCCTGGTCATTTGTGCCTTGAGTGAGAATTTTTGGTTGATGATCCATGTGCTTCTTTTCTTGTCTATCTATAGTATTTTCAGGATTCTATGACAGCGAAATTCAAAAGTCTTAATACTTTTCCTATCTTGCTTCTTTGTAGTACAACTTTAACTTCCATAGAATGTCATAGGGAATCCCATGGCTTGCATGAGTCTGATCTTTGTAGGTATGCAAGTAGTACTCCACTTTATGACCATTCATTTAACAATGCTTTACAGCCCGTAAAGTACTTCTGACCATCACAAAACTATCCTTGTGAGTCAGATTATTGTAATCTAGATGCTTGGCAATCTGTTCAAATTTATGACTGTCGCTAAGTGTTCGGCAACCCTGTGATTATCATCTGCAATGACCGCTTTGCTCAATTACCAAGATTATAGGCCCAATTGTGGTCAAGGACTACCTAAATATACATCACAGCATTTGACATGATTGATACACTCAAAGGCCTTTCTATAGGCAGTGAAGCACATAGTGACTTCTTTTGTATATTCTTTAGCTTTCTCAATTATCTAAAAAACATCTACTCCTGTATCATATTCTAATTTCCAGGCTTATTTCTATGTTATATTTACTTATTTATACAAGTCACTACATGGATCCAACCAGATTTTTTACTTGGCAAAAATGTAGAAGTGATTGGTTATTTCCTTCTTTTGAGATTGCACCTGGTTCCCAATTTTCTATTTAGCCATTTATGGTTATAAGCTTTTTTTACTGGTCCCTCCATCTTAATGCTACCTAATTTTTACACTGGTTAAATTTTTTTAATCCAAAAATGTTGTCTGCTATTCTTAGATAATTTTTTTAGATGATTTCCTATTTCTCTGTTTCTTTGTCAATGTAGCTGATTCAATATTAAATTTGTGCTGCTTGTACAAATATAATGATCATGCTGTTAAAAATCTTTAATTCTGACAAGGATATTAACTTGTCTGTTATAATTAAGGTAAAAGCTTGACTTTTTTCATTTTGGGATCACAAAACTTTTTTTTAATGTATTGAATATTGATATAGCAAAAAGTAAAGCTCCAGTCTAATAAGTCATACTAATAAGTAACAGCTAAAGTATGTTCTATTGCATGTCTATTAATAACAGAACATTTTAAAATCTTTTTCTTATTTCAGCTGGAAAAAGTTGAATTACTGAATATTATTCCTCGAATTCCTTCTATAAGTCCTCGATTAGGTGAAATTAAAAATGTATCGTTAAGAATTACGCCTGATATAGCAAATGGAGAAATTGGCTTTATCAGCAACCTTCCAATAATTTTACTTGAGCCAGAAGATTCTCTCTTTGCAGTAGTAAGTCTATCTTTCTATACCTTGCAATTATAAATTAAGCAAAGTATTCAGAAAAAAATAGCATATATTTTAATGCAGGAATGTTTTGTAACACGTATATGAAATATTTCTAATGTAATCATAGCCCTGAAATGAATGATTATTTTAGCAAGTCTGAATCATAGTTTTAAACTGAAGTATAGAATCCATTTGTTCTTGACTATGAAAAGCCTTGTCAGCGTTTAAAATTGTGAGTCTTGTAGATACAATAAAAATTGTACTTTTTCACTACAGCACACACAACTTTTTTTTCTTATAATTTCATGGTGATGATCAAGCTGATAGTGTTTAAAGAGCTACTTTATCAATGACTTTTATTTTTTATTATGCACAAAATGTTGCAGGATAAATAAACTGAGGACAAATATGTACATATGTCCACAGTTTCAGAAATACGCTGTAAAATTATAGATCGCTTACAACTTGGAAAATCAAGGTTTGCAAAGGTTACAAGTTTGGTATTTGTTCTAGAGCTCCATTCCTTTGCATCGAGATGGGACAGATGGACAAGCCACTGTGTTCTGGAGCCTAACACCTACAGGCCTCAATTCAAAAGCTGTGACTATTGATGACATATGGCCTTTTTCTGGTTCAGTTCTGTTTTTATCTGGACAAAGTGACACAGCAATCAACATTACTATTCAAGCTGATGACATACCTGAAATGAATGAGACCCTAACATTATCATTAGACAGGTACTCTTTGATACTTTTTTTAAAAAACAAATTAACATAATGCTTTCTCCTGATGCAATAATATAAAAGGCTTATATAAAACTTAACCATAATATAATAGATGACACGTATTTAAACTGTAATTTTAGGCATACTAATCTGGCATTCAGTCCAGAAAGCACAATGGGATTCACAAAGGTGACATCTAGGCCATCTGATTGTTAACTGATCACAATTTAATTCTTTTCTTGGAGAGGATATATTCAGGTAGAATTTGACAGCATCCTTTACTAAATTTATTTGCTGTTTTTACATTTCTGCAGAGTAAATTTAAGCATTTTATCTGATTAATCTTTCTTTTACTTTATACTTAAACTGAACCTATATAGTTTAATAATTTATAGATATATAAATTAACAATATTACCTAATTATTTTATTATACTTTACAAACTATATTTTATCATTTATCTAATCTTATAGAAACATATAGTTTTACTTATAACTCAGTAATTTTATTCTGGTCTTTGACTAAAATAAAGATTTTTGCTCTTTTCTTTTACTTTATGTCTAATTTGTTTATAAAGTGGCCATCACAAAATATCTGATTTGAACTTGTTTAATTGAAATAGTAACAAAGCAAAGTTTCAGTCAGATGTCCTTCTCAGTCATGCCTGATTCTGGGATAATCTTGACAATTTATTCATTTAATTATTTATATGCTATAATACTGAAAAACGAACTGTGCTAATATCATAAAAATAAAGATAATTATTGGGTTATTAAGTTATAGCGGAAATGAAATTGATAGACACTGTTAACTAAAGATACATATCATTAAGCTTTTAGCTCAAGTATAGTATAGCTTTTAGCTTGATATCATATAGCACAGGGGTGTCAAATTGCCAGCCCGTGGGCCGGTTGCATCAAGTGGAGGCCGTGCCCACCCCAGTTCCGGCAATGCAAAAAAAGTCATGATACGTCAGGACACGTCACGTGACATGGCGAGTTTGACATCCGTGATATAGCATAAGTTAATTTCATAAGAGGAAAGCATGATGTAAATGTATATATTGCTTTGCTTTTATCTAGAATCTAGATCTCCAAAACTATATTTGCTATATGCAGTTGTCCCACTTATCTTTATGTTCTTGCTTCTATATTATGAATGTGTAATGATTATGTCATCTATATAGATGATATATTCTATATTTCTAAAATGCTTGCTCATCTTCCTTCTCCCAGATGAATCTTTAATTTTCTGTGTTTTCTCAACTGTTGTATTTGTAAAGGTTTTCCTAATGTAGTGGGAACTCACATTTCTATGAAAGAATTCTAACCTTCTGCATTTACAGATGTAACAAACCACAGAAATAGAGACAGCAATTTATAATTAATCAAAGGAACTGTTGTCTTAGAATGTTAGGGGTAGGATTAAAAGTTTTATTTCCATTTCAGATTTTTTTTAGGAAAAAAAATCATTCTTTGTTCAGTTCTAACTTTTTGTTTTTAGATGAAATTATTATAAGCTTGGAAATGTTTTTCTCATTTCTATTTTTCTTATCATTAGTTTATTAATACACCCACATACGCCCATCAATACAATGTTAGACAAAGGCAACCTCTGTCCTTCATTAACAATTACTAGGACTGTTTAGTAGATTGACAGGTGCTGGAGGCAATACACTTACACACAAAACAGACTTTTTTAGTCTGATCCAAAGCACTGAGTACTTACAAGTAGTCCTGAATAAAAATGGACTCAACTGCTGGGCTTCTATTCCTGAACACTGTACTAGGGCAGCCAGCAACTAACTCTTTGAGCAATGCTGTAATGAAGGGCTTAAAGAGTCCTTGACATCCCAATTGGTCATGGGGTCATCTGAATTACAAGTGCAAATTCCTGAACCTCTTGCTAGCATTGCTGGAACAAGGATTCCCATAAATAAACAGTAGGTCTCTGAAAAGTGCTGTATTATAATCTTTCATTTGATTTCCACCATCTAAAGAACTCTCATACAAAGAACTTGGCCAACAGTGGTTTTATTTCTGTCCCCCATTTCTTTCTCTCCACATTGACAGGGTAGAGACAGAAAGGTTTGTCGTGTACTTTGGGTAAGTGCCGCAAGCTGTGTCTTTGTTTTCAATGAACTAGCTTTTTTGTTTTGGAAGTGGTTGGTCTGGACAGGAATCTCCTTTGGTTTTTGTTTCTGCCTTGCAAGGCTTCTCAGGGAAAGCATGCTGTTTAGTGCCCCTTGGTAACATGTCTTGGTGGATTGAAAACATTTTTGGGAGGAGGGGGGATTCTAACAACAACAATAACGGTTACGAATGCATGGCTTGATGTTTGAAGATAGTCCAGAACAGTAGATGGCTTGAAAAACCTGTACCCCAAATCTCTTTTCATTGAGCTGTAGGAACCAAGTACAAAAAAGGGATTATTTACAGAAGCCTTTAATCAAATTATACTTTTTCATTGCAGCATTTGAATCATGTATAGCACAATTCAATGAATGCTGTTTATTTGGAAGCAAAATGGCTGCATTCAGTATGACTCGTCCTTAGACAAAAGTGTATAGGTTGCACACTTAGCAAAGGAACCTGCACACATTAATACAACAGGCTTTTAAAACAGACTACTGTTACATGTAAATTGTAGTTTTTATACAATCTGGCATATAATTAGGAACCTGAAGTAATATTTAACAAGATTTAAATTAAACACTTGTACACAAAAGTCCTGGCAGTGAAACAATTAAACTTAGTTCTATTTGCCAGGCTGCTTTACTGAACTGGAAACAGTCAGTGATTAAATAAATTTTCTCTTTGGGGTGTCCACAGATTAAGAACAAGTCAAGATGGCAACTATAATTGTCTGCCTAAAGCTTCACCTGTTTTTTTAATGTGTGTTGTACACATGGACTTCTCTGTTTTGCTATGTAATGTGCAATCTGTTTTCTAAAATCCAAATAATCCTCAGAGAGGATTCTTTATGTGATATGGAATACTGAGAAATATTTTATTTGATTACTGTAAGTATTAGCAGACTGTTTTCTGACAAATTACACTGTCAATGTAAAAGAGATTTATTTATTTTTTTGCTTAGGCAATGTTTGCATACCTTTGGTAGAGCAACAGTTTTACCTACTTCCTGAATGAAGCCAGTTCAGGACAAGCCTTTTTTGAGTGGGACGGGGGAGGGCAAAAATCTCAGTTGGCAGCGGTGCATACAGAATCCCCAATGCTTTATAATTATAATATATAAAGAACAATCCTTCACTTTAGAAAGCTCTCGTTTATATTTATTAATTTTTCAAAAACTCACTTTTGTCCTTTATTTTGGTCATTTAACTTTTACTATGTAAAAAGTACCATTTAATGCACAGTCTTTCACATTCATGAACTGAATTTTTAAAACTAAATTTACACATACTATTTGATTTTATATATTTTTTTATTAGAATAAAATTTTTGGTTTTGCTCTTGAATTTTCCTTTGTAAAGCATTATGCTATGAATATATACATTCCTATATTTCTTATGAACATCTTTTGGATTTTTCAGGTTTGTCCTTTATTTTTTCCCAAAAATATATGGTCACTATATTTATACTTTACCATAGGCTTTGGTCCATTTAATTGCAAACAATCTGCATATTCCATATGCATTCCATTTTTTTTCCTTCAGTGTGAATGTGGAAAATCAAATCCTGAAATCTGGATATACTAGTCGCAAATTGATCATTCCAGAAAATGATGACCCTGGAGGAGTGTTTGAGTTTGCTTCATCTTCCAGAGGTCCCTACAGGATAAAGGTAAATATTCATATTTGAATTTGAAGAGAGCCATATCCTATATCAATACTGATTTTTTGCATTCCATTTTTGAAAAAAATAATTTTATTTTACAGGAAGGAGAATCTATTGAACTCCAGATTGTCCGTTCCAGAGGAGCACTTATGGAGCAATTTCTACACTACACTATAGAGCCAAGAGACAGCAATGAGTTCTATGGAAATACAGGAGTTCTGGAGTTTAAACCTGGGGAAAGAGAAATTAAAATTACTTTGCTAACAAGGATGGATGAGATTCCAGAGGTAAAAAGAGGAGGGGAAAATTACGGATGTCTCTTTTAGGCTAATAGTAACCAATATTGTTTAATGGATCCTGTGGGGTTTCAGAGAAAGCTTGGGACTGATCTTGAGGCTCTGATCCATGGCTTAATTGAGGCCCTCATCACTGCCTGAATTAAGGAATGTCCATGGTCTTGGATTGTGCTTTGTGGCCTCTCTACGTCCATAAATCCCAGAAAAAATTCTTGTCATTCTGACTCACTCTAAGATAGATTCCAGCGAGGTATGTCCCTTGGAGATGACTAAGACATGTTCTTAGCTGAGAAGATTTGAATCTATTGGGCTTGAGCAATTTGAAATGCTACACAGATAGTCCTCACTCAGTAATCACAATTGGGACTAGCAACTCCTTTGCTAAGTGACACAGTTGTTAACTGAAACATCATGTCACTATGAAGGGCTTATAACTTCATTTCTCCTTGGTTGTTAAGTGAGTCGACTCAGTTGTGAACATGATTTAAAATTTTACTTCCATCCTCTCTATTAACTCTGCTTGTCTCAAACCAATTTGCAAAGCATACAAATAGCAGTCAAGGACCGCAGGATGCTGCAATGATTGTAAATACATGCTGGTTATGATGCACCTGAATTATAATCATGTAACTACAGGACACTCTAATGGTTATAAATGGGAAGATTGGCTGCAAAGCTTTTGTTTACACTATTGTAATTTGAATGATTATTAAATGAGGCAGTTGGTAAGTGAGGACCACCTGTAAGTGCGACCACCTTTATATTTTTATCTAGCCTCTAATCTTCGGTTATTAGAAAAAGTTATTGAAAAAAATAGTCTGCCTTGGATGAAATGAATATTGTTCTTCTTTATGAATCAGATAACAGTGTTGATACTGCATTGATCATACTTAAAAATGATTTGTAGTGGGACTGGGATGGAGGTAGTGCACCTATCCTAGCATTACTTGATCTCTCAGCAGCTTTTGGTATCTTTGGTTATGGTATCCTTCTCACTGGCTTCAAAGTTTAGGTATTTTCAAGTAGTGTTATCCTAGTACAGTGGTGGCGAACCTATGGCACGGGTGCCAGAGGCGGCACTCAGAGCCCTCTCTGTGGGCACGCGCGCTGTCGCCCCAGTCCTAGGCCTTCAGCTGGGTTTTATAAAACCTTTTCGCTTTAGGCCTCCGCCGCCGTGTGCAAAAAAAAAAAGTTTAAATCAGTCAATTTCAACTTCTCGCGGGGAAAAAAAAGATCTTGCAAAGTTGGAATTGATTGAACTTTTTAGTCCCACCCAGTCTGCCATTATCACCGCAGCCACGCCCACCCAATGGGCCACACCCACCCAATGGGCCATGCCCAGCCAATAGGCCACACCCACCTGGCACTCGATGATGCATAAGTGGGTTTTGGGTTGCAGTTTGGGCACTCAGTCTCTAAAAGGTTCGCCATCACTGTCCTAGTACTTTCCCTTTTTCCTGGCAATTTCTAGTTGGTGTTGGTGGAGGAAAGATGTCTAGTCTAGTCAAATCCTAGATTTCTATATTAGAGGGCCCTGCAGGACTCTATTCTCCCTCCATTCTACATGAAACTGCTGGACAATGTCATCTGTTGATACAGAGTCAGTGATGATACTCAGTTATAGATTTCCACCCTAGACAAAACAGGTTTTGCTGTCAGGTTTCTTTCCCAGTGTCTGTAAATTATGACCTACCTATGGGGTTAAGTAGTAATTTCCAGTCCCCATACCTTAAAGTTATTTTCTATGACTGAAGAGAAATGTAATGTTTACCAATTTTAAAGCTGAGTGCACTTTGAAGTACATTCACCTTTGTTCTGCTAGTCTTCCTTCAGTTAAATATTGATGGACTTGCAGCCAGAAAATACCAGTAGGAATTCACCAGGCTAGAAACCAGAAGAGTGTGAGTTCATCCTTCCTTAGGCATGAAAGCCAGTTTGGTGACCTTGGACCAGTCACTGTCTCATAGCCCAACCCACCTCACAGGATTGTTGTGAAAAAATAGGAGGAGAAAGAAGTATTAGGCATGTTTGCCACCTTATTTATACAAATAATAAAGGCAAGATATAAATAAAAAAATAAATCTATGAAACATAAGTATTGCATAGATTTTATTTAGTCAACATTCTGTGTGGAATTGAAATCAGCATTCTCCATTAAAACAGAATGTCCATCAAATTAAAATAAAATTTTACACAGGCATAAAATGGCAAATATGTTTTTTGCATGTGTATTTTATGTACTGTATATTGTGCTATATAGTATGAATAAAATGGCGAATAGGATTTTATGAATGTGTAGAAACATATATTGCATGGACAGATTTTGTCCATTATATTGAAAATTCAAGACACTTAAACTCAAAGTATTATCTAGATTATACAGTATACAAAAATAGGATATATTAATTGAGCCATCACAGTATTTTTCTAATGTTCATCATTATTATGGAGGGATGCTTTATTTCTTCCAAAATATAACTTGATATCACTGAAATTGCACTAGGATTGTACTGTAGCAGAAAAGAAGTGTGAATGAATCATTAACCATTTTGAACTGGATTGAAAAATATGTGGATGCAGCCTTTTTAAAAAAATAGTAGTAAAAGTTCACGTTAGTCAGGTTTGTAGCATTCATTCAAATATCTATTCATTACTATGTTGCTAGTTCTGTCCCTATTGTTCTGATTCAGTTTCCCTGTTCTAGTTAGATGAATTTTATTCAGTGCTCCTCAGTAGCCATGGTGACCTGCCAAGTAAGCTGGGAAATGCTACAAGAGTCAACATCACAATTCTGAAGAACAATGATCCACATGGAATTATTCAGTTTGTTGACAATATGCTGATAGTAACAATAAATGAAAGTAAAGCGGAAGACTTCTATGCTGGTAATTCATCATTGTTTTCTTGATATAAAAAGATTTTCATAAATGAGAAAGTATATGAGTATACTTTTAATAAGTAAACAAAACTGTTAATCTTTCTACTGTGTATTTACCAAAGTTCATTGTTTCTATCTTCTACCTGAGACACTAATATTACAAGAGTCATTGTGGCACAACTTTAATTATCATAATTAAACTACACTTTATGGATTTAATATTTGGTACTGAATCAGGAGTACAGATATCTGGAATCAGTCATGGGAAGAGTTGACTTGCATTGCTATTTCTCCAATTAGACCTTGGCATTCCCAATCAGCACAAACTATTTTCACAATAGCTAGGTTTACATACTGTATTATGCTATGTTTTTTCCTTTCTGTATTATGTACGGTATGAATCCAATCACTGTGCTGTATTGGTAATACCTAGATTTATGCTTTGCATATGTGAATCCAATCATGTGGCTAACAAATCATAGTCATAGCATTTAAACTATTAAACTCATTCAGTTGTACAACACTGAAATCCAAAGTACTTTTTAATGTGCATTTTGTAGGCAAAATAGTAATTTGGACATTTGTTCATTGTTTCTAATGTAAATTTACTTATGTGACATTATAACATTAAAATACAAACCTCATTTATATTAATTTTATATTAAGTTTTTCTTACTTGTCTTGGATGTTATCTGATGAAGATATCTGCATACTTGTGTTTCAAAGCTGTTTTTAAAATAATAAGAAACCAAGGAACCTTTGGGAGTGTGAGTGTATCCTGGGCAACGAACTCAATTTCTACGAAAGATATTTTTCCAGACCAAGGAACAATTTTTTTTGGAAATGAGGAATTTTCAAAAGATATCATCATTTATTCAGTCCCTGATGAGGTAGTCATTTTTACAGTAATTGTTAATTGTGGAAGAGGGGCAAATAAATTTATAACACAGGATGGTGATGATAATAATTCCAAGAGGAGTAACAATACAAGTACCGAGTATTCTCTAAACTTAAGTATGAAAGGTCAACAAAGATATACCTGCATTCTTGAATGAGGACTCTGCTGAAACATTGCTTTTAGCTGATTAGCTGAAAACACTGAAATGGAATAATAAAAACAATATATCCTTTGGACCAGATTTAAATTATGTCTAATGGCTATATAAAATGTTTTATTCATAAGATTTAAATTTTATTACTATTACTATGCAAGTATTCAATTAATGATTGGCATCTTTGGATTAATTTAATACTATTAATAAATAAATTTTGTGGGTTTTTTCCCCCAAGATACCTGAAGAAATGGAGGTATTCATAATTAATCTTTTCAATACGACAGGAGGTGCTAGCCTAGGAAATATAACCACAGCAACATTGCAGATCACCAAAAATGATTATCCAATTTACTTTGCAGGTTAGTGCCATTCTACTAGTTTATGTTTAAATACAAGAATAGTACTGTTATAGGAAGCTCTGGAGCCAAGAGTGAACATTTAGAACTGTATGAGTTATGCTTTGAACATTATGTTCCACAAATCTATGGCTAGAAACATTAATCGTGGTTTATTTAACAAGTCCTTAGTAAAATAATTAATGCCTGGTTTGTCTCTTACCTCTTCCATCTCTCTCTCTTTTCTTTTGCTTTAAAAAGCTGTTTTTGCCTTATGGATTGATTATAGTAGGAGTGAATACTGTATTCTGATTTTTAGATATTATGATTTACATTTTTTTCATGTGTCTGCCCCTGAGTTTTTTTTATTGATTCCTGATGACTGTCTGAATGAATCCCTGCAGTTTTCTGAGCAAAATTTTGGAGCTGGTTTGCCATTGTCTTCTTCCTAGAGCTGAGAGAGAGAGACTGGCCCAAAGTCACACAACTGGCTTCATGTCAATTTCTCAGTGCGTTTAACTATTCCATCACAGATTGTCCCTCTTATAATTTTTCACACCTCAGTTAACATGGCCAATAATAAGAATGATTATGAGGTATGGTTCAGCAACATTGTCAAGATCAACAATCATCAACTTGGGGTTAGATTTTAGATGGGGTACAAAATCAAACAAGAACAAGCTTGAAAATCACAGAAGCAATGTGGATTCTTAACTATGATTTACATAATCTATGTTTTAATGTGATATCACAAGCTAGGCATTGAAATTAATATAACAATTATTTAATATTAGTTTTTGAAAAGCAATGTATACATATTGATGTTTTGCATGCTTTTACACCTAATGACTTAATTATATTTCAGATCCTGTCATTCTGAAGGTTCATGAAGGTGGCATTGCTGAATTTGTAGTTGTAAGAAATGACTCTGGTGCTGATGTTGTTTCTGTTTTATATGCCACTATTGATGGAAATGCCAGTGCTGAAGAAGATTTCGTGTCTTGTGAAAAAAATGGAGTCCTTTGGTTTGATATTGGAATAAAAGAACAGAACATAACTATGATTATCCATGATGATGATATTCCTGAATCAGATGAGGATTTTTATATAATTCTCTTCAACTCTACAGGTTCAATTTATTATTCAACCTATATAAACTAATCAACTGTTGTTTCTTTAGACTGTTTTCTGCCCCCTGATTGATATTATAGGCAATTAGGGATGCTTGGCCAATACCTTTTGACATTCTTCACACCAAAGTGTACTATCTTTAAAGCCTGTAATGTAGTCAAGCTATTCTCTGAAGCACCTGAACACAGGACACGAAGCAATGGATGGAAACTAATCAAGGAGAGAAGCAAGCTAGAATTAAGGAGTAATTTCCTGATAGCTAGAACAATTAATCAATAGAACAACTTGCTTCCAGAAGTTGTGAATGCTCCAACACTGGAAATTTTTAAGAAGAGATTGGACAACCTTTTGTCTGAAATGGTATAGGGTTTCCTGCCTGAGCAAGGGGTTGGACTAGAAGACCTCCAAGGTCCCTTCCAATTTTGTTATTCTATTCTGAAGCATATGTTTAGGGCTATTTATAATATAGCTTGTTCACCACTGTGACTAAAGTATAAAATACATTGTATAGTTTTGTCTTGTTTTCTATTTTCATGCATTTTACTTTTAGAACCTATTTGGATAATCTCTTTACGAGTTTTGCAGGGAGAAGAAAGATTATACATATTATACAGTATTATAAAATATTTGTTTGCTATGTTTGGATTAAAAAATTGGATAAAAATGTGTTTGGGCCTAAAATACCTATGTACTTGAAGACCCAAAGATGGGACAGATGTACCAGGGAAGTGTTAGGGAAGTCATAATCACTTTTCTTCATAGTCAAAGGGAGAAGATTCACCTTTGAACCTGCTCTTAAGTATTTGGAATATTTGTGGAGATATATTTTCTCCAGATACAATTCTATCTGTTTGTCTGTTTATTAACAAAATCATTTTTTTAGGAGACACAGTTGTCTACAAACCTAGAATGGCTACAGTTATAATTGAAGCAAATGATGATCCAAATGGTATTTTTTTACTTGAGTCTACAGACAAAGCAGTAGAAGAAGGCAAAACCAATGACTTTTTGTAAGTAACTTTCAAGTAAATATCCTTTGCCAATTCCACTAAGTATCTTGAATCATACTTTGAAATATTTTTCAGTGTGACTTACATTTTATGGTAGTTTTTACAACATGCAAATAGTGTCGTAAACAATTTTCATATCCACAGTTAAATAAATGAAGAGTTTTAAACATTCACAAGGCAAAATTAAAAATGCAATTGTAGCTGGAATCTTTGCAACCATTATACATTTTTGGAAGTAGATATGAATATAACTTTTTGCCATTTTTCTTTGAATGACAAGATTGCACAGCCTACAGCTTCTGGACCATACAAAAAACTTTAGTGCAGGTTCCAAATCTCCTCCAAATGTTGCACCCAAATTGTAATTTTTTACTATAGCATAATGGAAAGTTATTAAATATATGAGGAATCAATTTCATTATCAAAACGATATTTAATTAATTTGCCGACAAAGGGAGATCACTTGGTAAAACACAGAAAAGAATGCTAAAAATTAGAGTGCAAGAAATTATGACACAAAATGTAATTAATAAAATGGGCATGGGAATCGTGACACCTTCAAGTTGAATTATTACATGCTAAATCTATGCAAAAACATAGCAATTTATCAAGAGCTTTTTCCCCCTCTGACATCGGTTTCTCTGCTATCTTAAGAATAAGGTACTTTCAGATATTATTATTATGATAAGCACAAAAAATGTGAAATACAGATGCCAGTTCCTTAATTGGTGTTGGCCATCATATGCAGAGTTCTTCCCAAGAACCTAGGATATCATAATAATGTATCAGTATAGTATACATGCAGATGCAAGCAGAGTGCCTTTCGTAATTGACAAGTAGAAATTTTGTCAATATGCAGATTTTCAAAGTGCTGCCCAAGTTTTTTTGGTATTTAACTCAGTGTGCTGATAAATGTTCCCTCTTTAAGGGAGATGAGTGGTTCAGAAATATGAAATATAAACAAATAAATAAATACATTTTCAGATCTTGGTACTATGTGATTTGTCCAAGTCTTTGCCTTCTACTGTATTATATTCTGTATTGTCATATAAATTATCCACATCTTTTCAACCACAATTAAATCTGATGTGTTACAAGCCAAGAGTCTATCAGTTTGTATTTGAAATTTCCACAATATTTTAACCTGCTCATTTTCAATGACTTTTTCAAGTCTGTATCCCAACCAATTTTTCATTACTGGTTCATGATAATTTTTACAGATGAATAATTATTCTAGTGAATAATATTACTGATGGTATCATTGATTATAATTAGTTTGTGCAATCTTCTTGCATGAGCTGAGTATATGATCTACTGTTTCTTCTGCTTCTTTGCACAATTTGCACTTTTCATTATTTGATCACTTTTCAACTGTGGACTTGATTGTATTAGTAATTGCGATTACTGCCATCATTATTGTGTTGGGTTCCTTTATTCTGAAACATCCCTGAGAGTTTACACTTCTAAATCTGAAAAATCCTACTGGGAGATTTTTCGTGTCATCCTTTAGATTTAAATAAAATCCAAAAAGTAATAAGCAATGATTGTGCAGTGAAAGATAGCATAGTGAGAAATATTTTATTATTAAAAACACAAAACTTTATTATAAAATCAATATAAGAAATAAATAATCAATAATAAGAAATTCTTATTATAAAGAAATTTGAAGAGAAAATAATATTATCTAGATCATGGGTGTCAAAGTCGCCATATCACGTGACATGTCACGACGTATCGCAACTTTTTTTGCATTGCCGGAGCTGGGGTGGGCGCGGCCTCCGTATGATGCAACCGGCCCGCGGGCCGGCAGTTTGACACCCCTGATCTAGATGATCTATCTTAACATACTGAATGGAAACACTGGCCAACATACATATTGCTTTGTAAGCTTGCTTTAAAAAAGTTTTTTATGTTAAGAGATATTTTTATCTTTATTTTCATTCTGAATATGTTAATGTGAATGTGAAATCAGTCTGGCATGTAAGAAAGTTTCTACAGTTTCAAATGTTAAATATGTTATTCTGGCTTAGATGATCACTTTTGTTTTAGTTCAATTAACTCAGCAGGAGGGGTATACTTTTTAATCAGTGGATTCATAGATGAAACAAATAAGTTAATGAAACTCACTGAAAGAGAGTCTTCCTTGTGTTACCTAAAAGTGGGGCTGCTGTTATTGCTTTCTCCCATTTCTTTTAACATGATTTATAGTAAACAAAATAATAATCCTGATGGTAGGAAAAAATCTAAAATATATTTTAGGGCAATGTCTTATGGAGTGGGAAAATGCTACTTTTATACACAATCAGAGTTTAGATGGAATACAGGAAAAGTTGAATAATTAAAATGAATTCCACTCAGTGTTTTTATTGTTAAATCAGTGTTAAATCACATTAAATCAATGCTAAATCAATATTGTTAAATATTAAATTGTTAAATCACTTGGCAATGTTAAGATGTTTGGACTTCAATTCCTGGAATTGCCCACCTAGCTTTAGTTGAAGTCCAGACATCTTAAAATTGCCAAGTTTGAGAAACACTGAGTTAGATTATGTCCAAGAGTATCTGTAGGGTTGCTGGGATAAAGAAGCAACCAGCAAAAGTTCTTTGAACTGAAACATCTTTCTTGATTTTGTGTGTATTCTATTATTTATGATTAATAACTCATACTACTTTACCAGGTGATTGTAAAAAACAAACAGAATCTTTATAGTTAGGAAGATCCCATTAGATGATGTTGTACAAAGTCCTGTTGTAAAACATAATCCTTTACAATCCACTTAAATATCCAAGTTCCAGCTTTTTAAGATGTTGAAAACAATCAGCTGATAATGTAAAGATTTCAAAGATTTCAGTATATCCCAAAAAGATTTCAAAATAATTATTTCAAAATAGTCTATATATTGCTCAAATCTTATATCATAATCCTATGTAGCATTACCTGGGGAGGGATACCAGAACCCATCTGGCTATTTTCATGCCCAAGTACTGTGTGTTTAAGGCAACAATGATACTATGGCATGTTGGTAATGGTAAGGAGTCTTTTGCTTCAGGAAACAAAAAAGAAAACTCTCTATGGTCATAGACTGCATTTTGGGCACACCTAAAGTAGCTCTTTGGATCACAGCCAGGGTTTTTAATGTCCTTGTGAAAACTCAAAGGAGATAAATGTATATTCCCAATTTGCATTCCATTGAATAGGTCCTTTAACACTGGGAATATTACATATGTTCATAGTATTCTTTATTGCCCTCTAAAATATATATTTTAGATGGATCATATAGAGAATTGAAAAAATGTAAGTCTGAAAATAGTTTTGTTTTTTCTACCATACAGGATCCTGAGGCAAAGAGGCTACTTTGGCAATGTTTCTTTGGCCTGGCAACTATTTGGCAATAATTCTGCTTTAGGTCCTGGACAAGAATTCTATGAAGTGTCTGGAACTGTATGGTTTATAGAGGGTGAAAAGTCACAGCCTATAACTCTTCATGCTATTCCTGATAAAATTCCAGAATTCAATGAATTTTATACTTTAAAACTTGTGAATGCTTCAGGTACATTTACATATTTGGTGATCTATTTAATGTGCCACTTCCTGCTATGATTGTACAGTATGTGGTTTAAAAGCATAAAATACAATAAACACGTATTACATAAGAAATGATACATCATGAGCCTCAGAACATACTTTCTGGTGTGGTTGCTTCAGTTTTATTTGCAGCCTTCATCTTGAAGACCCATTTGGATTGGCTTTTGATATGTTGCAGAAAAGGAGCCTCAGAGGGCATAGTTTTATAAGTGGGAGGTCAAACTGAGGAAGCCTTTTTCTGGATTTATCTCTCTTGACTTCCCACAGGATAGGGTTCTTAGTCTTCCTTTTTGGCTAGCATGGAGTGGTTGGGCATAATGTATAAGGGTCATACAGTTCCAATGTTAACAAGGACTGGAACCAGAAAAAGTTTAATATGAAATAACTCCCTATTCAATCATATTCTTCACTGGGTGGTCTTTGACCAGCTAGTTGGCCTTTCAGACTTGCTTGCCTCTAAAGATACTGTAAAGGTAACAATGGGAAAAAAGAAGGAGCATACATCAGTAGACTGAGCATCCTCTTAAATAAGTAGATAAATAAATAAGCTGATAACATTGTGTGCATGAGTTATAAAAATAATTTCTTGGCTTTCTTTTAGGTGGGATTCCTGGTGGCCAGTTATCAGAAAGCAAACTTTCTGTGACTGTGATGATTCCAATTAATGATGATCCCTATGGAGTGTTTATCTTAGATCCGCAGAGCCAAGACAGAGAAGTAGCAGAAGATATTCAGTCTGAGGATGACACGTCCTGCTTTACCAGTCTTACAGTATGGAGGCATCAGGGAACTTTTGAAACTGTCAGGATTGGCTGGGAAATATTATCTAGCACCTTCAGAGAAGGATTACCTCTAATGATTGACTTCTTATTGCTTGGAAAGTTTACAGATTCAGTGAAGTCAAAGCCTCACATGCGACGGCATCACACTGGAACAGATGCTTTATATTTTAGTGGTGAAGAAGATGCATATGGGATAATTGAGCCAGAGCTCCATGTTAGTAAAAACAGAATACTTAGTGTCTTCACATTTTCAGCATGGGTACTTCCTAGTGCCAACAACGATGGATTTATAATAACAAAGGACAATAGTAATGGGCTAATATATTATGGAGTAAAAATAGGCACAAATGAATCCCATCTTTCTTTAAGCTTCTATTACATGCCATTGCAGTCTAATATGACTTATATAGCTAAGATCACAATTATGAAATACTTGGAGGAAAATATTTGGATTCACCTTCTGATTATGCTCAATAATGGCACTCTTGAGTTTTTCATTGATGGCAAACCTGTGCCTGGGGGCATTAAGAGTCTCAAAGGAAAAGCAATTGCTGATGGTAAGCAATGTGCTAATTATTATTATTGGTTTGTTGCATAGTTGGACAGATGTTTAAACTGGATTTGCATTTTTGTCCACCTTTTGAGTCCTTCCCAAGGACTTGCCAGATGCTGTTATTAAATATTAATTAAATATTAAATAATATAAGGGTATTGTTGCATGATGCAAACTGTTCTAAGTGAAGCTGCCTTTGCAATTGATAGATGGTGATTTCCTTAATGCCGATGGTGAAATCCAGATGTTTTGTATTTGGTCCCAAGGCATTAATTACTATTTTTGCTATCTCTGTTTTATTTTGCCACAGTGGTTCTACTTCTATTATTCTCTGTGTTCTCTGTATTGTTGAAATAATAACTGCTAATTCTTAGTTGGATTTGGCCTTCATACTCATCAGGTTCTTCCACAAAACCTAATATATTATAATCTCTCAGCATAGTATATGTGTGGATCCAAGCACTGTGGCTTTTTGGACATTTTAAACTGCCATCCAAGATTTTTTAGTATGGCACTCCATATGCTGATAACAGTGTGACTACCGTGGCTAGCTTATGCCATAATCTTTCAATTTTGATTTTTAGATCTTGATACTTTGTGAGCACCAATTCTTTGTCTTCTACTCTACTATCTCCTGGTATTGCCACATCAGTTATCTACACTTTCTTCTTTTAAATCACAGTGATATCTGGTGTCCTTATGAGGCTAAACTCAG
This sequence comes from Azemiops feae, assembly GCA_023970755.1. Taxonomy (NCBI): domain Eukaryota; kingdom Metazoa; phylum Chordata; class Lepidosauria; order Squamata; family Viperidae; genus Azemiops; species Azemiops feae. Next base: position 477,539 of record JALGBA010000927.1, on the reverse strand, counting down.
ATTACATTTAGAAATGCCACAATATTTTAACCCATTCCTTTTTTATTAACTTTTCAACAACATACTGTATTCCAATCAATTTTTCATTACTGGCACATGATCATTTTTACAGATGTTCCAATAAATCAGTTTAGTGACTATGGTATGTCATTGTTTATAATCAGTTTGTGTGATCTTCTTGCACAAGCTGAATATATGATCTACTCTTTTTTCTGCCTCTTTGCACAGTCTTCACTTTCAATCAATTCTGGCCTTGATTACATTAGTTCAAATAGCAAAAGCAATATCATTTAGACTTATATACTGCTTCACAGTGCTTTACAGCACACTCTAAGTGATTTACAGAGTCAGCATATTGCCCCCAACACTCATTTTACTGATCTTGGAAGAATTGAAGGCTGAGTCAGGATTGAAGGAATCGAGCTCCTGGCAGTGTAACCAGGGTTAGCCTGCAATACTGCATTCTAACCACTATGCCACCACCACTCAGCCAAATCAAGCCTTAGGTTGCTTTTTAAAATTTCCAGTTGCCAGATTTTATCTTTATCACATTCCCCTCAATCTTTTGTAGAAATTGACCATTTGGTGATTTTCCTTGTCAGCATTCTATGTTTTATTTCATTATCTGGATATTCCCTTTTTGTTTTCTGTATGTTCAGTAATTATTTAATTATTAATTATTAATTAATTCAGTCTTTAATAATTCAGCTGTATCATTATTATTGGTTGGCTGCACTGTCAGCCAGATATTTAGACTGGAATTGGCATTTTTATCCATCGAGCTTTCCAAGGGAGAGGTAGATTTTTTTGATGGTGTTAAGGGTATCATTGCAGGATATAAGCTGCTCCTGTGAGGTGTTTTGAGTTCTTGTAATTGAAATTTGGGGTGATCAAACTCCATTGAGAAGTGAAATTGCTAAAGGAATTACATATTTTTCTTTCATTATATAAGAAATTCATCCCCATTCATTTAAAATTCCATAAATAAATATATGGTTTTTATTATACAGATCTGAAACAGATAATCTCTGTGTGATAAGTATTTACTTTTTAAAAAATGGATTGCAGAGTTATATTGGCTAATGTTGGGGTAATTCATTCAAATTTCCAGTTTCAAATAGCTAGCTTTGCATTCTAGCCAATCTATTTTTTTATATATATTTAATGTAAAGTTATATTATAATTAACATTTGGTACTACTGATCTTCTGTTTATAAGCCATTGTGCTTCTACAGCATTGTGCATCCACAGTAGCTTTAAAAGATATTGTAAAGCAGTAGGATGGGAAAAGATTTTACAGCTTTTTGTTATTACTGGAAATATGGTATGTGTACCTTACAAGCTTTGTCAAAATGTCTCAGTATAGATGGAATTTAAATCAGTTTGGAATCAAATGGCATGAGGACAGGCAGAAGCAGATTCAATAGTAAGAAGCATGGATATGTCCTAGCTAGTAGCAGCTCCCGTATTTAACAGCAACTGTCATAAAATACCACTGTAGGTGATCTGTCTGACAAATAGGGTTGCTGCCTATACCTAAACCTTTTAGTGATCCAGAAGGATACCACGGCAAATAGGTACCGTCACAAGCCAGATGCAAAATATTCTATCCACAAAGAACTCTTTAAAAGCATCATAGACAGCTTCTGAGAGCAAATTCGAAATTGAAGGCGTTTATATTAAACCCCTAACATTTTCTGGTGAAATATGAATGTGCAGATGCAATAGATGGAAAATTAAATTGTACTTATTGAGTGCATCTCATGATACATCTCTATCAGTAGGAAAGCATACATCCAGACTTTCTCAATCCACTAAAAATGGATTATAAGCTTCTCAGATTTTCATTCTACATCAGAAGCTCAGCATCAAAAGACTTATCTCTCCTGAGGCAGAACATCAGCCACTGGTCATGCCAATTGCTGCACCACTAATTTATCTCCAGTTTTCTATGCCCAACACTCCAGCACACCACCTCTCATATAGGTGGTGAAACCCGGCTGATGAAGCAGAACTTTGTAGCTGTAGTTCAGCAGGATAGAAATAAAAGTTACAGAAAAGTTTCAGTAGGTCCTCTTTGCTTTCTCAAGCTGGAGAAGAACAGCCTTTATAAACTAACTCTTGAATCCTGTTTATTGCTTCTTTGAAGCCTTTTAAGATTTAACAGAAACCAGACTTTTACATTATAGTAAACTTTACAAATCACAAACATGTACACTACTTCTCTCCATTCAGTTTACAGATTTCTGTTTTTGCTTTTGAATAAATCGGATTTGTTATGCCTAGTTCTGATGTGTTCAAATAATGGCTAGATAAAACAAATGAAAACAAAACGTCTTATTGTTCCATGAAGTCTGAGCCAGAAGAATCTGCTTTAACTACACTGGACTTGGTTATTACATAAAGATTAATACTTGCATTAATTTTAGTTACATTGAAGTCAGTTTTCCTGTTTTAGATAATGAAATTCAAAATGAGTGATTATGTACAGTACTAACCAAAATTTAATTTTGTAAAACTTAAAGTTGGAGCCTTAAAAACAATATTTATTTGTGGGTCTGTTTTCCCTAGGACAAGGAATAATGAAAGTTGGTGCTGGCGTAAATGGTGGCAGCAGGTATAAAGGATTGATGCAAGATGTGAGATTTTATGAATGTAAATTAACAAAGGAAGAGATAAGTGAACTTCACGCTATGCCAGCAAGGTCTGATTTGTACCCCATCTCTGGATACTTAGAATATCGACAAGGAGAAAGGAACAAATCATTCATTGTTTCTGTCAAAGATGACAAAGAAGAGGAAGGAGAGGAGCTGTTCGTTCTAAAGCTTATTTCAGTTAACGGAAGAGCACGAATTTCACAAGACAATGCAACTGCAACATTAAGAATCCAGAAAAGTGATAATGCCAATGGATTATTTGGTTTCACAGGAGCATGTATTCCAGAGGTAGAAAAACCCTATTAATGTAATCCATGAAAATCCTTAATTCAAGCCTAACCAGTATACATACTATATACAGGTAGTTTTCATTTAGTAATTGCCTCTTTTAAGGCTGTTTCATCACAACAGTGATGAAAAAGTAACTTTGCAGCAAATCTGTGCATTTATGACCTTCACAGGAATAAGGAAATAAAGGAAAGCTGAAGTAAAATCATAAACACAGTTGTGGCTTCACTTAGTGATGTTTTGCTTAATGACCGAGTTGCCGGTCTCAGTTGTGTTGCTAAACTAGAACTACTCATTTTCTTTTCGACCTCTGCTTCTCCAAAGCAATATGGAGATAATGATACTGACCTTGTAATCTTGATAGCACATTGCTATCAAAGGCAGTCCTAATGTCGCTTAATCTTGTTAGCTGAAAAGTCTTCATACTAGCAACACATAAATCCTGGGGAATTATTGGAATTGGTTTAGCAGTAATTTGGGGAACTGTTAACTGGAAGTAGGTTTATAAAGCAAATAACATCATGGGTAGTGGAAAAGGAATGATAGAATATTAAGAAAGAGATTTAACATGGGCAAACAATGGATATAAGGCTTTTTTCTACTGAGGAAAATGATTATTATGCACACTCTGATTTTGAAAACAGATGCCTCCTTTTCTTATTTTCCTTCAATTATTTTCTTTTTATTTCATATATTTTATATAATAACAATAACAATAACAATAACAACAACAATAATAATAATAAAGTTGGAAGGGACCTTGGAGGTCATCAAGTCCAACCCCCTGCTCAGGCAGGTAACCCTATACCATTTCGGACAAATGGCTGTCCAGTTTCTTCTTAAAAACTTCCAGTGTTGGAGCATTCACCGCTTCTGGAGGCAGGTTGTTCCACTGGTTAATTGTAATCTTAATTGTAATCTTGCTAAAGAGAAATGTCTCCCTGTTAATCATTGCTAAAGTACTTTGAGAGCCTTTAGAATTGATGAATGGGGTAAAATAATTATTGAACAAATGAACATGTGTGTGTAATGGGATTTCCCCCCCCCCAAAATATGAATTTATGCATTTAAAAGCTGAATATTGTTTTTATTGTAACATATCAATGTGACTTCATATTTCATTTCCACCCAAACCTCAAAATTTTCAAACTTATATTTATCGTACTGTTTATTGCAATTCTTATTGTTTATAGGTCTCTAATGAAGGTTCTACTGTATCTTGTGTAGTGGAACGCACCAGAGGGGCCTTGGATTCTGTTTTTGTGTATTACACTATCTCTCAGATTGATTCTTATGGTGTTAATTATACTGTTACTGACTTTGCTAACAGTAGTGGGATTATAACATTCTTTCCTTTCCAGAGATCAGAGGTAAATCATACATACCTCTTCAAGTTAATAATATTATTGTTATGCATTGCTGCTTTGAAATTTGGACAATATTTTACTAATCTATAGTCAATTTTGTTGGGAATAATTTTGTTGTATGGGAATAATTATTTTTGTTACTACCGATGTATTTTCAGGGATGCAAACTAATTTCAGTATTTATAATATTATATTTCTGGCTTTAACTGAAGGTTCATTGTACTAGTTACAGATGTACCTAATTTGTAGTTATTTTTTATTTACACTTAAACGAATGTTGAATAACAATTAGAGTGGAAATGCTATAAAATCTTTTCAAAGAACAGGAAGTATTGTCCAAAAGTGTTTACATGAGCTCTTGACTCCATTAGAAAAATTTGTCAGGTTAATATATCTTTAAAATTAATTGTAATATATTCTTCTCAGATTTAAATTAGAGTTTCACATTTTCAACAATGTTTATGTAAAATTTTTCACACTTTTGGATTTGCCTTTTTAAATGCAATGACAATATTTTTATTTAATTTGGTTTTCTGTCTGCATCTTTATCCTGTCATTTCCTGTTCCCAGGTTTTGAATTTGCATGTGCTTGATGATGATATACCTGAACTGAAAGAATATTTCCAGGTGACATTAGTATCTGCTATTACTGGAGATGGAAAAATAGGTTCAACCCCAACCAGTGGAGCTAGCATAGATCCAGAGAAGGAAACTACTTACATCACTGTCAAAGCTAGTGATCATCCATATGGTAATAATTATAGGAATTCTGTTCGCACTTTAAATTTCATACTTAATTTGTACAGATTACTATATAGTTATTCGCATATAGCATTCAAGATGTAGACAGTTAGTATGTGCTACAGATAGTTTGCTGCTCTGCAATGTAATAGCAATAGCATTTAGACTTTTATACCACTTCACAGCCCTCTCTAAGCAGTTTACAGAGTCAGCATATTGCCCCCAACAATCTGAGTCCTCATTTTACCAACCTCAGAAGAATGGAAGATTGAGTCAACCTTGAGCCAGTGAGAATCGAACTGCTGGCAATCAGCAGAATTAGCCTGCAATACTGCATTCTAACTACTGCGTTACCACAGCTCATGCTACAATGTGTGTTAATATAAGAGTTTTGAATTATTTAGCATTCTTCATCCAGTGCTGTATGTTACTAAACATAAAATGCCTGCCTATTGTAACACAGCATTTCAGACAGAAGACTAAAAATATCTAACATGGGAACCTTGCAAAGTTACAGCCATTGTTCTACTAGATGTGCATCCTATTGTACTTAATAAAACATGCATAATATTGTAGCAAAATCATTAATTTTCCTAAACTATGTTAATTTTAAATAATCTATTATATTTAGTTTTATATATTGTCATGTTCCATCAAAATCAGTGACAGGATGTAAGACTTTTAAAAAGCTGAATAAATATATCTGGAATCATTCTTTGCTGATTAAAATGCATTGTCTCCCCACCCCATCCCCAAAACAAATGTGTCTCAGACACAGATTTAAGAAGATAAAGGGGGCAAAAGGCTGCAGCTTTATTAATGGAATCTATAGGGAAGGAGATGTTCCTGAGATTGAAATGTCCGATTATTTAGAACAGGGTTTCTCAACCTTAGCAACTTTAAGATGGATGGACTTCAACTCCCAGAATTCCCCAGCCAGCAAAACCAGTAACCCAGGCCTCTTCCTTTTATGTGCTTGTAATCCAGGCCACATTAGTATTATCACTTGGCTAATGGGTTCAAATCAGGATTCACATTATAGAATGAAGCACCACTGGAGGATGCATTGATGCAATTTCTGTTAGTGTTAGAAACATCAGCTATATCCAAGAGCAGTCTGTAGATGACAAACATACGTTGGATGTAACTTCCTGTGGTTGTCTCCTGTGGCATATATACAGTATATCATTTATTATTGTTTTTCTGTTTGAATAGTTCTTTTTTATCAATAGATAGATAGATAGATAGATAGATAGATAGATAGATAGATAGATAGATAGATAGATAGATAGATAGATAGATAGATAGATAGATAGATAGATAGATAGATATAGATTTAATTAATTGCTATAAATATTTAAATAATTTATACTATTCGTCATCTAAGAATTAGCAGACTTTCTACATAGCGCCTGCTTTTCCATGTTTTCTTTTTTCAAGAGAACTATTAACTTTTCATAATTAACCTATGCCAACTGGAGAAAGCCAGGAACAAAATTGCATACCTTAACATATTTTCCCACATCTGTATGCAAATTCAGTGGAAATTGTAGCCCAAATGGACATGGATCTTTATATATTCAATTTATGTATCAGAGACAAAAGTATTTTTATTAATAAATGTTTTGCCCGCATTTAAGGAAAAATAATACAAGATATATTTTTACACTTGCCAGGTTTGTTGCAGTTCTCTGTTGGGCAGCCTCCTTCAGGTACTGATGAAACCATTCTTTCAGCCATGACAGCACCCCACATTACTATCAAGGAAGAAATAGGACAAGTCAGCTTGCTTGTTGTTCGAGCACAAGGCCTGCTTGGGACAATTGTGGCACAATACAGAACAGTTACACTAACAGCATTCAGCCCTCAAGATTATCAGGTATGTGAGCGGCTCTCTAAAAGGGTTGATAGAGGCCAGTTAGCTTCAATGAGTTTATCATTGAAATAGTATGTCCAATGTATACTTGTCAGTGTTTCAGAGTAAAGGGAATAGTTGGGATTGCTGCTAGGATACTTCTGTCCCTGCTACCTATGGGATTCTTGCCTTAGCTTCTGCATTCCAAGGCTGAATTGGTAATAGAGCTCCCTAGGCCAGGGCTTTTCAACCTGTGATACGCGTACCACTTGTGGTACATTAATGAGTGGCAGGTGGTACGCAGCCCTGCCTTGCCAAGTGTAGTGGGGAAGGGAAAGAGCCAGCACAGGCAAAGACTTACAGTGAGAGAATCCTCTGAAGCTGCAGATTTTACTTATGAATGGAGCCATTTGGGGAGGCTTGCCTTATCCGGCAGCCAGTACTTACATTTTTTTTTCCTTCCTTAAGTGCCAGCTGGGCTCCTTACTTTCCTTTCTAGCCAGTAGCTAATTCTTAAAGGGGAAGTGCCTTTTTAAGCTAGTTCACTCAGCAGCTTGTCTTTTCTGTCTCTGGAGGCCTTTCCTTGTTTGATCAATATATGGAAGAGGGAAAATATGGGGGGGTTCAAATTCTTCCTTCAGAAGGAGATGGGAATGAGAAAAAGGGAGGCAGGGAAGGGAGGGAGGGAAGGAAGTCCCGCCTTAGCAGTTGGCCATCAGCAGCTCTGCCATTGACTTTGCTTGTCAAAAGGTTGCAGAAGGGGATCACATGACCCTGGGATACTGTGACCATCATAAATATGAATCAGTTGCCAAGCATCCAAATATAAATCACATGACCCTGGGCATGCTGCAATGGTCATAAGTGTGAAAAATGGTCATAAGTCATTTCAGTGCAATTGCAACTTTGAACAGGTTTTTTTTTTGTCACCAAGTTTTTGACACCTTGCTAGGTGGTACTCGAATATTGCCATATCCTAAAAGTGGTACAATCGGTAAAAAGGTTGAAAAGCCCTGCCCTAGGCTGTTGGTGCCTGGACGTTTTAATTTGGCACCCCATGATGCTGAGTCCAAGGTGGCTCAGACGTTTGTGGTCTCTATGGCAACTATGGACCTGTCCCAAGTAAATGACAGCTTGACACATATAGTGGCCTCATGTGGATCTTTTAACAGCTTTTTTCCCTGCAGGGAATTACAGGGACCTTGGAATTTCTGCCAGGAGAAAGATACAAGCACATTCTTGTGAATATTACAGACAATTCTCTCCCTGAGCTAGAAAAGGCTTTCAAAGTAGAATTGCTGAATCCAGATGGGGCAGGTAAAGGTTTATGGAATAATAATAACACATTCTGTCTCTTTGGGGACTGAAATTTAGTTACATTCAATTCATTCTGGTGAAACTCTCAAAAATAACTTGAATTTTCTTTTAAAAAAGCATTAGATCTTTAATTTTCTGTTGAAGGTATTAACTGCATTTCTTCACTGTTGTTAAACAAAATACTCCACATAAAGTAGGTACTATACAGTGTATGTTGTTAGGTACCACGATAGTGGGGTCTCTGTTGTAACTATCACTTTATCTGACACGTGATTATCTGAAGCTTCCTCAAAACTTGAAATAATAAGTATTCAAAAGCTTTATGGTAACTCCAGAACTGAAGCCAGTTCCTGTCGTTGATTACCTCTAATGCCATGGAAGTATTTTTGCACAGGCACTTCTTTTGGTGCATGTACTTCTGGCTGATCTTTTAAAAAAAATCTAATCTCATTAAAAAGTCAGCTAAGGTACCCCCGGAAATTCCTGGGCTATATAGACTAGACTGTAAATAATAATAATAATAATGAAGGCAATGTAAAAGTGCTTTTCCCTTGTTGTGAAGAAAATTGCATGGAGTTAAGCTCAATTTGAGGAAGTCTATTCTATTAGTAAATAAATGTCCTTATTCGTTTTAGTATTATTTTCATAACATACTAATTCAGAGAATTTTGATTTATAAATTCTGCCTTTTCCAATTTCTTTGCTTTTTCACTTATCAAGTATCTGTCGTTCTTAGTTAAAGATAGTTGATACAGGTAGCTAACGAAAAAAAATATCATCTTTGGCTTTTAGTAACTTAAGGTTTCAAAATTCTTTTAATTTTTTCAAGTTTATCTTCTTTGTTTACATTTGTCCCAAATACTTTGAAATGCTATCTATCATCTGCATTTTATATATATTTATATGTATTGTGTATCTTTGTCTTTTTAAAGTTTCTGAATTCTTTAATGGTGGCAGTGGTAGTGGTGATGGTGATTTCTACTTCCTTCCTCCTGTCCATCAATATGGTAAGCAGTGATTTCTGGACTTTCCCCCTGTCTCAGAGCTATGGTTCACTGTTTTAAAACCGTGTTTTTCAAATTTGTCAACTTTATGATGTGTTGATTTCAACTCCCAGCATTCTGGCTGCAGAATGCTGAGAGTTGAAATCTGCACATGTTAAACACTACTTTAAAAGAAACTGTACAATAATGTACAATCATACCTTAATAAGAACTTAGCTTTTCCCCCTTCTTATTCAAAGCCAGCTGTTTATTTTCAAAGTATATTACCAGATTTCTTTTCTGGGGACATAAGGAAAGCTCTCTGTGTTCGAAGGCACTTTTCAGATCCCCTTTGCCCCTGGCATGGTAAGAAAGCTCCCATGCCAGCCTCCCACATTTCTGTCATGATGATTTATATACAAAATGGTTTTAAAGACTCCTCTCTTCCTTAATTCTTCTCCAGACCCAGAAAAGGCAGGGAAGCTTGCTGAATAAGTTAAATAATAATACTGAGTTGAAAAAAGAGGACTCCTTTGAAATATCTCCAGTTGGAGGTATATTCCAATAATGGAATTTATTCCATTTAATATCTTCTAATCTATGGAAGAGGATTTTCAATGTTAGATGAATGCTGTAGGGAGGCAGTGTCAGAAAAGCTACTTTTTCTAAATAATGTTTGTCTACACCTACCTGTGTGTTTAGGGTTGCAACTCAAACCTTTTGAGATATATTACATAACATCTGTTTCAGCTCAGTTACATTTATTTTGATACCGGATACTAAACTTTGGGTATTATAAGTGAAAATGTGATCCAATTAATTTGTTAGAATTGTGCATAATATATATTTTTATCCTTGATATCAGCAGGCAATCTGGGAATAGCATCTCATATCATAGTGACTATTGAAGCCTCTGACGATGCACATGGGGTCTTTGAGTTCAGTGCTGAATCCCTCTCTCAAAGTGGAGTGGAGCCTGAAGATGGAAGAGGAACCATCACATTTGAGGTCTACAGTCCCATATACTACTCTTGAGTTTGCATACTTTACTTGTTATAGAAATCCTCCATGGTTATATTCTTTTTTCAAAAATAGGGTTTCTTTTGCTGATAACTAGTTGTCATGATCTCTATTTCCACCCTCTCTAATAGGCAGGGATACTTGAGTTTTACGACAGGATATTGGAAATACTTTTTTTTTTATTCACTTATAGCACTCATGTTAGTGATACGTCAGTAGCATTCATATTAGTGATACTCCAGTTCAGTGTCAAGATGCAAGACTGACAGGATAATTATATACAAAGGTCACGAGACAGGGAATTATGAATGTATGGCAGAAAGGTTATAAAAACTGCCTAGAAATCTTGTCTCAAATTTATTTTGCTGATTAAAATTGCGAACATGCATCTGTGTAATACGTAATGTGGCATAGGAATCTTTGTCTAGCTAAGTGATTTAGTTATTTGTCTTACATGATACAATAATGATGAAGTATTGCTTTGCTTTTTAGGTTATTAGACATCATGGTGCATTGTCTCAGGTGACATTATATTGGTTCATAGTGCCAAATGATACTGAAGATGTGACTGCAACAAGTGGCAACATAATATTCCACGTGGAGCAAAGAAAAGCAAATTTAACTGTACATATTTTGTCTGATGAAATTCCAGAACTAGACAAGACATTTTCAGTTTATATCATTAATGTTACACATGGGCGGCTTGGAGTTCACACAAATGCTACATTGACTATTCTTGCAAATGATGACCCATACGGACTTTTAATTTTCTCTGAAAAAAATAGGCCAATTAAAGTTGAGGAAGGAACCAAGAATGTCACCCTAACAATAGTAAGGTTGAAAGGTCAGTTGGGAGTAGTCAAGGTTACATATAGAACCATGAATGATGAAGATGACTCACTCTATCTGCCATCAAATATTGCAAGGGCAACATTGGGGGAAGATTATCTGCCCATTTCAGGATTTGTAATCCTTCCAGCCAACGAAAGTGAAGCTACACTACAACTCCCTATTCTGGATGATGATGAACCAGAGCAATCTGAATCTGTATTTGTTGAGCTTCTTGGTGCTACATTGATAGGAGAAGTCAGTCATCAGCCAAGTAAGGCTAACTATCTTTTGTTCAGTAATATTTAAAGCATAACTCAAATTATATTTTCTTTACAAAATTATATTTAGCAACATTATACGTGACTAAAACCACTTTGGTTTAATGGTTAAGGTACTCAGCTAGGAATGAGAAAATCTGTCTTCTAGTCCTGTCTTAGGCACAGAAGCCAGCTGGTTGACTTTGAGCCACTCTTTCTCAGCAATAGAAAGAAGGCAATAATTCTGAAAAAGTTGCCAAGAAAAATGGATGGACTTGTCTATGTAGTCACCAGGAATCAAGATTAACTCCCTCATTTACACATGTTCACACACAACCATGACTATTCTGTGTCTTGGTTTTTTTTTTTTAACCATGGCAAATCCAATTGTAGAATCTGCTGCTGATTAATGTCAGAGATTCACTTTACTATAAAACTAAAGCTGGCTAGTAGAAACAACTGAATAATAGAGGAAAGTAATAATTGAAGCTATAGCAGAGCAGGTAGACTGTGATGTGCATATCCTCACATTTCCATAATATAGATACCACATTGATAAAGAAATGAATTTTTTTCTATTAACCATGAAGTGACAAGACCATGCTGGTATTTTTAGAAATGATGTCTGATGTGGTAATGATCCAATGGAAATAAGCCATGAATATTGCTTTGGTCATGCATTCCCACCCCTTCCACATTTATCTTCCTCTCTCTGTATATTGTACATTAATGGTTATTTGGACTGTGCAAATAACATTGCTATAATTACTGCAAATCAGAACAAATGTCCTTAGAAAATCATTGCTTACTTTTTCACAACAGTAGATATAAGGTGGTTATTTTATTGTGAAATTCTAGTGTATTGTTAAATTGGAAATCCTTCAAATTCTTCTCTATTTCAGTTTCAGATTCTCCTCGCCTTGGATCTACCACTAATACAATTGCTCATATAATTATCAATGCCAATGATGATGCTTTTGGAACATTACAGCTCTCTGCACCAGCTGTCCAAGTACCTGAAAATTATATTGGACCAATAATCAATGTCACAAGGACTGGAGGAATCTTTGCAGATGTTTCGGTGAAATTTAGAGCAGTGCCAATTACAGCAACTGCTGGTAAGAGATGGATTACAATGCAATGGCAAAAATGTACAACAGCTATAAGCAAATGGCAAGAATAGTATCAGAAAGCCTTATATGGAATATGCCTGCATGTCATAGAATCCTTAAGCATGTTCAGAAATTCAAATGTTTCTTCGTTATTTGTTGCTCGTCCAATTCAAACCATATCAATGGTAAAATGGAGTTGTATTCACTGGTCTGTCCCCACCACTCATTTTTGCTAACTATATCCATACATTGAGGCAAAAGATCTGAACTGGCAAGCGCGCTTTAAATACACAGTCTTCCCTCTTGATGCCATCCATCTCAATGTGTAGATAACGCAGAAAGGATATTATAATCCAGTGTATAATTCAGTGCCAGGTGACTGAAATGTTTACCTTCCTGCTTCATTCTGATATCTGCTAATATGGCTTTAGAATGTAAGATATAAAAAATGTTTCAGCATGGAATAAACAAAAGAAAAACATACAGCATGGCACACATGGTCCTTTGCTGAATTCAGGTTTACATGATCATTCTGTCATATGTTTTAATTTACATTTGTGTGTAACCTATTGTGTTAATTAACCTAAGATCATCTTCCAGGTTTTCCAGATATATTGTTCTCATGGTAAAACAAATTAATTTGATGACAAGGCATGCCAGCTTTTGAAAAAAACAATTCAGAGCAGACAATATCAATTATCTATACACATTCTATTTTGGATACCTGTTTTCAGTAGACCGTGTGCCCTAACATTATTTCTTCAAAGAAGGTTTGCGTTGTAGCAATATGAAATATAGAATGACTAAAATCATGAATGCATTGTTGCAAGCATATTCTGTATTACCTTCTCCAACCTTTCTCATAGATTCTGCTCATCAGACCTGAATTTCAAATAATATAAAGAAATAGTATCATCATGTTTTTGAATAGGCATCTTTGTTATACACAGGTGAAGACTACAGTGTAGCTTCCTCAGATGTTGTCTTACTAGAAGGAGAGACCAGCAAAGCTGTGCCAATTTATATAATTAATGATATTAACCCTGAAAGGGAGGAGTCCTTCCTTGTGCAGCTGCTCAATCAGACAACAGGCGGAGCACTACTCGGGAGTCTAACTCAGGCAACTATAACTATTGAGGCTTCGGATGATCCATTTGGTTCTTTTGGTAAGGTGGCATTTAAATATTAATAAAACCATCTATGAATTCAAGAATATCACAATAAATTTAATTAACGTTTAAATCTACCTTTCATCTCAACAATATTTCTTTTCAAAATATTTTATCTTACAACTGGCCACTTCTTCCTTTTTTGAAAATACCTCCTCAGAAACCGTGATAAAGTATTGTAGATTATTGTCAGTACTCTCACACTGGACTTTACAATTTAAGCCTTAAACTAAAGATTACAACCCAGGTAATCTCTTTTTGTCTCATGAGAAGTACTGTGACCCCCAGAAAGAAGACTTTTAGTCCTTCTCTCTGTGCCCCTCTCTGCCTCCCTTCCCTAAATCTTAAACCGATCTCTTGTGCACTCTGTGAAATCAGGCTATCCTTTTGTGGTATTATAGAAGACTTTACAAAAGCAAGATGAATACAAATCAAAAGAGAGAGGGGAGGAGCAGACCCTATTTGAAACCTACTTTTTAGTCTACTTCACAGGGTTCTGGTGAAGTTAAAAGGTTTATATTCTTCCTATTCACCTCAAACAATTAGTAATCAAATAAGAATATAAATATTTAAATACAGTGATATTAAGGGCATAGACCATTGTTCACTTTTGTTAACCAACAGTTGGAGAAAGATTGAGCTAGCTAGCATTCTGGGCCAGCAGGGAAATTTTTCAACACCATTTTAGAGTTGGATTAGAAACATTTTATGAACATTTTCATTTTCCTATTCTTCAAGTTTCCATTAAAGAGAGATTATTAAACAAAGACATTTCAGTACTGCCTCTACCTTAATGTCATAATATTCTGTTCTGTGGACTCTGCTGCCTCTTGCTTGAATGAGGATGAGGCTACTTGGGCAGCAAAAATGTAGGTGCTGCATCTCTGGTGCTGGGTTTCCAATGATTCCCCCACTTTTGCTCTAATGCTGTTGGAGTGGACAATACAAGCTTTGATTGTTAATTTAGGAAAACCTACTCAAAATTATAATATGCAGTAACTTAAAAAAATCCATTGATTATTTGCATTTGATTATAAAAATTAAATTTCTAATTAAGATATATATTAAACGTATGTAATGAACAGAAAAAATAAATTACAGTGAAAAAATTAAAGTTTCATATTATTAGCTTTCCAGACCACTAATATAGTTGTCAAAGAACCTGAAGCCAATACAGTGTTGATAGATCTGCCAGTTATTCGCAACGCTGGAACACTTGGCAATGTGACTATTGAATGGATTGCTACCATTGATGGGCAATTTGCTGCCAGTGATTTGAAAGTCTTCTTAGGCAATATTCAATTTTCCCCTGGGGAAACCATGAAGAACTTGACATTAGAGATTCTGAATGATGATGTTCCAGAAATTGAAGAGGTAAGCTGAGAAATAAGACAAAATGTGAAAAGAAGAATTGTGTGTGTGTGTGTAAAAGTCTTGTTTGTAAAAATCTTAAGTACAAATATTGGACTTGTGAAAATGCAATACTATGGAATATTGGTGATGATAGTAATAATAATGTTAGTAAAGCTACAGAAAATGGAAATATCCACTGATTTGTGGGGAGAGCAGAAATCTGAGAAAACTTTTTGCTATAGGGTAAGATAATTGCTGAATTCTCAGTTCTCGAATGTTGATCTATAGGTCTCTTACCTTCTAGAACAATTTTTCAAAAATTATACTGAGCTGCTGCAGGGGTGAAAATTGTTTCCTTGTGTACCACTAGAACTTTCTTGTTCATAGGCTTGAGAAAATTTTACATTTTAAATTGCTAATACCTTGAATCTCAATAAGAACTTATGTTTTGTTTAGGTATTTTGTGGCCATGCTTAATTTTGGAATCAAACCATGGAGCTAATGCTATTTTTCTGCACCATACTAATTGTTTGTCCAAAATACTTTGTAGATTATCAGAGTGGAATTAACTCAGGCTTCCAATGGAGGTACTATTGGACTAGAAAGAGTGGCAAATATTGTAATTCCTGCCAATGATAACCCATATGGAACAGTATCCTTTCAAGAAAACTTGTATCATATTCAAGAGCCATTGGAGAGAAGTTCAACCGCAAACATAACAGTAAAAAGGAGGTCTGTTTAATACCCTAATACCTTACTAGCTTATGGCTAATAATTACTTTGTTTCTCTGTAACACATTATTTATGGCAATATATTACAATTTACAGCTTAATGGAGAAAACTCTTGGTAGATAAGAATGAGACAATTTTGAGTAAACCAACACAAATTCAAAAACCCAAACTGTGGGAAGAGATTCTAAAGTATTTTTCCTTGATCGGTTCCAAAATTGCTTGAGGCATGTACAGATTTTGCTGCAAGGAAGAGAATTCTGCAGCTTATCTAATGAATGTTTCCTCAAAAGCAGTAATTCCTACTGATTGTAATATTATTTTTCAAATAGCATTCATCATATATTAACTTTAATTAAATGTATGTATGTGCTTGTGCATATTCCTGATTTGTAGGCATTAATAGATATAGAATAAAATATATTAGATATATTTTAGATATAAAACATGTCTAATATATATTTATATACCTCCCATAGATGTAAAATGAATGCAAAATTATCTGTTAGCATATGAATATATGCTATATGAATATATATATGAATTATTTGTGAAGTGTAATATAAGTCTAAGTGCTATTGCTATTTGCATCCAGATATTTGGTGTAGAACTATGAGAACAGGTTGTAATTAGGCAAACCTAACTGAAACACATCAACAGTATCATTACAAAATAATAACTTTTATTTTCTGGTTCTATGTGTCATAAAGATTAAATAAATAAGGGTGGTGTTCTATGATACTTGCTATTTTACATATGTGTGTCCAAAATATGAATATTGGAAACCCTGACTGTATTCTAAGGTAGGGAAAACATGTTGCCAATGAAGCATTTCAGGGAAGGCAGAGCAAATTAATCAGAGAACACCAATCAATGTAGTTCAGAAGTAAGGACACCAGGCAACGGTCTTGAATGAGATCATAGAAAGGACTTCTAGTCTGAATAAACTTAGAACATATAAGCCTCCACATCTAATTATTCCCCCCCAAACAAAATTGTAAAACCTAGTGAAAATACCCCTCCTTTAATCCCTATTTCTTAGCTTCCCTTTCTGCTTTTTATCCTAAGCATCTGAAGTAAAGTTACAATATCCTGTAAAGTATCCTATTTAAAACATAACAGTTCAAAGCTATGTTTTGTTTTTATTTTTTTGCATCCCCCATCCCCTCAAACTATGACAACTATATAACGAAAACTGTTCTAATCATTATTTAATTTTGTCATTTATTTAATTTGTAGCGGCGGAAGATTTGGTCAGCTGAAGATATTTTACAGCACTTCAGATATTGATTTCATAACTCTTGCACAAGAGCAAGGGCTGGATGTATTATGCTATTATGAAGCACCTATACAAGGAATTCCAGATGAGAGTCATGTGACCAGAGTGAATCTTTCACTAGCCAGTGATTCTCTGTACACTTGTGCTATTCTTTGTTTGAAAGAGCAGGCCTGCTCAGCTTTTTATTTCTCTGGTATTTCTGAAATTCCATCATGTTCTTGGGTGGCATCTTGGAGTAGCTCAATAACCAACAACTCAGGATTCTGGATATACAAGAAAAACCTTACCACCTTAACTGCTATTTTAAGTACACAAGCAATTGCTAATAACGACTATGAGTCTGTTACCAGCCAGTGGGTAATCATGGAAGAAAGAGAAGAATTTACAAACCTCACAGTCTCCATATTACCTGATGATTTTCCAGAACTGGATGAGAAGTTTGCCATTTCTTTGTTACAAATTGTGCTGATAAATGTCACTGCCAGCATTGAAAATCAGCCAGTCATAGGGCAACCAAACACCTCTACAGTTGTAATACTAATGAATGGGGATGCTTTTGGTGTGTTTGTAATTTATAGCATCAGTCCCCATACAAGTGAGAATGGTCTTTATGTGGAAGTAGAAGAATGGCCTCACAATACTGTGCAGTTGATGATACATAGAACAGAAGGTAGTCTGGGACAGGTGATGGTGGAATGGAGCATTAGTGGTGGCACAGCTACCCCAAATCTGGATTTTATAGGTGATGGAGAAGTCCTGATTTTTGCAGAAGGTAAGAAATTTGGAAGAATCCTCTAATTAAAAACTCAATATGCTACTGTCCTGTACAATCATTGCCATATATCAAGCTTTATAATGATTTACAGGAAGATTATAAGAAAATACACATGACATCTCACTGAAGGTTATCATCCATAAATTATAGTTTGAATTCCAGCATTTAAAACTCATTAAATATAGGTATTTTATGCCGCTTAAAATGCAGTCTTAAAAGGATTTCATACTACCTTTTCCAAAATGACTAAAATTTCAATTATCTTTATAGAAGATATTTGTGTGTTTGTGTGTAGACTTGTTAACAAGTGTTCAGTCATATAAAATAAGTTGATTTGTAATTTTGATATGCATTTGAGACAGTTTACAACTAACAATTTAGGTACCAAAAATCTTGCTACCCAGGGAGTGATGTGTACTTGAGTCCTTATAGTAAATGTTTGGTTAGTTGAGATATGGGGTGATATTGCCTGCTTTGAAGGAGATGGCAATGTACCCTTTCCTTTAAAAACCAGCATTGAACCCTAGAGTCATGAACAATTTTTATCCAGTCCCTTACCTTTGGGGGAAATGTGGAGAAGGTAATGTCTTCAGTTTCAACAGGCCCTGGAACAAATGAATTGTATAGATTCCTTTTAATCAGGTTTTAGACTGGGAGGTAATAAGTTTGGGAATAGCACTGATCATGCTTAGTGAGGACTTTTGGCAGATCTGGGATGGGTATTGTGTAACCATCCTAGTTCTTCTTGGCTTCTCACTAGTTTTGATGCTAGCAACAATGGTATCCTTCTGGACTGCTAAGGGGATTAGAATTAATGTCATTGTTGTGTGGAGATTCCCCTCCTTTTTCTGTAGTCAGCTTCAGTTAGTGTTGAAAGAGGGGAGAAGTTGAGTCTTGACACATGGGAGGCCTCTGGGCTCTATGCTCTCACCTCTCCTTTTGAACATTTACCTAAGGCCATTGGGTAAGGTCACTGTTGGATTGGAATCAGATATCATTAGTATGCTAATGATATCCAGATGATGCTTTCAGGTTTTGTCTCAGTATCTGGAAGTTACAGTATCTGCATGAAAAGAAACATTTCGAAGCTCAACCCTGACAAGACTGGATATTAGGATCACCAGGTCCTATCTTTACTCTTGTACAGAGTTGTACTTCATCTTTGGGACCAGTATATAATTTGGATGTCTCTTTGGACTCACTGCACCTGCTTGAGGACACATGTCTTCCTTGTAGCCAGAAAGATTTGCACAAATTAATCTCATGAGCAAATTGTGCTCATAATCTGTATAGGGATGCCCTAGGACCGCTATTCATACAATGGTCATTCATTTTGGATTATAGTGGTGCATTCTACATAGGCTACCTTAGAAGATAACTCAGAATCTTCAGCTCCTCCAGAATGCGGTGGTAGAGACAGTTATAGGCAAAACATAGCAAGTCTGCTTCGTGACTTGGTTTGGTTACCAAGAGCCTTCTGCGTATAATTCAAGGTTCGGGTTACTATCTACAAACTTGTTCATACTGTAATGCCTATGTCAAGGTTCCGACAGACAGAAACAAATAAAGCAGAACTCTGAGGCTTGCAAATTCCTCAAAGAACGTGTTTATTAGTTACAAAGTATTGGCACATCAAAAGTGAAACAAAGTCTGAAGACACACCTAACAATTCCCCAATACAAAGTTAAGAAATCCCACCTCTAAAGCTGTGCAAGCAACTACGTTCCCCAATACATCTTCTTGGTGGGATTTTCACGAAACGCTTAGCCTGCAGTCTTGGGAGCAGCCGATGACCTAGGTTCCTACGGGACAAAAGAATATTTTGACTAGCCAAGCACCTGGCAATCCCCCCTCCCACCTTTCTATGTGTCAACCGAAAATGAATAGGGAAAATGGCTACAGCCATGTTCATTTTTAAAGTTGACAGCCTAGTTATCTGAGGGCCCATCTTTCTTCCACAATTTCTGCTCATCCTTTATGATTGGGTAGTGTCAGGATGCTTCTGGTCCTATTGATTAAATGCTGTCTTCTGAAGGGACCGAGGAAGCAGGTTTTCTCTGACACTTTGATCCAAATTTACATTCTGATGCTACCTTGGAAATTCGAGCAGGTTTGTGCCCTTCAAAACTCTGCCTAGCCTAAATAAATACCCTATTAAAATAAATAAAGTGTTTACAATTTTACCCCCATCCCAATCCAATTTGTCAAACTGGCATTTTATTTTCAGAGATTAAAACAGTTATCTCATTCAACATGTTCTTATATCTGGGAACCTCAATGTGATTTTTGTTTCATATAATTTAAAATAGAAATGAAAACATCACAGTAGAAGAGAGAATAAGACATTGATTTGGTTCATGCTACAATAACCAAGGAAAGAAATACAGGTAGCCCTCATTTAGCAACTGCCTAATTTGGCAATTGTCTGTAGTTACGACAATGTTGGAAAAAGTAACTTCACAACCAGTCCTTGAATTTATGATCTTCAGGTCTTTCAAGCAAAGGAAAACTGAAGATCATAAGCCCAGTCAATGTATTAACTTTGCTGAACAACCAAGTTTTCAATCCCAATTGTGGTAGCTAAACGAGGACAATCTATACTACATTTTAAGATTCCATGTCCATCTATAATGGGGAACAGGGTTTATTTGTTGTCTAAGATTTGGCACATTTTGGATATCTTAACATTCTAATTCTCCAAGACAGTATTTTTTTTAGCAAAGGAATATTTTCTACATTCATAGGAGAATTTTAAGAAACATCAATGATTAAGTAAAAAGGAATATAAAGGAACAGTTTTAAATAGTACTATATGCTAAAGCTGTTTTGTTTATATGCTTTTATCTAGAAAGCTTCTTTGTTTATCTAAGAGAAATAAAGGTTCTTCTAAACATTGGAATGGTTGCTACAAAACATAAAGTGCTCAAATTTTTCTTATCAGGTGAGACAAAAAAGCCAGTCACTCTGACTATTCTAGACGACTCTGACCCCGAAAATGATGAAAGCATTCACATTACTTTGACCCACACTGAAGGTGGTAGCCGTATTTTACCCAGTTCAGCCACTGTCACAGTGGTGATTTTGGCCAATGACAACGTAGCAGGAATTCTTAGTTTTCAAACATCCTCAAGATCTGTAATTGCTCATGAAGGTGGGTTTGTCTGCATTTTCACTTCCCTTTCTTTGTGAACGATTAATCTCTGAGTTTAGGCTATCTCTCAACTTGATCAATCTATGGCTTAGAAAAACAGAAAGAGGAATTTGATCAATTTATTTGCCTTAATATGATGAATTTATCCCATAGAAAAAAATTCTATCCCTAGAAATTAACATTATAGAATAATATACGAATTTATAGTATGGGAGGAACTGCACAGGAATCTGCTTATTGCCAATTCTCCATATTCTGAAAGACTTGAAAACAAATGAATGAGAAAAAGCCTGGAGTTTTTTTATCTGTGATTAAATATACTACAGTTGTATAGTATATACAACAAATGTTTAGAATATATTGTGATTAACATTATTTGCATTTGCTGATAATATTTTTTCTTTTTTTTAAAGTCAGCAATTCTATAGTAGCTATTACAGTTAAAGTAAATGGTTGGTAGGTAGGTAAGTAAGGAGATAAACAGATGAGACTTCAGGATTTGGGGTGATATACAATAATAGAAGGGATGGAGAAAAAAGTCTGGATTTAGCCTGTGTTATATTCTGTTTTGTATACATTTTACATGGAAGACCAACAGATCACTTTTGGAAGTCGTCATAACTGATTCAGTGGTGCTCTATGTCTGTCTATTTAGTCCTTTCTCTTCTACCTTAATTATTATAAATAGTTTATGAAAGCAAATCTAAGTTGATAAGTAAAAAGAGCCATCTGTGAGCATGAGAAAATTGCACGAACAATATGATGGTTGATAAGATCTTTGTACTCATAATTTTATTCCTTCCATCTCTCTGGTACAATCATATCAACATTTGCAACATAAATCAGAACTAATTACACCATAATAGCAATAACTATATATTATATATTATTTGTGGAATCCATTCCTTAGAGACCAGAATACTACTTAGGAATGAATAATATCATTAAAGCATGCAACTGCATTAAGCTAAGCCATTCCAGGGTTGGTCCTTTCCAGCCCTTAGCCTCAGTAAGGTAAGGGACTGCCTCCAACTGTCCCCACCCACCAATTTTCTCCCCATCTCTACCCTTTTGACTGCACGACACCTTTTCTTATGGGTTAGCAAGCATCTCTAAAATTGTGCAGCTCAAGGGCTGCTTGCCATGCACCAGGAAGCCTCAGCCGCCCAGCCCACCCTAGCAAACACACGCAAGCATTCATTCACTCAGCTGCCTTCTCTCCCATTCTCTGCACCAACTTTTTGCCTTTTCTTCCCCAGTCATTGAAACTGAACTAGAAGCCCCTTTGCTTTCTCCTTTTGAGACTCTTTTTTGCTGTCTTTACTGCTTGCTTTTTAGACCCAGTTTCTCTAGCAAAGGTTTCCTACACATGGCTAAAGCTGAGTCTATCTTTGGAAAGATGAACATGAGAAAACTGGTACTAGCAGAATTTATAGCTTTTATAGGTTTATATTCACTACTAATTATACATATTCTGATGGTAATTAGCTTCCAATTCTGTTATTTGTTTGTTTGTTTGTTCGTTTGTTTATTTAAAGCATACTGTAAAGCTGCCCATCCTCTAACCAAATCTGGGAGGCTCCCAATCAAACGTTAAAAGATTTAAAATCATATTAAAACTATAAAAAAACAGATTAAAACATTACAATATTAAAAACATTAAAGACCTGGTGCCAAGTCAACCCTCTAATGTGCCATTATCCTATCTTATCCTAGCACTTGTGTGTGTGTGTGTGTGGGGGGGGAAGCCAGGTCTTCAAGGCTTTATGGAAGGTTAAGAGGATAGAGTCCTGCCAAATTTCAGGTGGCAGAGTGTTCCATTGGGCAGGGGCTGCCATAGAAAGGCTTGCTTACTAGCCTCCATCAGATGGCAATATTTAGTGGAAGGGATTAGGAACATGCCTACCCTATCTGATCATATAAGATGAGTAGTTATTCTCAGGAAAAGGTGATCCTGCAGATAACCTGGCCCTCTGCTACATAGGACTTTGAAGATGATGACCAACACTTTGAATTGCATCCAGAAAGAAATTGGAAACCAGTGCAACTCTCACAACAGAGGTGTCACATAGGGCCCCCATTATTATGCATGCTGCTGCATTCTGGATGGTCTTCAAAGGCAGCCCCATGTACAGGACTTTGCAGTAATCCAAATGGGAGGTGAAGAAGGGATTAGCGATTGTGAGTAGGACCTCCCAGTCCAGAAAAGAGTGCAGTCAACACACTAGACAAATCTATACAAAGCCTCTCCCACCCCACCCCAACCACGGCTGCCACCTGCTTCTCATGCAGGAACTGTGAGTGTTAATTCCCAACCTGATTTTAATTTTTTTTTTTTTCATTTTTCAAAGATAAAATGAAAGGTAGGTTTTAAATAATTAGTATCAGGATAGTTTGGGGTTCTCTTGCAAAAAAGTAGTTGAGTGAATAAAACTTTCAACTAATTTTTTTCATAAGCCTGTATCTCAATTTTTACTTGTTAAGAATTATTGTTATTGTTTTTTTTTTATTTATATATTTTACAGTCATTTAACAGCAAATCAGATAATGGAAACAATTAATCAGAAAGGCATATATTTATCTTTGAAACAATTTAATAGAAAAAAGTGTTACAACTGAAATTGTTTAGAACTTTCTATTTTTTCTTCCGAATAGTATATTGGGTCTCCTTCGTATCTTATGATCTTATGTATTCTTTAATTTCTAGGAGAGCTGTTACAATTTCATGTGCTAAGGACTGCACCAGCAGCTGGCAATATAACTGTTGACTGGGAAATTGTTGGCCATAATCTGGAACAAAACTTTGAAAATATTTCTGGCATGCTCTATTTTTTAGAGGTAGTTATCATTTATTTGCTTCACATGTCATAATAAAAAGAAAGTGTGAATGGTTGCACTTGATTTGAGAACAGATGGACTGGCAACTTTATTGCCTTATTTGCAATGCAAAATTATACATATCTGCTCAGATGTAAGCCATATTTAGACAAATGCAGTGGGACTTATTTCTAAGTGTGTAGCACGTTTTCCCTAGCTATTTTACAACCACGGTAGGATTTGCTAGAATAAAATGTAATATTTGGATATTAATCTGTTATATCCTAAAACCTGCAGACTCTGCTAAATTGTGAATGTCACAGTAACTTTGTGCCGGTGAGGAGCTTTTAATAATGGAATGTTCTTAGTAAGGAAGACTTCTCATAAGATGGTTGAGGCTAGTATTGCTTGTAATAAAACAACTTAGTAGATGAAAAGGTGATTTGTAGAAATGAGTTTCAATGTGTTAGAGGTAGTCCTCAACTTACAGGCGCAATTGAGCCCCAATTGAGACATTTGTTAAGTAGATTTTGCCCCAATTTATGACCTTTCGTGTCACAGTTGTTAAGTGAATCATTGCAGTTGTTAAGTTAGTAACATGGTTGTGAATCTGGCTTCCCCATTGACTTTGTTTGTCAGAATGTCACAATAGGTGATCATATGACCCCGGGACATACTGCAACCATCATAAATATGAACCAGCTGCCAAGCATATGAACTTTGATCATGTGACAATGGGGGTGCTGCAATGGTCATAAATGTGGAAAAGCAGTCATAAGTCACTTTCTTCACTGCTGTTGTAACTTTGAACAATCACTAAACAAATGTAAGTTGAGGACTACCTGTAAAACATTGAAACTCATTTCTACAAATCACCTTTTCATCTTCTAAGTCCTTTAATTACAAGCAGTATTAGCCTGGATCATCTATTATATAGTAGTTGTTAAATAATTGTCCTTTTTTGCTTTAACTAATAGGGGGCACTAAATGCAACACTTTATGTATACCTGCTGGATGACCAGATTCCTGAAGAAAAGAAAGAATATCACATAATCCTGCATAATATTAAAACTCAAGGTATCAATCTTGCAGATAAGTATAGCAAATCAAGATTGGTTCATACATGATGACTAGATTATTTAATATTTTGTAATCTGAAGATGAATGTATTAGTGGATAAAAACCATCAGTCTGAAATACCATGAAGTCTGTCTGAGTTAGTCTGTTCACCGATCCACAGAACCATTTAATGCTTCAGTCTAACAGGGATATTGGATCAAACTGAAGTCCTATTTAAGCCAGAATCTATGGTAGTCTACCAGATTTTGAAGACAGTCGTTTCATGTACTTTGGGGGAAATTATGTTTGGAGACAATTTACTTTTGATTCCAAAAATAAGATATGATGTGTGATAATCATGATAAACATAATCTTTAATTTCTTTATTACTTCTTTAAAACCATTTTAAGATATAACCAACTAGTCATTTTCTCTAGCCCAATAAGTAATTATTTTATGTGGGAAGGAAGAGGAGGGGTGTCATGTATGCTGTTACAATCATTGTGCACAGAGAGCAGAACAATGGAATGAAAAGATTGATAGGTCATGGTTTTATGAAAAGCATATTGGAGTATCTTTTGCCATATACCACCGAACATTTTTTCTATTAAATTAAAGGGCACATTCCTTTGGGGAGCCATGCTTTTTAACATCATTTTTTTAATTTATTTTTAGGCGTCACTTCTACTGGCAGTGCTATTTTGGATCATCAAGGATATGAAGCAGTTTTGACAGTAGAGGCTAGTGATGAACCATATGGCATTCTGAATTTTGCATCTTCATCTAGAACTGTATTAGTCCAAGAGGAAAATAAGACGATTCAACTTTTCATTAACAGAGAATTTGGATCTTTAGGTCTGTAGATAGAAGAATGTAGGCTTTAAAGCATATTTTTGTACATATAGCTTCATTATTATTATTACTTTCTTACCTGCGATGTTTCACAGTATTATGTCATAAAAGCAGAAGAAAATGCATCAACATCCAAATAAATAAATCTGAAACTCTGAAAAAGGAATATATTTTCAATCTAACAGCTAAATTGATTCTGAGCAGGTATATTAGGTATCCTGTGTCAATAGTGGCTAGAGTGTGGATATTAGCACCCAACTAGCTTTCTTTTACTCAAATGCATACATAAATATACTGAAGTACACTCTATTCTCTAAGTAGTTGATTGCAGTGTTGTCAATGGCTTTTCCTTTCACCCGGTAAAAGAAGTAATGGACACAGTTGGGAAAGTCTTGTTTGAGAATTGAGCGAAATTTTAATGTAAACAGTGGGCTTTCTAAACTTTTACTAAAATGATAACAATTCGAGGCATTTTATGGAAGGAATTTCATAATGACATAACACAGCAAAAAGGACAGTGCTTTTGGCTTATTTACAGTTCTTACCAGCCAATGCATTCTGAACATTCACTGGCCTGCCCTAACATATAAGGAAGAAGGTAGCTAGACCTAGATATCAAATATCTAGATATTTGCACATGTCCAAAAACTAGTATATTATACTATAATATTTATGTCTTTATGTGATCATTATGTCATAATCACTAGACTTCACTTTACTATTAAAAGAACAAAGCAGATGCAAAATATAGCAGCCATTTTTAAATGCTACACTTCAGAATAGCTGTAGTTTTCTAAGAGACTTCTGGTATTACAAATAATAACTCTGCAAACAAGAGGAACAGCAAGTTCAGAAAAATGCAAACATTTGAAAAAATACACAAAGTTGTTAAAGAAAAATCTAAGGCTTTTTTTTTTAATTAAAAAAGCATCCCAGTGGGCATGGAATACTAACCATGCTCCATGGGCATGGGTACTGAGCATGATATGATTATCAAAATCCAAGTATGATGGACAAATAAAAGAAGCATCTTGATATAAGTCAAAGATGTATCTATAATGCTGGACAGAAGCTCATTACGTTGCCCTTTTAGTTGCATGTCTCACATCTCTGATATGCATAGATATGTGATATTATACAAATCATTCTTTGATGTTTTAATTCGTTACAAAATATAGTTGTATTTAATTATAATTACATCTGAATTCTATATGTTTACCAGGTGTTGTCAATGTAACCTACACAACAATTTCAGAATTTCTTGGGGCATTGGCTGAACCAGGAGTTGATTATATACCTATATCAGGATCAGTTCTTTTGAAAGAAGGTGTAACAACAGCCACCATAAATATTACTATTCTAGAGGTAAATTGTAATTCTACTCAGTAAAGGGAAAACAAGGAGAGAGTTTGATTTTGATGAATGCAGGATTTAGGCCATAATTTCTAATGTTCATGGGAAAATTCTTTGCTCTATTGGTTGATGGAAAAATCCAAGAGGAACAGTTAATCACAAAAAGAGAACTTAGATTTATATAAGTGGAATAAATCTGTTTCATTACACTGGTTTCACTACCATGTGCCACATTTTATAATGTTTAAAATGAATAATGCATTGTTCCATATATTTTTCTATTTCATTTCCTGATTACATTACTTGTAGTAAATCTTGTGGTTGGAAACAAGCCTGGCTAATATTATATTATTTGAAAATTTGTAATATTTCATTTGACATGCATAACAGGAAAATTTTTAAGGCCTAGTAATTCCATTAGGACTGAGGATGGTAGTTACACATAGTGCATAATAGATGTTTTAAGTGCAAAGTTATGCTAATTTAGAAATAATTTTCAAGTGGACTATAACATGAGCATGTGTTGTGTTTTTGTTTTACAGGATGATATTCCAGAAATGCAAGAATATTTTTTTATTAATCTAACATCTGTGAAACTTGTCACATATCCTTTGACATCTTTTCCTCCCAGACTTGGTAGAAATATTACAACTTTCCTTCATGATTTCTTTATATCTCTCTATCAAATTTGTACATTTTTAAAATATTTTGTACCAATGTTAATACATATAAAATATTTGTTACTCTCTTTAGCAAGCTTTCAAAATATGCTCTTCTAAAAAAATAAAACTAACAGAATAGACTTGTCAATGGCATTTCATAAGTAAATTTAATTAGTCAAATTCACATAGAATAAGAACCTCTTTTTATTACTTACAATAGTAAATCTTGCTTATTGTAGAGGAAGAGTGTGCTGATGCATGGTCCCACACTGCTGTTCTACAGTAGGACAACTATTAAATCAACCAGTGGTTAATTTATATTTAAAAATGGCATGTAAAGCATTAGCACATATCTTATTCATGTTTTCTACAAATATCAGGGTGATATAAACCCTTGAAAAAATAAGGAAAGAAAACCTCAAAATTTGCTTCAGGCCTCAAAATTGTAACTTAGAACTCCTCATCAACCTTAGGCTGGTATATTAGTTTTGGTTTTGTTCACCATTTCCAAGACACATCATATTTCCTGTTACTGGTGCTAAAACAATATATATTCTAATATTTTCAATTTGATCTTTATTTTGCATTTCTGTAGAACTGATTAGGTTAATTCATTACAAGTTGAAAAATAAATAGAAAAAATGTGGCAATAGGTTTAAGATGTGTTTATGATTGATAGCCCAGAGAATATTTAGGAATAGTTGGATTATATTAGAATAGTAAGTAATTATTCATTAATATTCTACTTTTTCCCAGGAGCATTTGGAGAGAATTATAGTTGATTAATATTATACATATATTAATACATAATTTATACTTCTAAGCATTTATGTATAGATCTACAGTACTATATAAAATAATTTTCTTGTTATTTTTAGGCATGGATGGTTTAACAGCACAGATAATTATTGATACTAATGATGGAGCAAGAGGAGTAATAAGTTGGCAAAATACAAGGTAGGTTTAATTTTCAGTTCACTTGTTTCATTTTTTTCAATTGTTAGTTTGCTCAGCTGAAACCTTTCATGCCATGAATCATGCTGGCACTAAAGACAGTAGGAAATGTAGTCAGCCATTCCTGGAAACCAAATATGGGCTCTCAATAGTCCAGGACAGCCAAGGTATCATTATCAGAAATGTACCTAATCTACATTTAAGTGATACAGGCGGTTTCAAGGATCTCAAAGTGTAGATAAGATGGTGGCATGAATTAGAGGGTTTTACACTTGTTAAATATTGAGAACAATCTGTAGAAGAAAGAGGAATGCTACTTGAACCAAAATGGAACCAGGCTGCTGGTCCATTCCAGTAAAAAAGTGGCAGAGTAGTTTTAAACAGATCTGTGGGAGAAAGTCACCAAATACTGGGCAGCATCCAGTTGAGAAAGGTGTAGAAAATACTATAGAATAGCCATCAAGACACATTAGTTAAAGGATGGTGATGACTTTCAGGAGATAAATAGGGGGGGAAAAGGTCATGAAAATGTTAACACTAACAACATTTGAAAAAGGATGCATGTTATGAGCATGACTGATGAATCAGATTATAAATTAGAGTAGCAGGGCTTGACATATTCTGACCTTAGAACTATGGCTGCCAGATACTGTATTTGGAAATGAAGGTCACAAAGGGCAGAACCTGCTGGACAATAGGCTTGCAATTTGGGGAGCAAGTAATCACCCACTTCTAGCAGAAGAATAATAGCAGACTGAGTCACATATCTTAGAGCAGGGATTTTCAACCTTTTCACCGATTGTACCACTTTTAGGATATGGCAATATTCGAGTACCACCTAGCAAGGTGTCAAAAACTTGGTGACAAAAAAAAAACCTGTTCAAAGTTGCAATTGCACTGAAATGACTTATGACCATTTTTCACACTTATGACCATTGCAGCAACAGGGTCATGTGATTTATATTTGGATGCTTGGCAACTGATTCATATTTATGATGGTCACAGTGTCCCAGGGTCATGTGATACCCTTTTGCAACCTTTTGACAAGCAAAGTCAATGGCAGAGCTGCTGGTGGCCAACTGCTAAGGCGGGACTTCCTTCCCTCCCTCCCTTCCCTGTCTCCCTTTTTCTCATTCCCATCTCCTTCTGAAGGAAGAATTTGACCCCCCCCCATATTTTCCCTCTTCCATATATTGATCAAACAAGGAAAGGCCTCCAGAGACAGAAAAGACAAGCTGCTGAGTGAACTAGCTTAAAAAGGCACTTCCCCTTTAAGAATTAGCTACTGGCAGGAAAACTTACAGCTAACAACAGCAGAGCAATGGAAGCTAAAACGAGCCATCAGCCAAATAGAAATTGCCAAACACTCATTAAGAACACAAAGCCCACATTGCACAAATCCCAGAACTTCAGTCACAAAAGCACATAAGAATCCTTCCACTCTCCATCTCCCTTCCTCCCTCCATGCCTCACTCCAGCCATTGCTGCTTTTCATTCCTCGTGGAGGGCGACCCCTCCCCCACTGCATTTCTTGCCTGTTTGCTGCTGCCAGCACAGGTGGCTTCCACAGCAGTTGTAGATTGGCTCATGGCCGCCTGGCCTGCTTGATCTCCTCTCCCCCCACCCTCCTCCTCCTCCTTCTTCTTCCCCTTTGGTGCAGCTAGAGCTGATTCTGCCTCCTCCCAAGGCTGCTGCTTTTTTTCTGTCTCCCTCTCCCTCCCAAACTGCCTCCTTTTATAGTCTCTGCCCCCTCCTCCTTTCTCATGGGGGAGGGTGAGCCAGAAGTGAGCCTGGGGCCTTTGCAATTCCAGAGGACTCTCTCACTGTAAGTCTTTGCCTGTGCTGGCTCTTTCCCTTCCCCACTACACTTGGCTAGGCAGGGCTGCGGACCACCTGCCACTCATTAATGTACCACAAGTGGTACGCGTACCACAGGTTGAAAAGCCCTGTCTTAGAGCATGAGTAGAAAAAGAAAAGCCCTCACACAGGTGCACAAAGATAAACAAATACTTAGTATAATACACTAAGCTCCTGGCATCATCATCATCATAACAACAACAACAATTTTATTGTCACTTTGAATGTACACCAATCGGCATACATAAAAATGAAATTTCGTTGAATACAGCTCTCAAAGGGTCACCACCTCCGATATACACTCCTTGTTCGTGGCCAGCTCAAGCTTCAGAACGTCCATTTTAGTCTTTAGGGAGCGAACGATGGCAAACAGGACAGATGGAAATGGAGCTCCATGAGTAATCATGAGTCTCCAAACATTATGGGGATATCCTTTGAAAAGTATGTTTTTATTTAGTTGGGTCCACCCACCAATCCTGGTGTCTGAAATTTTCTGTCTTGCATCACTCTCCAGGCCCCTTAAATGTGCTGTAAAAGTCTGGAATTCTTCCAGTCAAATTTAGGTCAGCTGAGTGGAAATGTAGGAAGGAGAGAAAGAAAAAACTCTTTTTTCTATTAAAGAGTTTTCCAATTTTTTTAGTCCATTCATGGGATAGTGGTTGTACTATCTTTCCTGGAGGCTTTACCAGCAATACAGTAACTCATTCCTTTATCACTCACATTTGGAGGACTACAGTTCATTCTATACAGAGTTGCTCTTAAAGATACAACTTGTGCATAATTCAGCCACCCCCCCACCCCTTTGAATGGTAGAAGATGCTACAGCAGGATAATGCCAATCTAGTGTGAGCTTCATTAAGTACCTGTAGATTTTTTGGGTCCAATTCAAAGTGTTCCTTGTCACCTCTGAAACGCTTTGTAACTTAGTTATTTCCTACTTCCAGGATAATGGCCCAAGTAGAATCCATCTGCTTGACACATGTAGACTGAGAAGGGATGCTGTAGATGACTGTACCTCAGATGTTAAAAGGGTGGGAGTCCAGATACAAGCTTTCTTGGTCATTACCCCCTCAGCCTCAACAGCTATTCCTCTGAGTTAAAATTACACCTTCCATACTTAAATTTACTTATTGTCATTTTGAAAAGAAATAAAATATCTTTTTTCCAGATTGCCTTTGCATATGGTAGATGATATGATTGTGGCAATTAATGAATCAGGGATGCTATCTTGCTTTTGATAGATTAATGTTTTGCTTTTATTTTAGATGTTCATTTGTTTTAAGCCACCAAGAGCTATTTGATAAGCTAGCCTATAAATATTTAAATAAAGAAATCATAGGTAACTTTTCTTTTTTCCCCTTCAGGTTTGATGTAAATGAAGTAAATGTAAACTTAACATTAGTGATATTCCGGGACCGAGGATTGTATGGTAATGTGTCCTTATTCTTGTATGCTCAGAATCTGGAAGCATATCAGGGACTGGACTTTAATCTTTCTTCAAGGGTAAGAACAAGCCATCATAGAAACCATTTTTTCCATAATATCAAATGGATGCTTTGTTTCAGGGAAAAGTGTAAGCAATTGTACCCTGAACATTAGGACTGTGGAAAGCTTCAAAGTTCATCCCATTTCTTCAGTAATAAGCTTTTCAATTAAAAAAAATCAGCATGACACTTTGTTTATAAATACACTATGCACTTGCATAGGTCTTTAAACTTCCAAAGAACAGTTAGATGTTGGGATATGTAACTGTTTTATGTTTATTGCATGTATTTTATCATTTTAAGATGACTTGTACTTTTTAAAATATTTCTGTAGATGCTTTGTAAAAGTCACAAAGAAATTACATTTTTCTGTACATTTTTATGCATTGTTTTTCAACACATTATTTAAACACATTTACAATATGTTTCATTATAGACTCTTTGTTTTGCTGATGGAGAAAGATATAAATATATTGAGGTTCAAATTTTTGATGATGAGATTCCTGAAAGAGATGAGAGATTCCAACTAATTTTAACAAATCCATCTCTTGGATTAGAATTGGGAGAAAATACAACAGGTAAAATTAATTAATTTGGAATTGGTATTTTGTTTTGTGATTGCCTTGGATCTATTCTCAGTTACTCATGCCCAGCTCACCTCCAGAATAGATTACTATATGATAGCATGTTCTACATGTGGCTGTCTGTGAAAAGCATCCAGAAGCTACAAGGAGTGTAAAGTGTGCTCCTCAGTCAGAATAGGTAATACCTCTATTCTGTGAGCTGCACTATCCAGGTTCTATTCAAGGTACTGATGATGACCTATATAGCCACCATGGCAATGTGCTAGTTATTTGAGGGACCACCTTTCCCCGGTTACATCTACTCATCCAGTCAAGGCTGGCATGAGGTACATGAGGTCCTGTCCACAAAACACATCATCTGACAGGGCCCAGGAGGAGAGCCTTTTTTGCCACAGTACCTGCCCTTGAGAACATCATCCCCCCCCCGTCCCCCAAGGTTAGGCTGATCTTGCTGGCATTTTGGAAGGTTCTCAAGACATGGTTCTGTCATTATGCCTGGAGACCAGTGGTGGTATTAAATCAATTAGCCAGCTGTATTGTTAGTGACTGTTGACTGCCCTCTCCTGTTAAAAGTTTTAATGGTTTTATTTGGTTTTTAATGGTTTTATTTTGGTTGTTTATTTCTAACTATTGTTTTCTATTTTTAAGTCTGTGAACCACTGAGAATCACATAGGTGAATTGAATGAATGAAAGAGTAAATGAATATGCCAACTTATTATTAATAACAGTGGATACTTGTGCATTATTCTTCATAGTCATAAGCAATTTACATAATTCCCTAAATTACTAATAGTTAGCAATGATTGGCTGGCAGTCTGCCATATTGTTTTGCAATTACCTATATTATTGTGCAATTTTTTTTTTGGGTGAGCTGTGTTGCTAAAAGGTTTCAGTTCTTTTCAGTATTGAAGATAGGACAATATAACAGGACAATATGAAACCCTTTGACACTTTTAAAACATTCTTTTCACTTTATAGTTCTTAATGCAGAAAACTATGTAGATTTCATATTATTTAAACAAAAATAATGGGATCAGTAGAGTAAAATTTATTTATTTATTAACTTATATTTATTATGAGAGTTTTTTCTTGTTTGATGTAGCTTTGAAATGCTGAATTTTAATTAAGTTCTTCAGGACTATGTTTTTCAAACCTTGCAAAACAAAACTGGAGCACCAATATTGATAATAGTGTCATGTATTAAATTATATAGAAGTATTTCCTAATGAATGTATGTTATATATTAAGGTGATCATTTCTTTTATTATCTGTTCAAAGCGACAATTACTATTCTGGCCAATGATGACGGTCATGGAGTTTTGTCCTTCAACAATAGTGAACATTTTCTCCTAAGGGAACAGACAGCACTTCATCTAATGGAAAGTGTTGCAATACTGAATATTATCAGAGAACCTCCTCAAGGAATATTTGGAACAGTGACCGTCCAATACACAGTGCAAGAGATAAATTCTTCTGAAGCATCAGTAGATTTGACTCCATCACAGGGTTATATTGTTCTAGAAGAGGGAATAAGAGTCAAGGTAACAGACAACAAGTAGTTTCTACAAAATGTAAAAAAAAATGTTTATTTAAGAAAAAAAATACATAATGATTTATATCAATAAACATATATTACATGTACATTGTACTACTTGCCTTAAGAACTAATTTACAGATTGCACAGGATGATTGTATTAATTTGGATTGTAGGCAGAAGAGATTTAGATATTCAAATGTTTTGCCCTTTCAAAAACAAAGGTTTTTTAGCTGACATCGCAGTACATGTTTATTTGGAAATATTTATTTCAATATCAATTATTTTTGAAAATACATACATTTTATTGGACATCTTATTTGGCAAGTTCTGATGAGTTACTACAAATAGATGGAAAATATGATATTTATGTGCTTCTGTTTCAGTGCTTATTAAGAATATTTGTAATTATGAGTTGTGAAATTATTGTAGAGTTTCATTGTTGATTATAGTAGATTGAAGATTTTGATACTTGATTTTAAATATAATATTTTGAAGACTAAAATTTTTATTTTAGGTTATAACATAATGTAAATTTCAATATGGGGTCCTTGGTGTTTTCTGAGCTTGGTTGTTTTTGTTGCAGACATTTCATTACCCAACCTAGGTAACATCATCAGTGCATGATGATGACATCTGGTTTGGGTAACGAAGCATCTACAAAAAAACAACCAAACTCAGAGAGCACCAAGGACCCATCATTTCAACCCTGAGCTACAAATATTCTTATTTATTGGTAAATTTCAATGCTTTTAAATACATAT
The DNA here is from genome assembly GCA_023970755.1 of Azemiops feae. Lineage (NCBI taxonomy): Eukaryota > Metazoa > Chordata > Lepidosauria > Squamata > Viperidae > Azemiops > Azemiops feae. The sequence continues at coordinate 442,733 of JALGBA010000927.1, read as the reverse complement.
TTTCTCATTGTTCCATCAGTATATTGTGTCCACAGTTTTTAACCAATTTTATCCTACCGTCTTTCACATGTTCTTCTTGTTCTTCTTCCATTTCAAATTTCAATAAAAGTTTTAGTAATTTTAGGAAATACGTTTTCATCATTTGTACAAAGTTCATATTCTGTCTTTTGCTGCTCAGTTCCAAATGTCCTATTATCTACCTTACATCTTTCTCTTAACTATGCATATGAAAACCATTAAAAACTAAATCCCAATTGACAACTAAATCCCTCTGCAGCCAATTGCTTTTTTTATTTCATTTTATATTCACTATGTTCCTGTTAAACAATTCTTGATAAGTTAACAATTTTTCTTTACCTGCTGTTTTTTTTCCTGACGTATTAATAAGTTAAAGGGATATACGAATAATAAATTAATGGAATGACCTGGATATTTTTTTCTGATATTGGATTTACCAAAGAGGTTTGTGAAAGCTTTAAAAAAAATTGTGACAAAAAAATCAAAAGACATCAAGTTATTGGAAGTAATTTCTTTATATATTTCTTTTTCTTTTTCTTTTTTTAGTTTGTATTAGTTTTTATTTTTGTAATAGTAATTTTTAATAAAATTGCTATTAAAAATAAATTGTCCCCAACAATGACAGTTTCTTCCATCCTAACATGTCCTTCTTGATTTCATTCCATGTCTTAATGTAATTATACTGGTATCCAAGATTTTGATACTAATATGTTGCTTTTTATTCAGAATCTGCATATTAGTGCCATCCTGGATGCTGAACCAGAAATGGATGAACATTTCATCGTTACACTGTTCAATCCAACTGGTGGAGCCAGATTGGGTGCAAGAACAGAAACACTGATCACAGTGTTGCAAAATCAAGCCCCTTTGGGACTTTTCAGTATCTTTCCAGTTACAGAAAGGTAAATTTAGGTCAGAAATTAATGTGATAGTTATATATAAAAGTTAACGTACTTCAGTCTTTAGTCTTCTTAAATTTCTTGATATTTATATTATAACACAGAAAAAGGCAAATGTCAGAGTTACAGATATCAGAAAAATGTTATAAAAAAGATAAATAGCAACCATAAATGTTGATAGTAATTTTTTCATTGCTTATTATCAATATATTTTAATGGGAGAGAGTATACAAATATTTTGAATACGTACATTAAATAATAGTTATACATTTAAATGCTTCTATATATTGACCATCTTTTCCTTAACAATAGGCATTTGGAGATTTCATTAATATTTTCTAGCTTCAGTTTTATTGTTGATGGAATATGGTACTGTGCCAGTTCTATTAAAATAAATCTGTGTACTTCTCTGTTTTGCTTTCCTTGGATCCCATGGCAAACGATAAGCAGCCCAAACTAGAAATGTGCAAAACCATTCTGAAAGTTGCCTTGTGCTGCAAACAAAGCAAACTACTTCTCAACAGTGCTGAAACGCCATGTCTTCTAAATGGCTTAACTGATTTTGAGGCTCCCACTTGAACTGCCTATGTGTGAATGCACAGGGTAACACAGCTTTTAGGATGACTTATGATCAGTACAGGGACAGTCCTGGAAGAACTATCTAGGCACATGCATGGCCAGAGACAAAGTTGTGAGGCCCTTGAACTGCCCTGACTCCATCAGTGCTCCACTCAGTTGACAAAGCACTCTCCAGATGTTTTTGCACAATCTGTTCCGTATTCACCGAAGCTAGTGACATTTATTTCTAAGTAAATATGTACAGTGGTATCTTTTGAATACACCATGAAAATTTTAAAGAACCACAGGTTACATTTCTAAATATGTTGCTATAATTTATAGAATATTTACATTATACTTAGCATCTACTCTCAGAACTACTATGAAAAATCTGCTATTTTAACATCAGAATATGTCAGATTTTACATGTGCTGAAAAACAGCTTATTTACAATCAGTATGCCAATAGAACATTTTCCTTGTACTTTTATTTTATCATTTACTTAGTTGTATAGCACTTAGAGAAATGAATCTGAAAAGGGATCACTATTTATATACTTTGTTAAATCTTCCATAATTCTTAGGACAAATTCTATTATAGTTGAGGAAGTGAACACTACAGTCTACCTGAAAATATCTCGGAGCAATGGACTCAATACATCAGTGAGTGTGGAATGGGAAACACGACCTGATTCTGCATTTGGGATAAGTAAGTCAATTCATGGGTTTTGATTGGTTATAGAGGATAGGTTTTTATAACTCATGTATTGTAACTTGGTCTGTTCAATCACAGAGATCTAAAGCCCCTTCCATAGATAATGACTGTATCCATCCAAGGTTGGCTTTGTGCCTTTTTGTGCCTTATATATGTTTTGGGATTCTGTGTTGATCTCATAGCATCCCAAAACATATATAAGCCTTGGAAGCTGAATCAATTAGCCATTGGGTTAGCTTTCCCTCTAGAAAAAAATCCAAGAAATCTGTGCTGTTTTTTTTTCTTGTGCTGTAAATCAAGCAGTTTCCCATTGGAAGTGTCCATTTGGTTCCCTTAATTTCATTTTACCTGATCCCTTTCTTCCCCATAATGTGATTTCTTAAGGGTTTTTTCTTCCCTTCCTTTTTTTCTTTGTAGTTACGATATGATCGGGGAAGAACAAGGATAGGTGCCAGTTGTTTATTGTTTTGGTGTTCTCCCCGTGGGCAACTGGAGTAAAATTTTCAGTGGGAAGGCACAGCAGTGAGAGGCTAGTGGTTTTGTAGGATTGTCCTGAATTGTTCCCAAGGTTCTGGAATGGTTTGATAAGCAGCTGCCTGTAGACTTGATCCTATTTGCCTCTTTTCTTCTAGGTAATGCAATTTTAACAGCTCATGGTCATTTGGGATGAAGCCATTGGTCAGCTATCAATATGGACTTTCTTTGTTTTATGCCAATATATGTTGTTAATAGCATTAATTTTCTTTTAACTGCAGAGGGTGGGTTAAGTGTACTTGCCGTTTTACAAAGTTTTGAGGAAGAATCAATATCTAGCTGGTGTTTCTTTATGGAAGGAGACTTTTTATATGGTTTATTGTTGAGAACAAATCCAGCTGTAAAATCTTCAATATATCAATGGCGTGGAGTTTTTGTTCCTGTTGAGGTAAATACTGTAAAAAATTAAACTGATATCTAAGAATATTGGATCATTACTTTGACCCACAATGTACAAATTGAATGCTTTTTCATGCTTTCTACCTGCCCTGTTTCAGGCTATGTGATACACAGGTAGACCTTGTTTAAAAGCCACAATTGGAACCAGCAATTCAGTTATTAAGTGAAATGGTTGCTAATTGAAACCATGGCCATGCTTATGTTCTTCAGCTTTCCTTCGCTTTACAGACTCGCAAAGGTTATAATGTGAGGGTTGATTGTAAAGTTATTTTTTCATCACCATCATAACTTTGAACAGTTGCTAACTGAGGAATCACTAAAGAGGGCTACCTATAAATCTCATTTCAATAGAGAGAAATGTTAAAAAAATATTTTGTCTTAAAATAATTCATGGGTTTTATTAATTGAATAGTAAAAAAAGCTATTGGTTTACTTTTTTGCTTAGGAATTCAGTATTGAGAATCCTCATCATTGTACTGCATTTCAAATCAATGGCTCCTCCTATTTAATAATTACTCATGGTGGAATAAAAGAACATAGACCTTCTAACAACACTGTGTTCTTGTTTACCGCTGGATTTCAGCTGCTAGAGGTAATATTGTCTCATTACCCAAACTTCCTTTCAACTTTTTTACAACTCACATATTTGAATTGAAAATTCTTCTCCCTGATAATATCAAAGATAGCAATATCAGAAAAATTATAAATACTTGTTTGTAAACCATAGTTCGGTATGCACGAGTTGAGCATCTGTTTGAGGGAAAGCTTAAATACCATTTGTGCACAATTAATTGAATGCTAAAATTTGTTCAAAAAATATAAGATGAATTTAGTCCTAGGGGAAAAATAACCTTGTTCTGCAAAAACTTCCAAAAAGTACAAATATTTTCTCAGTCTGGAGTGGCAATAGTGTAACAAAGTTATTTCAATCTTAGAACCAGTGAGTAGGTTTAGTGAAAAGCCAGAAGGCAGCAGACCTAAAGTGTTCTCACTAATTAGTTTCAGAAAAACTATAGAAATAGGCCTGAGATTCACTCTGCAAAACCCAACCCTAGATAGCATTCTAAAGTGTGAATTTAGAATGCTATCTAAAAATAATAAATAAAAAGACTAAAGTGTTAAGTATGCTTGTGAATTTGACAGCAAGATGAGGAATGAATGTGACAGTGGAAATAACAAGAGGGGGATTAGATATTTGAGTGATTGGGAATTTATTTATTATACTTCATCTTTCTTAACCACCCATCTCCCTCAGAGTTGGAATTCATTTTCAGATAAGCCAGTTCTATATAAAAATACAGAGTGCATTTTAATCATGATGGCATCAGACTAGTCTTGTGTAATATCAAAAGTATCACAGAACAGCTTTTAAAGTAATTCCAAGTGAAAAGCCAAAGGATGCAAGGAGCCTAATTTTGGGAAGAATCAGGTGACAAGAATGAATATTTTTATAACTGTTCAGAGGGAGGATATATATAATGAATATAGTCAGTCAAGAAAGACCACAAGGTCGCAAAAATAAAGCTCCAAGTCATAGAAAACCTAAGAGCAAGAGAAATTGTGTATTGATGCTCAGTGTGAGGCATAAAGTTAGCAAGGCAGGAAATAAGGAACCAGGCCAGGTATCATCAACAGACCAGCATGGGAAGCTGGAAGGGCAGGGCAGGAAAACAAAAGGGCAGTAAAAATTAATTTAGAACTTAAATCTTCAGACATAAGATTTCTATACCTAGATTTTTAAACCATGTCCTCATAAACACATAATTGGGATACTTTTATCATCATTGAGTCAGCTTGATATCCATCATAAATCATTTAACTATTCAAGATTCATTCTTAAATGTTATGTAAATTACGGATTATGTCTTTTATCTCGGGGATTAATTACCATGCCTATAATGCAGCTCCTAACACTTATAAGGAAATACTAAAAACCTCAGAGACAAATTTGGAAGTTACAGTGCTTGATGTTAAGATGTTCATTTTATTTACATAATTTTGCCATAAGCTGCATTGCTATAGTAAAACAAGTGAGATATATTTTAAAGGTTATATTAGATACATGTTATTGTATTTCCTTTTCTTTCTTTCAGGTACAGTCTATAGTGGTCCCAGCCACCAGTGATATAAAATATTTCAATTTGAACCAAAGCCATTATTTGATTATTGCAAGTTGTAGACCAGAATCCAAGTCTACCCAGGTTAGGAGTATCTTCATTTTATTTCTTGTATTGGCCTTGTTTGTATATTCACCTAGTAACATATTATCTAGTAACATGTTCAGAACCTATACAGCCTTGTGAATTCTTTAAGGGTATGCATACAAATCAGGCAGCAAATTTAGACGTATATATTTGAATCATATGATCACCGAAAATATTTGAAATTTAGACTTTTTTCTACTGTTACGTTTCTATTGCACATTAATAAATGCAACTTGAATACCACCTACATAAATATGTACCTGGCTGTTTCTACGTCCTTCTTCAGGACATGTGTTTGCATTCATATCTGCAAATTACTGTTCTGTGTTCAAAATGATGATTACTGATTAATCAGCTGAAGTGATAAGCAATTATTAGTAAGTAACTTTTCTCAGTTAGAGCTCTGCTTTAAATATGTTCCTAACCTGCAATGCTTCTTATTACTCTGGCTGACCATACGTCCCATTTCTGGATGGATCTTGCACTTGATGCCCACATTATCGAGTACCATATCTATATTATAGCATATAAAGCTTTAATTCAAGTTCCAGTTTCCCTGTGACAATGAAGACTCCAAACCGTTCTACCATTCTGCATACAACATGCCTCTCTCCAGTGGTGATGCTTCCTCTTCAGCAAGATCTATTCAGTTAATACTCAACTGTGCAAAGTAAAATACATGGCTGTCAATGTAAGCTCTCCAAGATTGTTGTAGAACTTGAAGAGAGAAGTCACATAGTGATGTCAATGGTGATGTTTTATGGACTAGAAAGGAAACAAAAGAGTTTATTATCTTAGCACATATACATGTTGCATAAGTTTCAGAAAAAAAGTGCTTTTCAGCCTTGAGTTATTTTGAAAAACTACAGTCAATCAATTAATCAATTATATTTACAGACAAAAGGCCCCAATGGTAACACCTTCAGAATTCTCTCTGCTTTTGAGGTGCAATAAAAGTACTGGTGGTGTTAATGGTGCTCTCGTTGTCATGCATCAGAAGCAGCTCAGAACTGCTCTCCTCCATAACCTCCTGCATGCTGTTGACATTGCTGCTCTGGCTGCTCATGCTCACAGACATGCTGGGCATTGAATGATTACTGCCCAGACTGTCCATCTTCCTAGTCAGGTTTGTCCCATGCTCACTGTCCTCCTCTTCCTGAGACTCGTTCAGAGGGCCATTATGGACCTCCTGGAAAAGGATTTTCTTCATTTTCCGATACTGAAGGTTATCCAACTCTCGGACCGCATCCTGGGTTCTCTGAATTAAGTCTATGGGGAACCAAGGTGGACGTTCACATCGTACAAATTATGCCTCAAAAGTCCTGATGATAATGGACGCTCCTGAGGTATTTTCTGCAGCAGTAATCAACAAATCTTCTAAAAGAGTCTGTCCACTCATTCAACTGTAGCATGGGGAATCATTCTGGGCTATGTGATATAAGGCACTCATAGCGTTCATATTGAAGAGAGGAGGTTTCCGCTCCGCTAACTCGATGCAGGTAATTCCAAGAGACCCACATCGACCTTCCCATCATACTGTCCATCATCCATAGCCAAGATTACTTCCAGAGCCATCCAGTAAGGGGTTCCCACGAAAGAATCGGCAGGAGAGACTATAGACACAGATTCGAAGTCCACAAGTTTCACTTGACCCAGTTCCGTTAGGAGAATATTTCCTGTCTTAATATCCCTGTGAATTTTATAATGTGAATGAAGATATGCCAGTCCTTTCAAGGCACCGTTGATAATGGCAGCAATCTCTACTTCCTGAAGTGGCTTTTTATGTACTTCCAACAGATCTGAAGCGGATCCCAGGCAGTATTCCATCACTAGCCAGGCAGTATGTTCTTTCAAATAGCATCCTTTATATTCTATGGTGTTCAGGTGCTTCAGCTATTGCAAAAACATGATTTCTTTGATAATATCCTGCCATTTCTCGTTAGTTTGTTTTCCGCTGTAAGACATCTTCTTGATTGCCACCACTTCATTAGTGCGGGTATTGGTGGCAAAATAAACTGCCCCCAAACTCCCATGTCCAATTTCATGTAAACCCACAAACAGCTCCTGAGGATCATCTTTGTAGAAGAGCTTGGCGATGTCGGGGTCCTTTGGCACCCCTTTCCGCATGTTGGAGAAAATTAGGACCTCGCCGCCACTTCAAAATACAAGACAGCTTCTTCCTTCATCGATGATGGGATTTCCAAGTGGTTTCAGAGCAATGGAAGAATGGTTGCTGAAGATGATAGAACTGGCAGGGATGACAAAAATCTACTTGATTAGAGAAAGACCAACAACTTCATTTAACAGGGATTGGAAACCTCTTATGGACTGCTGGACAATTATGGCATTAACCATAATCTATGGCTCAAATGCATTTTGACAAAACATGATTTTTCTTTTGGAGTTCCTGTTGGCTCTCTGTTCGCTGATTTTCTGACCCGTCTCCGGCTGGGAAAAGTTCCTGGCCAGCTTCAAGTGAGCCCTGCCGCCGTCCGCGCCAGAGACACAGCTGCTCGCTCGCCAGGCGTGCCAATGTTCTTGAGCTTACTTTCCAGCTGAAGGTAATTGAGAATTCTGTTGCTCCTAACAGCCCTGTTTTCCTTTTCTGAAAAAAGACCCATGGTGAGAGGTCCCTTGGGATATGTTCTTTTCAAATTTAGCTGAAGTCTGTAAGCTTGCAGACTGCCAGAGATGATGATATAATGTAAAACTCAGCATTCACACACATCCCTTGACCAACCAGTAATGAAATAGGTGCAGGAGTGTCAATAGCAATTTTATTCAAAAAGGTGATGATCATCTTTTCCTTCAAAAAGTATTTTTTTTAAAGAGAATTATGTAAAATTATATGGTACAAATTAAAAAATGCTACTACTTTTGCTCTTCCTATGAATAATTCCTATGGCTATTTATATATATAATGAACAAGAAATATATTCTAGTTTTTCATATTCCATACCAGGTATCATATTTAGGACAAAGATATTTTAACATATTTGATTTCTTCCAATTTTAGTTATAATTAGAGCTCTTTTGCATTTTACAGATTTTCCACTGGAATAATGGGATCTTCAAATTCCGTAATCAACTCTCTGTGGATGGAGTTTTGAGTCTGGATCTTTTCCCTAGGGGAAGTACAACGTACCTAGTCATTGTCCCTTGTGAATCCACACATACACCTCTTTTATTCAAGTGGTCAGATAATGATTTTATAAGGTTTCAAGAAGTGCCAATCAATGGAATAACACAAGTCCAAGCTGTCATTTCTGGATCTGACATCTACCTAATTTTTGCAAAAGGTACTCATATTTGATAGAATTACATTAAATGTGGAAACTGAAGCAAGAAAAAACCTTTAATGATTTTTATAATTAAAAAGCTACTTTGTTTAATGATGATCTATTGATATATACTTACTATATAACATTTTAAAAAGGCCAACTATGTAAAATTGATAATATATACTGGGGGGGATTGTGCTAGTTGTTTTTTCCTTTTGTTTCATAATTAGTCAATAGTTTTTTCTGATATTACGGACATAAGAGAAAATCATTTGTAATGAATAAATAAAGGAAACCCGGTTCTAGTTCTATCATCCATAGTGTTTCCTAAATGAACTATTTTATTAGATGTTATTATTTATTGATTATTACATTAATTATAAATACCCATATTCATAGAAAGCTGTCTGATTTTACTCTCCATAGAGCTCAACAGTACATGTGAAATATTTGTCTGGGAGACAGGGCAATTTTCCTTCAGATATTTTCAGTCCATTTCCGTCAGAGCAGTAAATGCAATCCATACCTTTTTCCCACCTTCCGGTTTAGGTAAGTATGACAATTATCTTTAACACTGCATTAATTCACACATGATTCCCCCCCCCTTTCCCGAGATATAATTTTCCTGTAGAGGAAATCACCGTATATACACCATCATTCTCACAACCCAAGCTTCCTGGGAGATAGCAAATAAACTTACAGAATAGTTTTCAACATGTATCTGAATCATAGGTTCATAACTGCAGATTTATAGTAGACGAAATTACTTATTTTTGCCACAGCAAAATTACGAACCTTTGCAGTCTCAGGAATGTGTTGGGCTTGCTAGGGGAATAAAGATTTTTGTTGCTGACTGGCAGACAAAATTAGAACATGCTGCAAAGTGCAAACATTTCTTCCTTCCTTTAGGAACGCTTTGCACAGCTGTTTGCACAAGTCTTTCCCTGATTGTCTAAATGTAGCTGTGCACACACAATCATTTTGCTATATTTGTGATACCAACAAAAGTGTTGTCTACATATATACATACTCATGAATATGAATGTTGTAAGCCTTAGAAGCAGCAATGCTGAGCTTCCAGAGGACATGGTTGCTTCAAAGACTGATGTTTATTCATTTCAGTGCCCTTTGCAGAGCACCCTTTAAAGCACTTTGTACATCTTTAAAACAGAAGTACTAAGTAAATGCAAAATGCAGCTTGAACAAAACCAATTATTTTTTTTAAAAAAATTTAGCGTAAAATTTTAACATTTTCCACTAACCTTCTTATCTTCTTTGATTCTTAATGCAGTGCAGGTGCTGTTTGCTAGCAAAGATAAATCAGCTCTGTATTCCTGGAACTCAGAAATGAATCAGTTTTCTTCAATGCTAGAAGCTCCTTCTGCCAATCATATTTCCAGTTTCAATATAAAGTCTCTTAATTCTAACAAAAGTTTCATTGTTATGACTGGAGATTCCTATTCCTATGTTTACGAGCTAACTGCAATTTCAAATCAATCAGATTTTATACCTAGGTATGATTTCATTTTTTACATTGACTATGAATATATTATTACTTTTGTTAGTTACAGTTTATAAAACATTACAGCCATCATACTATTGTTCTTTCTTTTTGCTGTAAAGATTTGAGTTCCTAATATAATTCCTTCCATGTTCTGAATCTTTCACTTTCTAGTGAAAATTCTACAGTGAGAAAGTGATAGTCAAATGAACAACTGAAGTCACCATCTTGGAATTGTTCAGAAATACAGGAAGGAGTACTGTCAAAGATTATAAACAAAAAATGACCAAATTAAAGAATATAGTAGCCTGGAAAGCTGATAAAAGTCTGCTGGCTAGTTTTTGATTGATTGATTGATTGATTGATGAGAGATATTTCCTTTGGGATAAAACTGGATAAAGTCTAAAAACAATGAGATTGGTCTAATCTAAATGGAATGCAGTATGTGTTACTTGCTTAAAATATGTATTAGGTAATCTACCTGAAAATGAAATGGCCTGCTAGAGTAATATGGAGACAGAGAGCTTCCACTCCGCAACTTCTCCATGCATAATATATTCAAAATCTGCTTCAGTGTGTAGAATGATATTCCAAAACAGACTATAAAAACTTCAGGATTTTACAGATAGGGGGAATAGAATAGAATAGAATAGAATAGAATAGAATAGAATAGAATAGAATAGAATAGAATAGAATAGAGTGGAGTGGAGTGGAGTGGAGTGGAGTGGAGTGGAGTGGAGTGGAGTGGAGTGGAGTGGAATGGAGTGGGGAGTGGAGTGGAGTGGAGTGGAGTGGAGTGGAGTGGAATGGAATGGAATAGAATAGAATAGAATAGAATAGAATAGAATAGAATAGACCTGGAAGGGACCTTGGAGGTCTTCTAGTCCAGCCCCCTGCTCAAGCAGGAGAACCATCTCAGACAGGTGAATGTCTAGTCTTTTCTCAAAAATCTCCAGTGATTATTATTATTAGTCTATATAAACATGTCTACTTGCTTATTGTTGAATTGACCTCATATGTTTCCTGTAACACTTAAGTAAATAGCAACAACAAAGTAATAACTGATAGAAACTTTCTTTAAAGTACCTAAAATATATTTTTTCTGTATCAAAACTGATTTTACTTTGTCTCAGAAGAACAATCGTTTAATTATAAATATGCTGTACATCTGTGTTTTTATGCTAGTTCAGGTGAACTGATATTTGAACCAGGAGATGAAGAAATTGTAATAGCAATCAATATTTTTGATGACACAGTCCCAGAGGAAGAAGAATCTTTTAGAGTATGGCTGAAAAATCCAAAGGGTGGTGCAGAAATAGGTCCTAATGGTTATGTGACCATAGTGATACCCTCTAATGATGATGCTCATGGAGTTGTTGCATTTGCCCAGGTAAAATTGAAATATTAAATTAAGTATGTTTAATAATAGGCTCCTGTTAGCATATATGGAATGTATTCATATTTATAATATTGTAAAACACAACACTGGAATTATAAACAGCTGTCTTAGTAACATATCTCACCATTTTATTCATTCGTCTTTGGATAGCCAGATGGATGGCATATAAAAGTAACAATAAATAAAAATAAAATAATTAAAAATGCATGGGAACCTGCAATTCCCTCATGTAATATTGGTTTTATTGTGAATTCTGTTGTGATGGCTTATAAAATTAAGGAAATGTATTATTTTACTAATCAGATTTATATCCAAGCTTCCCAAAGGCAATTTAGTAGTTTACACTGATGACAATATATACAGTAGTGGCCAAAATTGTGGAAACCTTTTGGGAAAAGTGTACAGTAGAAATGTCACCTTTGATTAAGTTTCCACCAATTTTTCTTCTAATTTCTTTATAACTGTAGCCTTGTTCACTTAATAATACTATTTTACATGACTTTCTGGGCAACCAGTCAACTCTTTGCACCATTACTTTAATTTTATTATATTTTACAAGCTCACTAAATGAAAGAACACAAAAAAACCCCAACCAACTTGATAGCGATCACATAACACACTGACAAATGTCCTCCTCTCAGCTTCAATACATGACATCAGTAACTGAATCCTACTGTGATCTGATTGGCTCATTGCCAAAACAAGATGACACCTGATTGGCTCTCTAAACACTCATGCTCATTGGCTACAATCAGATGAAGGAATGCTACCTGATATCAACCTAAGCAAGTTGTGCTACCTTTTTCTGGTTATTTGGCTATAACTTTTCATAGAATACAGTACAGATAATTGAACAAACTTTATTGCATTACATTCTTGATTAAATTATCTTTCCATTGATATATAATTTTATGGTACTACTCCCAAAAGAAAAGTGGTGTTTATTAGCCATCAAACCTCAAAAATACACTTTTCCCAAAAGGTTTCTACAATTTTGGCCACTACTGTAATAATATTGCATTGTTAAGTTAGTCTGAGAGATCACTGGTTCAAGAATACCTGAATCCAAGGTCTTAAATCCAAGTCCAGTAATCTATTTGCTACCACATAATGGTGTCATGATGGGTGTGAAAATCTTTATAAAAACTGGCCTAACTTATTTATTAAGTGGTTTATTTCTATTGAGAAATTAAATATAGGGAACTCAGTTTCTTCACTAGCCCCATTTCAGTCATACTAATTTTCTCTGCTGTAGAAGGTTGTCAAAATGGGAACCAACATTTCTCAGGCTAGATAGAACTTTTAAGTAAATATTGATAAGAAATTTCCCAATCTTAAGGCTGGGAAAATTTTAATTGACATAGGCAGCTGGAACTGATTTCACAATTTTGCAGTAGGCAGATCTGTATGCATATGGAGAAAGGGAAAAAAATGCTTCTATCTATTGTGGAATAAAGCTACATCACATCTTTGTAAGTGGATTTCTGAGTATGGGTTAAATGTCTGGGGAGTAAAGACATATTGCTATGCCTAAAGTAAAGCTTTACTACTTCTGCTAAAGTAAAATCTGAGTGTCACACCTTTTCAGTTTAAATTATGATTTTAGCTATTTTATACATTTTTGAATATATGTCTATTCCTTTTTTGTTAGTGTTTAAAGAGCAGAAAAACAAGATGTATGAATGTTAAACTATGTATTATTTTTCATCATTGGTATATTTTTAGAATTCTTTATTTAAACAAGTAGAAGAAATGGAACAGGACACCTTGATCACTTTGAACATTGAGCGCTTAATAAGTACATTTGGACACGTTATAGTACACTGGGAAGCTAGCGGGAGTATTCATGACATATTTCCAACTTCAGGAGTGGTATGTATTTTGCCAAAATTTTAGCTATAAAAACTGCAAGTTGTTTAATTGCTAATGTATTACTGATCTAATAATCAAATTGGCTAATATTAATTTAAAAGTTTTCTTCCCTCATATTGTCTAATTTCTTGATCTAAAAATTCAAAATCATTTTGACTTATGGAAAGAAACATTTCTTTCTTGGCTTTCATGTGGCATTCTTCATGGTCCTTAGATAACTTTTTATCTAATTATCTAATTTTCTTAAACTAAAAGAAAAAATGAAATTAAGAAAATTAAAATGTAAAACAAACTAGTAATTTTTTATCATAATCATAATAGTAATGTTTAATATTCTTAAATCAGTGCAATAAGGCTGTTAAGCTAACTATATGGTCGTTAAATGGGTATAAAATGGCAAGGGATGACTTTTTAGGAAATACCCAGATTTCTTTTCTAAACTGAAAGTTTCAGTATTGCTGTTAAGTTAAAGAGGTTGTGTTTACTTTAGAAAAAAAAATCTAAAGAGTCATAAAGGTCCACTTATAAGTACTCAAGATTATAGAGAGTTGCCATTGCAAAGGATTATTGCAGAAAAAGGTGTGTTTTTTATTCTAAGTTTATGCAACTTAGAATTCTAATACAAAAAGCAAAATAAACTTTGTTAGACACAAGAAAAATCCAAAGTCATATTAGCATACCCTTCCCTTCCAACAATATTAAGTTTCTATATGGTAAACAAGGTAAAAGTTGTATATTTAAGCCATGGAATTTGCAATAGTCTTAATAGGAAACACAGGAATAAACTGCAGATATTAAAATCTCCTCTTCCTAAAATTGGGTAAGATATACCTGATATTTCAACTTGCTTCAATCTGCTTTCTTCAAAATATGTTGGACTACAATAAGAGTTACAGTCAGTGGTGGGATTCAAATATGTGAACAACCGGTTCTCTGTGTGGATGCCGCTTCCGGAAGTCCATTCTGGGCCTGGGCAACAAAAAATTAGCTACTGGTTCTGTCGAAGTGGTGTGAACTGGCTAAATCCCACCACTGGTTACAGTCCAGCCTCCCTGCAAGAATTTATTTTGTACCAGAATAAATAGGTAAACAGAATAAACATTGAAAAGAAAACAGGCATTACCAATTGAATTATTGGTTACGATTTGTATATTTGCCAGTAGTACAAAAGTATCTTAGATATGCATTATTTGTTTATTTATTTATTTATAAAATGTATTGGTCGCCCATCTTACCCCAGGGTAATTCTGGGGGCTTACAATATTATTTACAATTTATTTATATTTCACTATTATATTGCAGGTAGTTGAATAAGTAAAGATAATTATCTAACTAGAAAAAAGTAATCATACCATTTAAGCAATGTTGATATGGCAATTTGATTAGGATAATTTGAACAAATGTTTCCTTTAACTGGTACAAAAATTGCTAACTTTCATTGGATTGCATCTTAAACTATTGTGTTAAGCCAACGAATATAAAGTTGTATATTTTCTTGTTAAATTCTTTAGGTGGCATTTTCAGAGGGTCAGGCTTTGTCAACAGTAACATTAACAGTCCTTGCAGATGTTATTCCTGAAGCTTCAGAGACACTGATTATAACTCTCACTCATATTAGCACCGTGGGCATTCAAGACCCCCAGAGTGGAGCCATAATTGATAGAAGTCGAGCAAAAGCTATGCTTACTATTCTTCCCAATGACACTCCCCTCGATGTAGTGGGATGGCACACAGATTCTCTCTTTAACAAAGTAGCAGAGCCTGAAGGTGAGTAAGTTCTAAGAAAATCCTAGAGAAATTCAAATATATATTCCCAGATATTTTTTTTTTAAAAAAGGTCTTCTGATATACAATGTTGCAGTTACATCTATACATTTTTAAAGAAAACATTTCTGAATATGGTTTCAAACATTTTTTAATCTGGGGGGGACCAATATAATATGTAGAATGTAATATATGATTAGCAAGAAATATGAGTTATATTTTTGTATTTAAGTGAGACATTTCACTGATTTTTTTTTAAAGTGTTAGAAATGTTTGAAAAAACTATGTTTGGAAAAGTGTGCTTACAATTTTTTAATGCCCTAATTTTTATCATAACACAATATTTTTCTCCATCTCAGAGAAAATGCAATTTATGGAAGTAATATGAGTTATTACTATTAGATAGTTTATTGGCTATAATCATAGTTTTGGTTGGAAAAAACAAACTCTTTCAATAAGTATATATATTCATTAACTTTAATATTGTTTTTTCCTAGGGAGATCAACTACTATTACTTTACATATTTTCAGAGAACAACCATTTGTTGGTGATATTAATATACACGTAATATCCCACCCTATCTTTTCACTCCCTCTTGTTAATCAAGCCATTGAAAATGAAGATTATAGATTGGAAAACAAGACCATTATTATGACAGAGAATATAACATTAGTTTCAGTTAATGTAACCATTTTACCAGTGAGTATTTGAAAGTATATAAATAGTTTGTAGCAAACTGATATGTGAATGACATATGAAAAGTGAAAATATTTTTCTGATTAATATTTCTGCATAAAAGTAGGATAGTACTCAATAATTTAATGTTATCATTTCCTAATACATCTAAATCTGAACTAATTATATTCCCTATATTTAAAAGCCTATTTTTTCACTGTCTTTCAACTTTACACTATATTTCACACTTTAAATGATATTTAGGCTAGTCAAAAATTCCCAAGTTGATTAATGTTTGAATATTATTTGTGTGTGAGAACAAGTCCAGATATATCTATGTACTTTATGATTGATTGATTAACAAATCAGTTAATAAATAGAAAACTTGCTGGTGTATTGCCTTCTACAATTTGTAATCTCAACAACTAGATTTTATCTACATGTTCTCTGAGTGAGTGGTATGGAGTATTCTACCATATTTATGATATACTACTACTAATAATAATTTATTAAATTTATGAGCATCAGTTTGATGTAGTGATTAAGACATCAGGCTAGAAAACAAGAGACTATGAACTTTGGGGTGTGAAGCCACTTCGGTGACCTTGGGCCAATCATTTCTCAGCCCTAGGAAGAAGGCATTGGCAAATCACTTCTAAAAAACCTTTCAATACCATTGAACAGAAGAAAAATAAATTCACATATTGCCTAACTTCCAATGACTCTAGTTTCTATTAAAACATTCCATGTTTATTTTCTAATGCTACAATTGTGTATAATCTCTGATGCATCTCACCTGGATAGATTTTCCTCATTTTTGTGAAGGCAAATTGTTTCCAATCTAGCATACTATGGCATTTCTCTACAAGCCATATCATCTCTTGGGCCAGACAACGTCTTAATTAAACCCAAACAGAACATTTGAATTTAGTTTTACAAAGTGACAGGGCCAAAATCATTTATTCCTATTATGGTGCAATTGCAGGTTTGATGGGACAGGTAGATATAGCCCGGGAAAGGCTGTCCTTCAGACAAACTGACCCCTTTATCTTTAATCTTTAACCTTAAATTAATGAATTTAATTTAATTTATCTTTAACTTTTCCTTAAATTGATTAGATAATCAGATATATAGAGAAGAACAGTTTTTGATACAATGAAATTATATTTTCAGCAAAGAAAATATAATTTTTAAAATCATTTGTTTTTATATAATTAATTTTCTTTATATTAAGGGAATTGGTTGCTTGGTCCTCCATATTTTTACTTTCCACTGAAACAATCATAACTTGAAATGTTTTATCTTACTAGTCTATCCAAAATCTGAATTTGCGAAATAATTTAAAACATTTTTTTATCTTACAGGATAATATTCCAGAATTACAAGAGGGGTTTTTAATCAATATTAGTAGTGTGCAATTATTGGACTCTTCTCTTACTAGAGGGCAACAGAGCATGAAGAAATTTGGTTTAGAAATAGCTGAGATTTTAATTGAAGAGAATGATAACCCCAGAGGAATATTTCAGTTCAATATTAGCAAGGTGAGAACAAACTGAAACATCTCAGTATCAAGAGCAGTAGATACTGTTCTTGTTCTAAGCTGACCATTTCAAGGTATGTAGGTAATAATACATAGGTTAATAACGTGAGATTATAAATCTTTTACCCATGTTTAATATTCCTATTGCTATTGGGTTTTTCTATGATATAATGAAGCCAAGTGGTCCAGAATTATAATGTTTCCTATTTATCTTAACCTGAATATGACAGATTAGTTGGCAAGTTGATCCTTACCACTAAAGGTATTGAATCTTATTCATTCAATCAATCAATCTGATGACTTTCAGTAGCTTACATATATAAAATATGCTATATAATATGGCAAAATAATTAAATATTATTCCCACAAGATCTGGGAAGTTGGGTACTAGATTCTATTTAGAATAGGTATTTCTTCAGGTACTCAGATGCCAAACCATAAAGGGCTTTATAGGTCAAAACCAGCATGTTAATTTGTACCTAAAAATCAGTTGTCGCTCAGTTTAGGCCTGTAAATTCCATATTAGTTTCCAGCATTGAAAGCCAGTGAATATGCATTCTGAATTATTTGTAATTTCTAAGTAGTCTTTATGGGCTGTCCAAACCAATAACAATAACAATAATAGAGTTGGAAGGGACCTTGGAGGCTTCTAGTCCAATCCCCTGCTCAGGCAGGAAATCCTATACCATTTCAGACAAATGGTTGTCCAGTCTCTTCTTAAAAACTTCCAGTGTTGGAGCATTCACAACTTTTGGAGGCAGGTTGTTCCACTGATTAATTGTTCTAACTGTCAGGAAATTTGTCCTTTGTACGTTGTAGTAGCCTGTTACAGAAGTAATAAGGGTTGAGCTTTAGCCCCTGTATGTGATAAATGTGTTTGTACTTTTGTTACTCCCACTTTGGCCTAATAATCTCTGAAAGAGCAATTCCTAACTCCTAGAGATAGCCTATTATATATAATATATTATTTATTATCTCTCACTCTTTCCCTTTTTCCCCCTCCTCCTTCTAAAATACAGGCACTATAATATTTTTAACAAAATACTAATTTACCATTGTTTTCTTTCAAGGATCTGAACAGGACAGTGGCTGCTTATGAAGTACCACCACCAGACAATATTCTGAAGCTGTCCATCATTCGGAAAGCAGGAACATTTGGATCAATAAAACTAGACTGGGAAGCCACACCTGCCTCTGCTAGTCTGAAAGACTTTTTACCATCATTTGGAAATCTTGTATTTGCTGATGGACAAGTATGTAACATATTGATAAAACATCCCCTCCCCACATTTTTTATCATTTTGTTCTTATAACTACAGTATGTTCCTTTTAAGATAATTGCTGGCTAATAATCACATAATTCCCCCCCCCTCTTTTTTACCTTTTAAGTACTTATAAAGCTCATGTCTATGCGTAAATATTCAAAAATAAGCTTCATTGACTTAGTGAGGTCTGAAGAGCTTTTAGCCAACAATGTTTGTGGTTCTAATACAGGATGGCAAATAGGTTCCTTTTTTGATGGCTGTTTGCGATTGGACAGCCACTCATATTTACACCATCAATTGCTTCAAAAATGAGATCCTCATTGAAATCTGATATTAAAGGTATTGCAAAAGCTACCAAATATTAATAAATAGATATTCATTTAGATATTTCTAAATGTGCCAGTGAATCCTGCTACATTTAGGGATTTTCCTACTTCTTCTACTAAGTGGACTTTGCTTCCAAACCCGGTACTGACACAACTTGTAGCACATCAAGCCTTGTTGCTTGTCTTAAAGGACAGTGGAAACTATTATGTAAAAGGGTTTTGTGGTATGTTTTTAACTATTTATGTGTATGGTATGTATTATGCCAGAGTTGCCTTCTTTGAGGTTCCTTTTATCTATTTATTTATTTATTAACCAAATTTATATAGCTGCCCACCTCACCAAAGGTGACTTTCATTTGCATTTCTATTTTGCTTCACAATTAGATCTAAATGTCTGGAGCTTGAGCATGCTCGTGATACTTATTTCATCTTTGTTTTAATTTTTAATTTCTTTCCTAGGTTACGGGAGTGATAGAGATCACTATCATAGATGATGATGACGTTGAATTTGTGGAAATGTTCACTGTTACCTTACTTAGAGTGACAGGTGATGCAAGATTAGGTGATGATGTGCAGGTGATAGTTACTATTGCACCAAATGATTCTCCTGCTGGAGTTTTCAGCTTTGAAGAAAAGCATGTAAGTGAAAGTAAGATCATATATTTATTGGCAGACATCCATTGATCACTTGCATATCCAAACCTTAATGGATAGATATGTTCAGCTAGATGTCCCAGACCAGCTGAGACCAAAAGTGGTAGTAGTGTAAATAATAAGCAGCTGAAATTAGCTAAGATGCTTCCAAGACAGGACAGCCTTTCACAATATACTTCATCTAATACTCAGAGAGAGAGAGAGAGAGAGAGAGACAGACAGACAGACAGACAGACAGACAGAGAGACAGAGAGAGAGACAGAGAGACAGAGAGACAGAGAGACAGAGAGACAGAGAGACAGAGACAGACAGAGACAGAGAGACAGAGAGTGGTGGGATTCAAATATGTAAACAACCAGTTCTCTGTGTAGATGCCACTTCCGGAAGTCCATTCTGGGCCTGGGCAACAAAAAATTAGCTACTGGTTCTGCCGAAGTGCTGCAAACCAGCTGAATCCCACCACTGGGGAGAGAGAGAGAGAGAGAGAGAGAGAGAGAGAGAATCCATATATAGGTATCTGAAAACAAGAGTGTGCATTTTCAAAATTAACAAATCAATTCTAAAACATATCTTAAATGTCTATTTAAAACTAATTCATAAATCCCAAAATAAATATTGCCTTAGATATTTTTCATTGTATCAGAAGTAGAGAGCCAAATGTTATTCTGTGGATTTCAAAGCCTCTCCTTCATATGACTATATACAGAGCAATTGTTTTAGGTGCACAATATTTTCCGGAAGGGATGTATAGAGGCTTTCACAATGGTATACATAGCAACTTCCTTTAAGCTCTTAGAACAGACAACTGTAGATACTTTACATGACTTTATCCCATTCCCCTATCCCCATGGTGGTGAACCTATGGCACGCGTGCCACAAGTGGCACACAGAGCCGTCCCTGTGGGCACGCGCGCCATTGCCACAGGCAGAGGGACGCAGGGCCGGGCTCCTCCCCTCCCCCTCTCCACACATGCGGAGTCAGGGAACAGTTGCAAGAGCTGGGCAGGGTGAGGGAACTTATAAAAGGAGCAGTTTTGGCAGGAGAGTGAGTGAGCGGCCTTTGGAAGCTACCAGTGGTGGATTTCAAATCATTTAACAACCAGTTCTCTGCCTCACCTTCTCTCCATCTTGGTTGGGCTGGGCTGCTTGGGGGGTTGGCTGGGGTGGGGGCAGGAGGGTGGGGGTCATCAGGTCGCAGCTGGTGGAAGGTGAGGGGGTCTGGCTAAGGGGCGCGAGGGCCGGGACGCCTCTGCGGAGGAAAGCTGCCCCCCCGCCGTCCGAGCCACTCATCCACACTGCGCTCACGTAGGATTGCACAGAAGGGGCACCGGGCAAGGGGCTGGGGGGCAGCCGGCAGGGGGGAATCAGAGCCGCTATCTCCCTTCCGCAGTGCAGCCCCATCAGTGTGGGCAGAGATGGCCCCGGGACAGCCGGAAAGGAGCCCTCACCTGGTGCGGGCCCTGTCTACATGGTGGCTCTGACCAGAGCGGCGGCTGCTGCTCCTCCTGCTGCTCTGAGCCCCTTGACCGGCCAAGCACACAGGGAGGTAGGAGGTGGCGGCGGTGATCCCTGCATCGCCAAGCCCAGCTGGCAGCAGATCTGGAAGCGAAGCTATGCTGCCCATACTCGTGCTGGTGGAGGCAGCGGTGGGGGAAGGTGAGCTGTGGCACATGCCCACCCTTCTCCGCTACCACCCCACATCGTCCCGCATGCATGGCCCGTAGGCACACGCGGGACAATGTGGGGCAGCAGTGGCAAAGGGTGGGCGCATGCCAGATCCCGCCTTCCCCCGCCGCCGCCATCCCCACCAGCACGAGGATGGGGGGCACAACTTCGCTTCCAGATCTGCTGCCTGACACCATCGGTCCCCCACACATAGAGGCCAGCGAGCACATGGGGGCCAACGGTGTCTGTCAGCAGCCACAGCATGCTGGCTGTCCTGCATAATGGCGAACTGACCATGGACCCCCATCGGTGCGGGCAGACGGAAGGAAGCCCTTGCCTGACCTGGGCCCATCCATTCAATGGCTCTGATGGGGGCAGCTTCTGCTGCTGCTCCGATCGGTCAACCATGCAGGGAAGCAGGAGGAGGTGGAGGGGCAGCCTCATTTTTGACTCATTTGTTAATTGGTTTCTCTTTAATTAGTTTTAGGACTTGTGTGGAAAACAGATCATGTTTTAGGTCATGTGTATACAAAAATATTGAAAATTCCAAAGAGTTCACAAACTTCTAAGCACCATTGTAGATAATCCATCCTTCCTTAGTGTTTGTGTTCAGATTTAAATAAGGGGAGCTCTTCTAATTAGTACAATAGTAGCCACTTAGAAAAATCTAGAAAAAAAATGAAAAAATGGTCCAAGAAAAGAACTTTTTTTTTCCCTGGCAGGCTCTGTTGATGATTGGAATACCAAAAGAAGTGTAAGCTATTTTAAGGACCTCTGAGTGTCAACAATCGGGTGTAAAAGTAAAATTGAGGTCAGGCATATTTTTAGGAGCTTAAGTAGCAATTCCCCATGAGTTGGTTTCAAAGCTGGCAAGTCTCACATTGGATTAGCAGAAGCGATACCACAACTAGAACTGAATATTTTATACAATAGCTGTTTTATTAAGTGATTGTGTTTATCTAACAGATAGACCTGTGGTTGCAAATGAAGGTGCTAAATGGGACAAGAGAAGAAATAATGCAGCTGCTCCTGGAAGCAGAATTATTACTATATTTTTTCATATATAACAGTTTTGTCAATTAATTTATTGTGAAAAAGGATTTTGACAATAAAGTACAATTTGTAGATAGAATTCTAACATAAATATATTTTGAATCATCCTCAGATTAGTCTTTGTTTACTAATTGGAACAAAAGAAAGATACTTATGTTCACATGAAAACATCACTGTAACGTACTGAACGGATTCAATGTTTATTTATTATACTTCTAATTTATAATTCTTAAGGACATAGAACAAGAAACAATTTAATTGCTTTATAATTGTAGGCTTTATTTGAAAAACCAACCAAAAAAAAAAAAAGGTCACAAAGTCTACTTTATTTCATTATATATGTATTACAATTATTTTTATACCACTCCATAGTGCAGCTCTGGGCACTGTGCAATAAATATTGCTATTAATGGGCTTCTTTGAATGACTGCTTGTTTGAATCAAATCATTTGCCACATTAAACAGTTTTTGAAAGGAGAATGTGAGCAAACAGAGAAAGTCCTTTATGCAAACATCCTCTTTATATTTTATTGAGAGAGGCTGCATATGTGCATCTCTCCTGCCTGTTGGCAGTTTCTGGCACCAGGTACTAACTTTGGAGTACACTGCTGGTTCCAGCAATGCATCAAAAGTGCAATGTGTGGGACATAAAGGAAGCTCAACACTCAACATTTTGCTTGTTATTCAGTATTAGTCTCCATAGTACCAATGCATTTCTTGTTTTAGGTAACAGTAAAAGAACCTCAGTCAATACATGACCCCACAGCAAATGTCTTTCTCACTGTAAGTCGAAGTTCAGGAGGTCAAGGAGAAGTCCAAATCCTTTGGAAACTTGAGGAGGCAGCTAGATATGATCTCACTCCTCTCAATGGTACTCTTTTCTTTTCTGAGGTACAGCTCCTTTTGCCACCTCACCTTTTTAATTTTGTATTATTATTTTGTTTTATTATTTTATTTTAATTTAAGCTTATGTATATATGTCATATTATCATATTCATATATTTTCATTGCTTTCTTTTTCATTGTGTGTTTTATTGTTCTATTATTTTGCTTCTGTTTTGTTTTCATTTTTTTTCTTTTTATTGTGTAAGCCGCTTAGAGTAGCCCCATGGCAAAATAGGTGGCGAATACATTTAATAAACCCAATAAATAAATAAGTACATTTGACAAAGAATTTTTTAAAAACTGCATATTTTTCTCTGGTTAAATAATCTATCAGATTTATTTTTAGCCACATGTAGAAAATAGAAAGATTAATGCAAATATGCAATTATGAATTTGATATGGCTAGTATTGTTAGAGAAAAGCTCTCAATTTTTTTCCTATGTTTTAGTGACATTCTCCTGTTTAACAACATTGTCCACTGGATATATTTCTTAACAGGGTTAAAATTCTATGCGTATCTCCTAAAAGATATTAATTTAATTTAGTGTTTTTCTCTTTTGAAACTAATTTCATTTGATGATTTTAATTTCATTTAATGTTAAATTTTCCCTTTTCGGTATACCAAATTATAGCTCTAAGATATATAATCATTA
Organism: Azemiops feae; assembly: GCA_023970755.1. NCBI lineage: Eukaryota > Metazoa > Chordata > Lepidosauria > Squamata > Viperidae > Azemiops > Azemiops feae. The sequence continues at coordinate 418,873 of JALGBA010000927.1, read as the reverse complement.
TTTCCAATTTTATGCAGATGGAATCTCAGAAAACCATAATTTTGCATGCAATTCAAGATGGTGTTTTGGAAGGTGATGAACATTATTCAATTCATCTGGTGTCTACTGATAACACAGAAATATCACCTGTAAATGGTAAACACATTCATTTTAAACAGCATCCAAAGCTGTAATTGCAGCGATGCCAGACAGGTCTAATTACCTTTATTTTTTCCCTTATCTGCAGTGTTTAGAAAACTATGGGATGCCATGATTAGATTGAAATACAGAAAATACAGGGGTTGCGGCTTGTTGACTTTATTCATAAGTTCTCCCATGTTAAAAGATTACTTTGTGCTATATCAGAATTGTAGCATTTTTGAAAAGTGTCTATTTTTTAAATAGAGGTGGGTTTTTTTACTAACTAGTTACATGTGGTATTTGAGGATTTTGAAAACATATGTCGAGGTTAAGATTGTTTCTCAACTATAAATGCTGAACGTTGTTCTGAATATTGGCTTTGATTCCAGTATTTCAGTGTCCCAGAGAAAATCATATTATGTTGTATTAATCTTGTAATTTTTGTCAGACTTCTGTTGACAAACTGGACTGCAAACAGAAAGAACAAGCTTTTGATAAGTAGATTTATTGTGGAAGAATTAACTTAGCGATAATGAAAGGATTTGCATGATTTTTATGTCTCAAATATAAGCTCTATTTGAAGAGAAATAATGGTTTAAATTCTTACATCACACTCCCACCCACAAGGTTTTAATTGACTTAAATTAGTTTATTGCATTATATTATATTATTTAAATTAAAGTAGTGGATAAAGGAGATGCTGTGGATATAGTATTCTTAAACTTCAGTAAGATATTTGATAAAGTAGAACACAGCCTATTTCTTGGTAAGATAGAACAATGTGGGATAGATGGTACTGCATCAGGACCCTATACAGCAATATGCAGTTCAGTGGTGAGAAAAGGTCCTCCACTTAGGAAAAACCAAATGCATAGGTACAGAATAGGCAATATCTGGCTTAACAGTAGTGTCTGTGAGAGGAATCTAGATGTCTTGGTGAACCACTGCTTAAGTATGACTGCTTAAGTGTGTGTTAGCAGTGTGCTGCACCTTTTCAAAAAAGCCAGTGCAGTCCTAGGAATGACATGATAGCTGTCTTCCAATACTTGAAAGGCTGTCACAGGGAAGAGGGGGATGATTTATTGTCCATAGCATCTGAGAACAGGACAAGAAGCAATGGGTGGAAGCTCATCAGAGGGAAATCCAACCTGGAAATCCAACTTTCTCCTGACAGTGAGAAGAATTAATCAGTGGAACAGTTTGCCTCCTGGAATTGTTAGTGCTCCATCACTGGAATTTTTCAAGAAAAGATTGGACAAATATTTGTCTAGGATGGTATAAGTACTCCTGCCTTGGGTAGGAGGTTGAACTAGAAGACCTCCAAGTCCCTTCCAACGCTATAATTCTCTGATTCTGTGAAAATGAGTTACCTTACTAGATTTTAAGGGACAGTATGATTGGCATAACTACAAGTTACTCCTTTGACAGGAGAAGTTTCCACCTGTCTTTTGCTTTGGAAATAAACCAGTCATATAGATTAGTTTTAGCTATTGTTATCTGGCCTCTAGTATAATAGCTAACATCTTCAATTAGAATGAGGAGATTTAGTTTTAAATCCACTTTCAATTATGGAAGTTCATTGGCTTATTTTGGAACAGTCACTAACTTATAGTCCAAATTCACAAGGCTTTTGTTGAAGGATACAAAATCAGAGGAGGGAATGATGTGTGCACTACCGAAAAAGCAGAATAGAAATTAAAAAAATAAACAACTATATAGCCCTGATAATTAACATATGTTGAATTGGTCTTCCAAATAAAAATATAGAATTGCATCCTGAATGTATCTAACAATGACTATGCTGGGTAGGTATATTGGGAGTGTAATCCAACACAGTTGGAAACCATCAGTATCATTAAATACTGACAGTTAATAATAGAACTTTGCTAATTTACTTTTTCTTAAGAACTTCATGGTAATATGTTGAGAAAAAAAATGAAAATTATGTAATTATGTAATAGTTATCATTATTGCTTTGTGTTATGATTTAAAAAAAAATCTCTTGCATCAATCAGCTTTTATTGGCAACCTCTTTTATGTTTACAGGTATAGCAACTATTACTATACTGGCAGATCAAGGAGCTTCTGGAATTGTTGGGATATCTTCACAATCCACCCATTTCCTGATTGGGGAACCCGTAGGAAAATATAATGGAACTGCTTTTATTGGGTAGGCAATCATTACATTTTGTATCTTTGCTATAAAAATCATTTTCAGTTTGTGTAAGTATTTAACCACATCTCTAAAGGTATGTCTTGATAGCAATTACCTACTTTAGGGTCATTAAAATGTTCCAGGTTTTCAGATGTTGGTTCCTTTATCCTTTGGTAGTTTTTGATATATATGTTAAATAATTCTAATTTTTCCCATTTATCGTAAAGAATTCTAAGTATAGGGCTTCTAAAAATAACTGTACAATGCATGCAGAGGAGCACTCAGATATAATTATTGTAGGCACCAGCTTATCTTGGAGACCGGGAGATCTAGCCTTGCCTTAGACACAAATTCCAAAACACCCTCAGGAAACTGTAGAATTTGTGGTTTACAACTGCAAATCATATATGTGAATTATTAATACAAATAAAGTGTATTTATATTTCATGGTGATTCATATAAATTTAGATATGGCTGTTGAATATACAGTAAGCCCATTTAGAAAAATATCAAGTTATTTTGTTATTATTCAGAAGGAAAGAAGAAGAAAACTCTGTAGAATTGGTTGAAGTATTTGTACATGATGTCTAGGAATGTTATTGGACCAATACTGAATAATATTTTAAACATGACTGTTTCTTTTTGTTTGGCAGTCTAGTTCGTGGGCCGGGGATCTTTGGAGAAATCACAATCTCCTGGGTTATAACATCACCTGATCAAAATGAATTTGCTGATGTATCAGGAACTGTCACCATGAGAGATCAGCAGTCTGCTGCTGTTATACTGATTCAGGTATAAATTGTTTCCAGTAGTCAATGCTGACTTGGAGACACAAATGCAACTTCAATAATAGCAATGGAGGTCCTTTGTTCTTTATTTTAACTTTTTTGTTTGAAGTTTGTCAAGTTTGATCACTACTAACCAAAATGCTTTGAGTCACTTATATTTATTTATTTAAATTTTTGAGCCTGACTTTATTTCACGTGTTACTGCTTTTAAGTTGCCTTGGGTAAGCTTTCTTCGGAGGTATTTTTCTTTAAAGGCAACTCAGAAATCTTTTAAAGAGGAACATAAAATATTGTTATACATTTCCTCGTGCAGTGCAGCACTGGTGGAGAGTCTTGCCAGTATATTTGTATTGGTAATGGTAATATATCATCCATAGATGATAGCACTGTATATGCTATGACAGTTGGTTTTCTAAGACAATGAACTTTTTGCTATACCTTATATTGCCTCATTATTGTTGACAATCTATCTTTCCTTTGCGGACATTGTTATTCAACCATATACCTTGGCTCAGACTTAATAACAAATATCTGTTGTTCCATGTAGCATAGTGAATATTTCTATATGTTTTTCAACTTAATATGTTCACTCTCTTCTAGGCTCTCGATGATGATATCCCAGAAGAAAAGCGACACTATCAGTTTCAGCTAACAGATATTAGCAATGGCGGAATCATAAATGAGCAGGCCAAAACAGCAAATATCACAATGGCTGCTAGTGATTTGCCATATGGACAATTCACATTTTCTCAAGATGTACTGCAAACAACAGAAGAAGAAAAATGGGTAGGCAGAATTTAAATCCTAATTTATTAGAATAGCTTTTCATACATTGTTATTGAAGTTCTGTCTTGGAGATTAATGCCAAGCACTATAAGACAATAAGTGTTCCAAATGCTTAATTTTACTTTGGGTTTTAATTCTATTTTAATTTAGATATCAATTATTTGCTGTTTAATTAAACTGTAAGTGTTTACCTGAAAAGTTTCTGAGAAATATTCTTCATGTTATATATTGGGGTGGGAATATTGCATGAGGGGCTCACAAAATAAAACATATGGCCTTTCAGCTCTCTAGTAATCTTTGGAGAATGGTCAATTTTTACATATTTAGTGTTGGTTTAAAAATAAATTTATTTCAGTCCAGAGTATAGTGGAAGTTGCCGAAGACCTGGTTAAAACTGTAAAATCCAGTTCTTACCAAGACAGCTGACAAGTAGAATTTTGTTTAATACTTTAATATAATTATATACTCTTCCTTTGCAAAGCATTTCAAAGTGGTTTACCACAAAAACAGCAATACTAACAGTATATTAAAACAGTGGTTATCAACCCATGGGTTGCAACAGAGCAGGAGGTTGCAAGTAACTTAGAAGTAGTCACAAAAGGTTTTGAAATATGGTCAGATTTTACTTATTTCCCGTTTTGCTTTTGTAGACTTACAGTGGGCATGCAAAGGCAAAGTGGGAAGCAAATCCTACAGCACTGTAATTAGTGGATATTCCCTGCTTAATGACGCCCTCTAGCTTAGCATGCAGTAGTCAGTCAGTCCTTTATTATAGCCAAGGACCATAATACTGCTTGCAGTAGTATTTCTGTCTACAGGAGTGCATGTATTAGAGAAGTTCAGTGTTTTTATTTATTATTTTAAAGTTCTAGCCTTTCAAAAGGGAGAAATAAGAGAAAAGCTAATGTTCTAGAATTAGTGCTGATATAAAATAAGCCTAAGTCAAGAAAATGGATGACTGTGTATAGTTCACTGAGTCAAATATTGTTTTATTGCCTAATATAAACCCCAATCAAATTACACAAAAGCTTCAAAAGATATCAATAAAGAGATACCCAAAAGATTTAATGATACCCAATTCACATTTTAATTGTATAGTTAATTGTATCCTTTATTGGTTTATGGATTCTTGTTTAATTGAATGATTTTATTAGCAATTTTGGTAGCGTATAACATAGATATATCTTAACAGGTTTTGCTGGTTAGTGACTGTAAATTGTTTTTAATTAGGTTATGTTTTTACAATATTGTAAGATTTTTTAAATACAAATTGCCTCTGATATTTTAATATTTATATAGTATTTTGAATGGTTCTTATATAGCTTGTTGAAAAATTCACTGCAAGTTAATAAGTTGCTATTAGTATTTTCTTTGTAAGGATGAGAAAGGTTATGCAGCTGCTTAGCACACCATCTAGTGTTCAAAACTGTCCTAATTACTCAACTTATTTTCAGCCCCCAATTTCACCAAAAGTTATTGATGTTGGAATTAAATTTATGAAAGTTGAAATCATTCTTTATTTGGAATCAATTTCAAATCACTGCATAATATGAAAACGTAAAATATGTTCTATAGTATTATTTGCATACTTGCAATGTACATTTCTTCGATTGTCTGAAGATAATGTTTATAACAAACTATAAGAGTTGTAGTATAGATCAAAGAACAATAAACTGTGCAACAATCCAAACGGTACGGGTTTTTTTTTCTCTACTAGAAAACAGATATCAGAGTTAAATCATGTTAGTAGAATTCATTAACATGAATGCTTTTCCCTGAAGGGGCTTGGACTAGAATTCTTGTGGTCCCTTCTAATTCCAGAATTCTTTGATTCTGTGCTTATCTTTAGAGAAATAATGAAGGTGCATTTCATCTTAGAAAACATTTGTCTCCAACAGGCTAACATCACAGTTGTCCGTTCTCATGGATTTTACAAACAAATTCACCTTTTGTATAAGACCTTGAATGGGACTGCAGTGGAAGGCTCAGACTTTGGTGTCACTCCGGGAGAGCTTATTTTCAAACCCACTGAAACTGTTAAAACTATTTATGTTGAAATCTATGATGATGATCTTCCAGAAGGTCCTGAGGATTTTTCAGTAGTAATTACAAAAGTAGAATTACTGGGAAGGTAAAAAGAAAAGCCATCTTATAGAAAAAATATTGACTAGAGTTATTAAATATAAAATACCATTTAGCAAATCTTAGTATCTTAGTTGGTTTTCTGATCAAGATCTAAAGTAAACATGAATTTAATATGGATGTACCTTATCTTACAGTTCCCTTGCAAACCAGAAATGCAAAAATCAGGCTCGTTCTAATAGTAATAACTTGTAATTTGGTGTTATTACTGAGGCAGTCACAGGTACTCCTCCGGTTATGATGGTAATGGGGACCAGAATTTCCATCAATAAGTGATGTCATAAAGTGTGATATCGTGTGACCACATCACTTAGCAACCCCAGTCCCAGTTGCTATTGTAACTCTGACTATGTGAGTTAGTAGGAAGAGATGGGAGTTCCAGGCAAGCAGGCAGGTTAGAGCTGCAGGTTAGAATTAGATCAGAAGGCAAGTGTTGCAGGTGAGTGCTAGGGAACGCAGATGGGGTTGTGGGCTGTGGGTAGATGCTTGGGAGTGTGGCAGGGTGGGTGGGTGTTAGGAAGTGCAGGTAGATGTTGCAGGTGGAGGTGGGTGCCACAGGTGGGCACTAGAGATCATGGGGGGTTCCACAGGTGGGGGTGTGCTATGGGCAAGCAGAGTGTGGCAGCAGCAGGGGGTGGTTGTAAATGGGGCTGGCCTGAATATTGATTATGTAACTTCAAAGGCTCTGCAACAGCTGGAACTTCAAGGACCATTAAGCCCCATCGTAATGAATGAATATAAGTTGAGAACTTTCTAATACGATAAAATAAGAGCACATGGGGACGTGAATGTATTGCCTCATTTATTTATTATCTTTCTCTTCCTATACTTTTACAAGTGGATTTGATTTTACAATAAAAGAAAATGGATTGCAAATTGACCAGTCACCTGAGATAGGAAATGCTTCAGTAATAAGAATCATTATATCAAAAAGTGACAATGCAGAAGGCATCATTGAATTTGATCCTTCCTATGCAAGTCTTGAAGGTATGGTAGTTCCTACTGCATTATTTTATTTATTTATTTATTTTATTTTAAAACATTTCAGGATCCAGCAAGAAAAATGTTCTTCCCCTGGCTAAAAAATACTAATTGCTTTCCCTTTATTTATTTTCATAAAATATAAAATTCCTTGTTTCATCAATTAAATAATTGAGTATTTAAGATTTATTGAGCATATAAAATCAGACTCATTATATCATCTTGAGAAATAATTCTAAATCACTGCAGACCACTATTTATCATTATCTAAAATAAATGAACTTTTTAAACATGAACTTTTTTAAAAAATGAAAAAAATACTAAAAATAATCAAATAAACAACAATATTAAATTCTCAATTTCCTCCTATTGTAACTGGCAAGTGATTACATCAAATTATTAATAAACATTCAAATTGTTTCTGGTTACTATCTAAATCAAACATTGTCCCTTAGTAAACATATTACCATTGCTGCCAAGTTGGTTTCCCAGTCTGTTATTGTAGGCAAAGTATCTCTTTTCTAGTGTGAACCAAATTTATGCTTTCGGCAATCATTGTATATGATATATTTTATTTACTGTCCTGGAAAGATTTCTACTAGAAAAAAACATCAAGTTTAAATTCAAGCTTTGTTGTTAAATGTTTTTGAATAATGCTTTCTAGTACTTTTGAATGTGTTTACATGACTACCAAGAGGGATAAAATGTTCTTTCTATATCACATTTCCAACTTTTATTTTTATATGTTTTATCCCTTTTCATACCAATGCATTATCGAAGGATAATTGGCAGGAAGACACACAAAGAGGGAGGGAGGGAGAGTTGGAGGGAAGAAGGAGGGAGGAAAGGAAGTAAGTTCCAATTTCCAATGCTCCCTGCCAATTTCCCACAAGGAAACAAGGAGAGCCAGAATCAATAATATCAACCTCGTTCTGTATGACTCTACATTTTCTGGCCAGTTTGGGCTTGTGTTATTCCTAGTTCTGCATTTTTCCATTTTCTGAAATAATAGGTATATACACAGCTTTTGTCTGTGGCTTTTACTGTGGATCTTCCTGTAAATAAGGCAATGCCTTCTGAGCACAGAATCTGGCAAAGGAAGTAATAAACCTAAATATAGCCATATAACATGTGCGTGGGGGGGGGGTGGAGCCTTCATATACAATTCAAGGACATGAATATGTTTGAATATACTTATGAGCATTGGCTTCATATATGCTACACACATAAAATAAGCAGAGGTTATCAGATTTCAAGGATAAACACAATTTCCACAATTATAATTGTATCCCAGTGATTATATTTGTAGACATTTGCTAACACAGGCTGAACATTTAATTTTGTGAACTTGAGTGAATAATAGAGTATTTATATCAATTTATATAATCATGTTTTTTTAATACAGCTATGATTTTGTACTCTTTTGAAACCAAACTTCCTGGCACTTAGAAGCTTATTTAAAAGTTTAGAAGCTTACTCCTAAGTAAGACCTTGTAATGCATTCTGTTTGTTTTGTTTCAGTGGAAGAAGATGTTGGTTGGATAATGATTCCAGTATTTCGAAGGCTAGGAAGTTATGGTTTTGTGACAGCAGATTTCATATCTAGAAGTATTTCAGCTCTTCCCGATGGGATTGATTATAGTATTACAAATAATTCAGTTATGTTTCATCATGGCCAAATAGAGAGTTTTATCAGCATTTTAATCAAAAATGATGAAGAAAGGTAAAGCTCTTTTTCTTGTTTTTCATTCACTATCCTACAATTATTCAAGAATTGCATTTTACAGTCAGCGGCATTCATAACCAAATCAGCAAAACTTGATAGACACCATTGGTCACAGTATGATATATAAGAGACATGGTGGCACAGTGATTAGAATGCAGTACTGCAGGCTAACTCACTGCTCACTCCAGGAGTTTGATTCTGAACGGTTCATGGTTGACTCAGCCTTCCATCCTTCTGAGGTCAGTAAAATGAGGATCCAGATTGTTGGGGGCAATATGCTGATTCTGTAAACCACTTAGATTTGTAAAGAACTATGAAGCGGTACATAAGTCTAAGTGCTATTGCTATTGCTATTGCTATAAATACAGTTAATAAGAGTGGAGATAAAACTAAGTTGTTTTATTAAAAAATTAAATTTAAATCATATGACACTTCATTACTTACCTTATTTTTCCAGGCCAGATGTTTAAATTACAATTTCTATCTATTTTTTTCTAGAAGAGTTAGTGGTGTTATTATCAATTACTTCTTTTTGTCCTCATCTATAACTTTAAATACTCCATGTAGGATAATCATAGATTCTATCAATATGAGCTGTAAAATTACTGGATGTTCATATTTCAGTGATATATGGGATAGTGTAACTTTGTTTGGTGACAAAGTATGTTTCATTCTTTGGTTTCTGATCAGAGAAAATGCTGAGCAGTTTGAAATCCAGCTAATAGGTGCCAGTGGGGGAGCAGTTCTGGGACCTCACCTGGTGACTCAAATAACTATTGCTAAGAGCGACTCTCCACGTGGGATTGTCCGCTTCCTCAATGAAAGCCAAATCATTCTTCCCAACCCTAATGCCTCGTTAACACTGTCCTTGGTACTTGAAAGAGCTGGAGAATTGATAGGAGAGTCTCAGGTAAGTCTATTCTCTCTTTCTGTTTGTTTCCTTCTCTTAACTGCTCTGCCTTTAATTAATTAGTGTTTATTTTAAAAAAAAAATTACAATTTTGTTTTATTTGGGTAGGATTTCATACGCTTCACTTGTTTTCTAGAAACATCAATCAATTCAAGTTATAAACCAGCAGTCATTGATTTGGATAAGATTTAAGGCAAAATTTTCCAGTTTAGTTACAGAAAGGACTTTGTTCAGCTGATCCTTGTTTACCTTTTACATGGGCTCAGGGAGGTTCTCAACAACCTGTACGTAGCTCTGAATGGACCAAGAATAATTTAACCTCCAATTTTATTACACACATGTATTACCCATGGCAAAGAACCTTATGATATTTTTAATTTCTCAAACATTAAAAAAGCATGTTACTAATAAATAGACTGAAATAATGTGCTAATATATGTTTAGAAAGGAAAGAGATGAAAGTAATTTCAATTTGATAAGTTTCCACTCACCATCCAAGCTCTAAATTATTACTTTTTTTAATATTTATTTATATCTCACTTTTATTATTTACTAAATTCATAGACCTATTGTAATGCTGCTTCCTTACATCGTTTACATGTTAATAATTTTGGAAATTTGTAATCTTACACTGGAGTAATCTTATAAAAAGATTTATGCATGGAGGAATGAACTGTATTTTGTATATATAGATAAACTGTTGAATTTTTGTATTCTGACTGTTATAGTTTATGATCAATGAATATACTTGCTTATTTAGTATTTTATTTATGTAGCTAGTTTCACGAGAGAGTACCAAGTCACAAATATAGATTTTTATGTAAGCTCATGTTTCAGATACGTCAACATGTCTTGATTTTACCTATCATATGTCCCACCCATTCATGCAGCAATTTTATACAGCTCAAGTCAATTTCTTGACTTGAAAATGTTTGCCTGAAGTCTAATGTAGAGAAATGTAGTTTTAAATGAGATGTTTGTGGATTTCAGAATGCACATTCTGGCATGCTTAGCACTAACATATTTAGAATATCAGTTATTCTTCATTTTATGTCCCATTGCCTGATGGATAACAATTCTTGTTTTTATACAGAAGGGCCTTATATAGCCTTATGACTTGTAATGATTTACCTTGTAACAGAGAATCAGTTCCTTGCGCTCCTAACATTATGATTTCAACCAGAATTTCCCTAAGACAATTATTCTCTTCACTTTTATGAAGGTTATTTCTGATTTTGCTGCTTCTCTTTTAAAATTTGCTGATTGGTAGATTTTCATATAATTCTACATGTACGCATATATTGTTTTTCAGTTTTGGCAATATAGGTGACACATTAATTCATTAATTAAAATATAAATAAATTATTTCTGTAATCTAAAGCTGGTTAACCACTTAGCAGATTAATTGAGCAAATGGGCACACTTTTTCTGGGAATACCCACAAAAGACTTTCATATTATACATTGACTAATATGTACGAAGAATATTTTTTTATGCTGTAACACTTTTATGTTATCAATAATGCTTCCTTAAAATGTATGTCATCTGCAGATTAATTGGGACATTTTAGGACCTAATTCAGAGGTAATTTTACCTCCTCTGAATGGTGACATCAGTGACCCAGTAAATGGATCATTCTATTTTGCGGAAACAGAAGGTAGCTTGCGACATATCAACTTGAAAATTTATCCTCATGAAGAAGTTGAAGTTCAAGAGATCTTCATTATTAGGTTGCGTGTTATGCGGGGAGAAACAGAAATAGATCCCAAGGCTGCCAATATAACAATAAAAGTAAATAATTTTATTATTAATAATAGTAGAACTCATTTGAGGCTTTACTGTTTTATCTTTTATTTCTTTATTATTCTTTACAGCATCTTTTTATTAATGCTACAACATATAATCATAAATACGGGAGGGGGTTATATCTTTTGTCATATCAAAAAATACTACTGAAAATTCTTGAGTTTTTTTAACACAGGGGGCACAAGAGTCTAAAGGTCTTTCAACATAAAATAATGAGCACCATTACAGCACACCATTTAAAAAGAAAACATATGATTAAAGTATTTGAATGTTCTGTGTACTGTACCGCTAATAAGGAAACCCAAATATAACCATTACTTTTTCTTAACCTAGATTTTAAAGTTTGGTGATCCCAATGGGATAGTGCAGTTTCTTCCTGAATCCTTATCTCCAAAGATTTTTGAGGAACCATCAGCATCTGAAGGTCCACTGAATATTGCGCTTTTCATAAAGCGAATTCAAGGCATTATGGGGAATATCACGGTATTTGACTTTGGTACTTAGTTGTTTGTCTAATATAATTTAAATATGAAGGTAGAATTAAATCAAGATAGAGAGATAGAGATAGATAAATGATAGATGATAGATAGATAAATATATAGTCAGACAGACAAATAGACAAGAGCCAGTATGGTGTAATGGTTAAAGTACTGGACTAGGTGCGTCTTATATAAGTGTAGCGTCTTATACATGGAAAAATAATGGTAACCTCCGCAGCCCAGGGCATGCCTGTGTGGGTACTTTACATGCCGCTGCCATGCCGCCTGGTGCAGGTGTCAAGCCCCTGTGGGCTTGCCACTAACAGGGGGGAGGGGGCAAGATCGTCAGCCAGCCGAACTTCCAGATTTGCCAGCTCAGCTGTTTGGCGCTTCGCCGAACAGCTGATCGGTGCGGAGAAACTCGCATGGCAGAGCGTCTTATACAAGGGTGCGTCTTATAGAGGGAAAAATATGGTATATAAAATTTCATTTCATTGGGACTTGAATATATTGATCAAAGCTTCTTTGTTTCTTTTAATTTAATTGTTATAGATTTACTGGAAATTAAGTAGTGATTCTGATACTACCAATGATTTCACAACTGCGAGCGGTTCTGTTGTGATTCCTGATCTACAAAGGACTTCAGAAATTGTGATTTCCTTGTTGCCTGATGATGTTCCTGAAATAGATGAGCATTATGAGGTGCAGCTGACTTCAGTGGAAGGAGGAGCTGATTTGGATCTGGAGAAAAGCATTTCTAGATTCATGGTGGTTGCAAATGATGACCCATACGGAGTATTTGTTCTGTATGGTGAAAAACAGTCAGTACTAGTAGAGAAAGATCTCAGCCGACATATCCAGATTAATATTTCTCGGCATGCAGGGACTTTTGCAGATGTAATTGTAGAGTACCAAATTTCATGTTCCAATGAAGAAAAAGTAGTCACACCAGCCAACAGAGTGGGAAAGCTACATGTTAAAGCAGGCTCCAGTTATGGATTGAAAACAGTGCCAATATACACCCAGGTCTGTTATTTCCCTCCCCACTGAAAGGTGCTTTTAAATCATGATTATAGTGTTTTGTAATCGAAAGCAGTATTTTCTGAGTTGCATTTTTATTAAGTCTTAGTTTTAGTTTAGTAGAAGATTCCCATTTTAAGGTACATGAAGGAAAATGTATAGTACTGAGTGAATGGTCCTGCACATGCAAGGTTCTTGTGAAGCTGCTGTTTGATGTTGAAAGACGTATCTCAAAAATATTATCCACAGTCCCTGACAATCATGTGTATCAAAGAAGGTGGCTAGGTTGCATTTCCTTAGCCTGTCTAGGTAATAAAGCTTAAAGAAGATCACAATATCTAGCTGTGGCTATATATTTCAAAATAATACGTTATAACAATATGGTGCAGTAGAATACGACATGGTACTTACAGATTCTAAATAAATAATTTTGATAAAGTTAAAAATTGGTAGCCTTAATTTGCTGGTATTTTCCATTACTTCTAATTTTAATTTTGCTTTCTATTAACTTTGGGGGGGGGGGACTTGTAAAACTACATGTCTAAATAAGTCCTGCTTGAATAAAACCTTTTAAAGTCTTATTTGAATGCTTTATCTGTAGATGTTATTTTTAATTACTATGTTTTGTGATTATAATTTTCCAGGTATTTATTTCCCCTGGCATGAATTTAACCTTGGAACTGATCAATGTAACCTTAGTTAATATTAGTGCCAATATTGCGCCTAAAATATTAGAGACAGCCAGGTTGGTCTCTTTTCCAATTCCCAAAGAAGCTGCCAATTCTCAGGTAACTAGATTTATAATTTCTAACAACTTAACAACCAGTGGAGCACATTTTAGTTTATTAGACTTAAGTGGCTGGCAGATGTTGAAAGATCTGAATAAATTATTTATACCGTATTATAAAATCTGTATAATTTTTTTTATTTTGTTTTTTATTTCTCACTACATATTTGGGGGCAAACATGTATGTGTTTTGCATCACCATTTTTCTCTCTTTGCAATTTGGTAGAGGTGGGAGGATGCAAAATAGAAATATGGTAATTCCTGGCTTACAAATTATATTAAACTTCAAGTTATTTTAAACTAGGTATTATAGAAAAAGCATCTATTATACTTCATTTCTGATCGTCATTTGTTTTATAATGATATATATTTGCTGGTGAATTAAAACAAATATATGTTGTACATCTTAAACGAAACTTAAAATTTCAAAATACAGATTTATTGCACAAACAATGCATATTTCTAATACCAATAGCAGTACTCCATATGCAATTATTCAGTGCTCATGCCTATAATTTTAGTTTGGTTAAACGGTTGCCATAATTTCTAACAAAAACAGTATTTTCTTTATTTTATAGGTTGCCTTTGATTCTATTATCTTGAGACTTATAAATATTACGGCAGGAACAACTGAAGCTCTTATAACTCGTAAAGGAACATATGGCTCCATTGTAGTAACTTGGAATTCTGGATATCCACCGGGGCTTATTCCGCTGTACCTTCACCAAGGCAGTATTATACCAGGCTCTGGTAAGTGCCATCATTTTGCTATCCTTGGGGACAGTAGGACAGTTCAAACTCTTTGATAACAAAGAGAGAGTAATAAAGAAAGAAGTAGAAGAGAGAGAAAGGAAGTATGCTCAAGTTTCAAAGGAATCATTTTACCATGAATACTTTTTGTACCCTTCAATTGTTTTAAAAAATGTAAAAAAACCCACCCTTGATTATTCCCTATTTGAATTTGGTTTATCACTATCTTTTCTTAACCCTTTTTTCCCTTAGGAAAGTAGATAGTTAATTGTTATAATCAGGGCATACTTTATTATAGCTTATCATAACTTGATGTTGTGCAAAATTTTTGATTTCTGGGATGTATATAGTGTAACTGCTTTATCCTTTCCTTTTAATCTGCTACTCAACAATGAGCAAACCTGCATTATAAAGGGTCTTTCCCATCATTTGCTTTTGGTGCCTGTAGTGTATTTATTAATATAGAAGATAACAAAATACAGAGACCTGCAAATAGAATGACTGTGTCAAAAGAAAGCAAAGGTAGTACCAATAGTAATAGGTGTCCAAGCACCACTTGGTCACCATAGATATTGACAGATTCATCATCAGTCAATTGCAAATGGCAGCTTTACTCGAAATAGATCACATACTGCAACAATACCTCTAATACCATCAAACATCAACACTTGCCTATCCCAAGTCCTTGGAAAGGACTCGATAGGTGGATAAAAATGCCAAATCCAGTTTGAACATCTGACTAACTGTGTGACGAACCATAATTTATTAAATTTGCATGCTGTCTGACTGGCAATAGGTCATGATTTAATACTATTGCTCTTCAACATTCCAGTAGTTTTCCATCCATCTCTTTTCCTTTTTCCTTTCAGGCACAGTTATTTTTTCTCATGGTGAACAAAACAAAACAATTTTATTGCAAGTTATTCCAAATGCAAATAGTCCTGAGGTGTTTGCTGTACATCTGACCGCTGTGCAGAGTAATGCATCTGGTGGGGCTTGTCTAAGGTAAGAAAGCTATCACTCAAGTTGAATATTTGGTTCATCAGCAAATACAAGGAATCCCCCCCACCACCCATTAATTAATTGACATTCATTATTTCCTTCTTTCTAAGAGTTATCACATAACTGGAAATATTAATAATTATGGAACCAAAATACACAATGACTAAACTTATGAACTGGTATCTTCACACATTTCTAAAACTGCTTCTTCAGTCTGAGCAAAATCTCAGATGGACCCAATATACTAAATGGATCTGTCTATTGAAGATGAGTTAAAACTGTCCTGCCTTTATTTTTCCACATTCAAATGTCATATATTTGTTTTTATTTCAGATCAGATTTCATTATTGCTGAGATTGAGCCAATGGGAGTCTTTCAATTTGCTCCTAGCTCAAGGAACATTTTAGTGAGGGAAGATGTGCAAACAGTCAAATTAAATGTACAAAGACTTTTCGGCTACCAAAGCAACCTCACAACGGTGTTCTATCAGACCACTGCAGGAAGTGCCAAATCACTAGAAGACTTTGAACCTGCTCATGATGTAGAACTTCTTTTTGGATTCCTTGACATTAACATGGTATTGGAAATCTTGGTAATTGATGACAGCATTTCAGAAGGGGAAGAATTTTTTTTTGTGAATTTAACATCTGTGAATGTTTTAGATGTTCAGGACCTTAATCCAGCTTGGAATCCACGTCTGAATCCAGAATTTAGCATTGCATCAGTTACTCTATTGGCCAGTGATATCCATTATGGAATTTTAAGTCTTGGACCAACTATTATTTACACAGAAGAAGACAGCAATAACATTGCTTCCAACACTATTCTGATTCATATCAGAAGGTCTCAGGGATCTGTGGGAAATGTCTCTGTAAATATAAAAACTTTTGGTGCAACAAATGCCCAAAGTGGGGCAGATACGTTTCCTTTTGAAATTGTCCCTGTGGTTTCTAATCTTACCTGGGCAATCGAAGGGGCAGACTTTGAAGAGATGGCTCTCTCTGTCACATTATTGGATGGGGAACGTGAAAGAGAAGTATCTATCAAAATTCTTGATGATGACGAACCTGAAGGGGAAGAATTTTTTTATGTTGTTCTTTCTGAACCTCAAGATGGAGCTCAGATTACAGAAAGCATGGATGAATATGGATTTAAAGGTTTCACCACAATAATTATCAAAGGTAGACATATTTATGTTGTTTTAGTATATAAGCAAAATGCTGAGAGGAAAGAGAGTTTCCTTATAAAGTAAAATGGTACTGCTGTGCAAATAATAACTCTAAGTAAAAAAACAAGTAGGTGTGCATTTCAGAGTTTGTAATATAAATTATATGCATTCTCTGTTATCTGGACCTTTATTTTCCAAGTAATTGTGACTAAAGAGGAAGAGAATTCCTGATAAATTTCTTGCCTTTGACAATATAGATTTAAAATGGAAACAGTGGTATTTGCATGTTTTCTTGTTGGATGTAATAATAATTGAGGGGAAAGGATTATGATGATAACAATGTAGAATTCATATAAAGGGTCTGTTGAAAAGATCAAATTTATCTGATCAGTTTCATGTACTGGATAATATAAACAAGGCTTTTCAAATGGAAATTAAGGGCAAATAAGGACAAGTTCATTAAGGAATATGGATCTGAAGTTGATAACTAAGCATTTCCTTTGGGTTTTAAATTCAGTTCAAATGATAAAAGCATATATATATATACTATTGCATAATAGAAACTTTGTATTCTAGTAAATCTTGAGAACTGCTGCAGTGATGCTGTATGACACTTATATTCTCTTATATTAGCAACATGAAATACTGTTCTACTTATCTCTCCTTATGTGAGGGATTCAATTCATAAAGGTTATGTCTGAACAGAGATTTTTTTTTCTTTTGGAAAAAAAGTAAAATTCAACAATCTGTTTATCTCATTGTGGCTAATGTTTACCTATATTTGATCATATATATATATTGTTGGACTGGTAAGAACATAATGCTCTTTCTAGATATCAGTTGTTGTTTTTTAATAGACTGGTGTAATTTCCAAGAATTAGCTAGCATCTGAATTCATCCTGGAAGATAATAAAAGGAAGTTCACTTAAACGCGTTACACAAAAGATCAGAAATGCAGGCTTTCTATCAAAAAGTATGTTTTTTTAAAGTAAGCAGTTAAGCAGAGACTTAAATAACCTTTATGAATCAATTACTGTCAGCAGCATCTGCAGATTCTCATATTTGTCAAAATAATGAAAGAAGCATCACAATGCAAGCTCCACATCTTTGTGGCACATGTATGATTCACAACATGGATGGAAAAGTTGCAGGACTTGCACTGTTATTCCTCAGTGCTGCTTGTACTATTCTGATCATCCCTCCTTACCCAGGAAAGGATTCTGATGGTTACCATTTTTGTTAAGATTATAACTGCCTAAGCCAAATAATTTGTGAGCCATGTAGTTCTTGCTAAAATAGCAAAGCAGACAATGGAAAAGCATTTCAAATTGTTGCTAGGAAAATAACACAAGCACCACTTAAGGAAGACTATACGTTTCTTACTGATATATTTCCAAAAACTGGTAAAGGAGCCCTTTTATTGTCCCTAGTGCCTTATATTAATATTCTATGTTATACCCAGCTGCTTTAAAATAACTGATGATTCAATAAGCAAATGCCATTATGTCTGTTTTGTGATTATCATATCAACAATATTTCATCCTATTGTATCTTAAAACTCACTGAAGTATACTTAATGTTTTAATTCTGGTGGCGTTAAATAGCCCATTATTTTATATAAAAATACAGTTCCTCCATTTATATTGTAATAGCTATTCATTCCAGGTGATCTCGTGTAATTATCTCATTTTGAGAAATAATTTTTAAGGAATTCTACAACATAATAATTTACTTGCTTCTTGAAATTTTGGAATGATCTATTTCCCATTTAGGAAATGATCTTCAGAATGGAATTCTGGGATTCAGTGAAGAAACCCAACATGGTCTTGTGCTTGATGAGGATTCAGAAAAGAGGAAAGTGGAACTCTTTGTCACCCGACAGCCTAACAGGTGCAGGCAGCAGCTATCAAAAATGTTATCTTCATATGCTGTAATGCGTTGTGTTAAATCAAGGATTATAACTGTAAGCAGGATAGGTTGTGGTTGAATCTTAATATGAAGCCTAGACTTTTAGAAGTCCCAGAAGTTTACTGCAAACTGAAAAATTGCCTCATAAATTTAGAATACAAGTCAGTCAGTATACCAGAACTGAATAAAAATGAGAGAATTAAATTCACCCTAATTCATACACATAATAGGTGACAGGTGAAATTAATTTCTTTGCAATGTGCACATATTTACTCCGTGGCACTTTCTTCAGGAAATTAATAAAGTCCTTTTTTATATTTTTAAGTGCTGATCATATAATCTATTGTATTATATTGGTAAAATCAAAGGCAGCCCACTACTATATCAGGTCATTCATGTTATTATGAAAATTTTGATTTGAGCAGTCTTTTCTAAACAAGATTTGAGATTTAGATCTTAATGTTAAAAAAATGTACTGTCACTTTTAAAGTTATTGTTTCTATTTACCGTAACAATTTATGCATGAGACGTGTGTGTGCTCACCCGAACCCTTTCTGGCCCATGCTATGCTTCTCATGCATCTGCAAGCACACTCTCACCCCCTTGCAGAGTCCACTTAGCAACATCCAATTTACTTGCTTGCTGGTCTGGGACTTACAATTTCCCGCTGTCTTCCCCATTAACTTGTTGTGGAAGTTGCAAGAAGTTGCCTTGCCTAGTGATTATGGGATTCACTTAATGATGGCAACCTGGATTGTAGGGATTGCCATTGCAAAATGATGTGGTTGTGCTTTATGACTTAACAATGGAAATAACAGGGTAAACATTGTTCATTTTTATAAAACACAATTTTGCTATGGTAAGCAAAAGAACAAAATGAATGTGAGGGTAAAGATTTTTTTGATGTCTATCTGCATCGATGCAATGATTTTGGTTTGCTTTGTTAATAGGGCTTTTGAAGATGTGAAAGTGTCTTGGCGTGTGACTTTTAATCAAACATCAGTTGTCCTGCAGAGTAATGGCACCAATCTGGCAAATGAACTGATAGCTGTCACAGGGGTTACTACTTGTAATGCTGGCCAAATACAGTGCGTAGTTTCTGTTGAGATTCAGCCTGATAATGTGAGTACTTATAATGAATTAGTCATCTCTCCTAACTACTTTTCCACAAAATATACTAAAATGTGTGAAATAATGAGAAGCTGGAGAATATTCCTTGTTTTCATTATCATATTATCTGAGCTATTGGCTGAGAAGCAGCAGGCTTTTTTACTTAGGAAAGAATCCTCTATATTGGATCTTCTCTTTTGTAATCTATGTGAGATCCCAGCAGTGGGAATCTGTCCACTAATCAGGTTTTGTGTAGAACATTGGAAAATTGTAGGATTTTAGACATTGTACTGATACTTTATAATAATAATAATAATAATAAAGTTGGAAGGGACCTTGGAGGTCATCGAGTCCAACCCCCTGCTCAGGCAGGAAACCCTATACCATTTCGGACATGTGGCTGTCCAGTCTCTTCTTAAAAACTTCCAGTGTTGGAGCATTCACCGCTTCCTTTTTAAGTAGCATTTATATTCCAAAGATCAATAATTTTTAGAGCTAACTATAGATAGCATAAAAGAGATTTAAAAAAAAAATCTTTCACAAATTTGAAGAGAACAAATTTTCTAATTTTTCTATGTACTTAGAAAAAAATATGAAAAGTTATCAATTGTACTTGAAACAAGTTTGAAAAAAATTAAATTAATTAATATTTTTTTCCATTGAAGAGTTCATTTATACATGTGTACTTTCCCAGAATAGTTTTTAATGATTCACAAACAAATTATATGAATGACAGCAGGATTTCTGTCCAGATTCCAAGTAACAGTTGTTTTTATAAGGCCAAACACATAAGTCCTATGATTTGGAAAGCTCACTGCACAAAATATAGCAAAATTATACTAGGGAACATTTTTTTTAATTATATATTTCCTTTAATTGGAAAATGTGCAGTCATTTGATTGTCTGTTTTGATTATCAGCTTGCTGAATCTGAGATCTGTTTTTTTGTGGAACTCTATGACGTGGGGGAAGGAGCAGCTTTAAACGAGAGTGCCAGATTTGCACACATTATAATTCCGGAGAGTGATTCTGTGCAGAAGGATCTCATCTACTTTGCTGTGGGGTCTCGTCTGGCTGTGGCCCATATGAAAACCACTTCAATTAGACTCCAAGTGGTTAGAGATTCTGGTACAGCATTTGCTATCTCAGTTGACTACAGAACTCAGGTAAGACGGACACATGAGTATATCTTGCAGTATATCTGGATGTCATCTGATGAAGTGAGCTGCGACTGCAACTCACAATAACTAATGCCTTTTAATAAAATTAAACTAGACTTCCAATTTTTCACACGAGTATATATTTGGTGATGCCCTTATTTCTTCTCTAATTAAAAAAAATCTCTCATACAAAGTATTTTCATATTCTTTGTTGAATAGTTGCAAATTAGAATAGTGGTTTGTAATAGCCTGATAACTTTTTCTCTTCCTAAATGTTAGATAGATATTTTGCTCTGAAACAAATCAAGAGTATATTTATTTAATAAATGTTTGCCTAAAGGCTAGTTTACCTCTTTTATTCATAGGGAAAAATAGTGTCCATTTGAAATTCCAGAAATTACAATTGAAATCAGTAAGCTGTAGATTTCATCTAACAATGGCAGTCCTTTGAAAACTTGGTGCACATATAGTTGTTTGGATTTAGGAGAAGTTATTTCAAAATCTTCCAGCAAAATTATTAATTTAATTTATAAAATAGTCATTATCTTATGGCCTTAGATGACTGAGGATGTCTTATGAGTGGACAACAAAAATTGAAAAATAATTATGAACTGGAATTGAATGAAAAAAATAATTGCAAAGTTATTTTGTTCAGAATAAGTGAGGACATTTGTCACAGTGGGTCAACTCCCTCTTTCTGAATTGGGAGGTTGCAAAAACCCTCTAGCATGGTACCAAATAGATGCAGAAAAATTGCTGTCATCTGATGGCTGTCCGTTTTTGTGCAGTTAGGTATGGTAGCTAATTCATTTTGGATTTCCATGATGAATTCTCCAAGTGACAATGTAAAACAGAATTAGAATTCATTTCTTTTAAGCATTCCTGTGTGATGTTAAATCTCTTTATACTTACCAAAATCAGGGACATCTATACCAAAATGCAGATAATCAGTTAAAGAGGTAAGGTGCCCATTCAGCAGGGTACCTCTCCCTACATCTTTCTATATGTTGTAGTAGTATTTTGGTATGTTATCTTCCATCATGATCATTTCAAGGCCTTTTTCATTTTGTTATCGCAATTACTCCTCTAAGTGTTAGGCTTTCTCCTTCAGTCTGATCTTGACTCTCAGATCTTTGTAGATGTTAGATAGCATTAGTTATTAACCTGACACTTCAAGTGGTGTTTTCTTCCATCTTATCTGTATTTCATATAGCCATTAATAGAGCCAGTGTGGATACTTGACATAATGATCAGGCCATATAATTTCAAGGTCCTTGTGTCTTTTTTGTCAAGAATTGAAAGAATTGAAAGAGTTGTCATTTTAATAAACTGTAGAGAGAAATTGTATTAACACCCCTGCATTTTCCTCTTCATACTGCATAACCCTAGTGGCAATTCTATGGCAAGCGTGTTGCTTTTTCTGTATTCCTCTTTGGAGATATATTGTCACTAGGATTAAATCTGGAGCTTTTCTCGCTGAACATTGGTAATTAAATATAGCTATCAACATCCATATAGGTAAAGTATTCAAGATTTTTATTAGAGTTAATAAATTATTCTACATATGTTAAATACAGGCTTTTGCCACAGAAACCACCTTCCATGGTATCCCATAGAGGAAATAATCAAACAAAAAGATAAATAATCTGTGGCTTGGAATCTTTGCAAGCTGAGCTTATTGAAGGCTTTAGACCTAATCATTCAAAATGCCAGAGCATAAAATTAAGTAACTTCAGTATGTAGAGGAATTCAGCTGAGTTTATATATACATAAATTCAGCTGAATTATGTGCTTTCTCCTCTTATCCCCTCTTATCTCCTGGTCAGTTGTTCGTGATGATTATAAGTTAATAACTATTATACTATTATAATGTATTACAAACTATATTTTTACCTAGGTGCATGTGCACTACAAATATGCCAACTGAACATAAGCATGTAGGATCTTGTGACACTGAAGCATGAATATGTAATGGAAATCTTAGGGTGTAGATATAGGTTGACTCTGCTTAGTTGCTGCAGGATGAGGTGCCATTCTGAGTTGGTAAATGACCTCCATGTTGCTAATTCAGGAAATTTCCCTTGATCACTAT
Organism: Azemiops feae; assembly: GCA_023970755.1. Lineage (NCBI taxonomy): Eukaryota > Metazoa > Chordata > Lepidosauria > Squamata > Viperidae > Azemiops > Azemiops feae. The sequence goes on along the minus strand of JALGBA010000927.1, from coordinate 395,984 downwards.
TAGGCAAGTGACTAGCTGCTGAGTAGCTATGATAATACAGATAGTTGATAAACTGGTGAAAAATAACAACTGTGTATGTTTATAAAATATGGTTCCAGCCTTCTTTTGCTCAAGTCCTGCCTACTGAAGGACAGATAATTTAAAAATACAGACATATCATCTAGGTATCAAATTCAGTCTTCATCTCTTGCCTGCCCAAAATGAGGCCTAAAGCAGTTTATTTTAGGCATCACTTTCTCCTTGGAATTAATACTGCTTTGTTAGTGAAACCACAGGGGTACCTAGTTCTTAAATCATTTTACCAACCATTGTGGATAATTTAAAATTTTGAAAATTCTCTCACTTGGTGATACAGCATTTTTTTGCCGGAATAGATCTGGGCTAGATATATGGGATTCTAGAACACAATGTTACAGAGTCTCTATCACTTACTGAAGTCTTTAGAAATGTTGATAGTTTGAAGCAAATTTGTTCTTACAAATTGCAACATAATTAATTTCTTACCTAGACATTTATTTCCTGATTTCCAGGAGCTGTTGAGACCTGAACCTTTTGGTCGTGTAATCATATCTCCTGCCATTTCCGGACAAGATTTTATTGCATCTGAAGGAACATTGTCTTTTGAATCTGGACAGAGAAGTGCTCTACTGAGTATAGTACTCATCCCAAAGAGTGGATATCTGAATTTATTTCCTAAGCGCTTCCAAGTTTTGCTGTTCAATCCTATAGGTGGTGCCAGAATTGATAGCATCTATGGTATTGCCAACATCACCGTTGTCTCTGATTCAACCTCCCAAGCAATCTGGAATCTGACTGATCAGTTGTTTCAACCACTTGATGATATTATTTTGAATCCAATCCTCCAGCATTTAAATATCCAAGTAGTCACAGAAAATACAGAAGAGCAACTTGCTGCTGTAATGTATATCATAGATAAGGTCCATATCTTGTTCTCCCTTCTGCAATAATTAAATAATTTCTTAGAATTATTTAATAATTTCTTAGAATTAGGAAATCTTAATCTCATTTTTTCTTTGAGAAATGAAGCCAGAATGGTAAAATCTTTGACCCAATGATTGCTTTGTTTCTAAAAATTGAAATTGTCTGCATTATTGTATATAGGATCCATAAGCAGTATTTGCTTACTTAGATGAAAGTTACTCATCCAAATGAGCAACTGAACTGAAGTGGAATGAGCAGATGATATACAATGTCAGTGTTAAATTCCAATACATTGATCATGATATAAACTATAGTCACTATGTATTCAAGATTAGTCCTCCATGAAGTTTTAGATATGGCTATTATGTAGGGGAAGAGCTCTACTGAAATCAATGGCAGTTACTCTCAGTGTTTATTAAGGATGCTTTTATTTTATGTTTGAAATGCTAAATTCATCAATTATTCCAGTATAAAAGAATCAAAACATTTTAGACACTGAACATTTTTTAAAAAATTTGCTTCTCAAGGTAATATCTGAAGGAGAAATACAGACACTCACTGATCAAAACAGAAATATTTTGTATGAAATCCTCTGTGCACTAGCTAATCCCAAACGTAAGGATACTCGAGGCTATAGCTTCCTTGCCGATATTACTGAGAAATTTGCTTTTTCTCTTCCTGTTGGTGAAAAGTGCGGCTCACAGGGTGAAAGGTATGGCATTTTCTACATATGTACTGAGTTCGTGTTAAAGTGATATAAATGTTAAAGATTAGTTGCAGGTCTGTGTATGTATCTTGGTATGCAAATAAGCAAATTGTTCAATATATCTAATATCCTATGAAATGAATCCTTTAGCACTCAAGATCAGGATCACTTTTTTTTTTTACACTTAAGTGTTGAACTAAAGTCTAAAGATATTACTAATAAATTTATATTTGATATATTCATTTTATTGCCAGTGAGCCAACACATTAATAATATGAGCAGCCATGAGCATCTACTGCACATTTTTCCTTGCAGATAGTAATTTTCTGATTACTTAGCTTGTTGTTACTGTTCTTGTTTAACAGAGGTAAAACCATCCTTGACCATTGCCCTTATATTGTAATCACGTCCCATCACTGGTATCCACAACAAATCAATGGGCATAGATTTGATGGAAAAGATGGGGATTTCATTAGAGTTCCTGACCATTTATTGGAAGTTTCTGCTTCATCCCATTCTAATGATGCAACCTGTAGGTTCATTCAAGTCACTGAATATAGTAGCCAACAATGGTTTACAGCAGATGGTAGAGGAATTGCCCTAAAAAATAAGGTAATCTGTTAAACTATGTATTAGATCAATATCCTGTGAGTTTTGTTTAATTAGAAATGTCAAAGTTCCTTATGTGATTGTTCCAATCATCTTACATCCAATTACTCTTTTTTTTTTTTACTACTCTAATAAAATGGGATTGCTTTTGTTTCATTTATGACATATTGGATTTAAAAATATTTTAATGTAATTTCATCTGAATCAGCAGCCATATTAGTAGCATACTGCTGTTTTCTAACTTTAATGGCTTCTCATATGGTAGTTCATAACATCAAGTACATAGAGAGTAGTAGGAATATTTGCTTATAGTTGGTAAACAAATATGACTTGTGTAGAATACCAAAGAAAACTGTTAGTAGATGAACATTATTCTCAAAGAAAAGATTGAGCATGCATCTTTTTAATCCTGCTATACCTTGATTCTCATTATTTGTATAATGGCTTTTCACTGTCTCATTGCCTGTGATAGCATTCTGGGCCTATCTTAGTATTGCAAGAGAATCTGCTGCCAGAATCTGTAAGGCAGTTTCACATGATTAGGGAGCCATTTCTTTCTACTGACCTAGCTATTTGTTTTTACAACCTCAACTGCTCTGTCAAGAGACACATTTATGAACCTTATGTAAGATAAGATGAAAACTATTATTGAGGAAATGCTAGATTCTGATTTTGAGTTCCATGAGCAACTCTGAGTGATTGTGTGGATTTTTAATGAGACATGTACATGAACATCTATTGGCTATCTTAAAACATTTTACTGGAAAAAAAATTGATTGATTTGTACAATTTAGGATGAGGCAGTGCTGCAGATTCAAAGGAAAATATGTGATTCAGAACATCCATGGGAATGCACCTGTCAGGAACACCTTAAAACATCTGGGTTTTCTGGGTTTGCATAACTGATCTCTGCAGCTGTCATACTATTCTAAGAAAAGACACATTTGATTTAAGGTGTTTTTGATAAATGCCATATGGATGTCATCCATATCTTGAACCACATTCCTTCCTTGGAATCCAAAGTGCTACCCAGCCTTAACAGAATTACTTTCATGCTTCTTATTTCAGGGAGAATCTATGTAGAAATGTATGTACATAATTATAGCAACAAAAACTTCTATGAATGTTAAAGGATGCAATCAACAGTTGGACTATTGCAAGTTTTTATACATGAGGCTACCCTTGAAAACCCTTTGGAAGCTGCATCTGATTAAGCATGTGGCAGCTTGGATTGTTATGGCATATCAAAGTTTGCTTATCTAACATCTGCATGGCTACAGTTGTGTTGGCTATCAGTTTCCAAACATAATTCAAGGTGCTTTTCAAAAACCATAGATAGCTTAGGGCCTCAGGAGTTGCCTGCTGCAAGGGGAAATCACCCTATCTACCAGTAGTAAGATCAGGGAGAAGAAGGTACATTAAAGAAATGGCATCTTCAGGGACTTCATTCTCAAGTGTTCTCAGTGATGACCCTCTTCACAGGACTGTTCCATCTCTGTTAATTTCAAAGAGCATTAAACATAGGTCTTCTGGAGATAGATAGACTAGATGGAATATTGATTGCCCACAAAGTGTGAGTTCTTTTTATTGTTGTTGGAAGAATTTTTCTTGGGTTTTTGCTATTTTTTTGTTATTTGTAAGTTTTTAACCTTATGAATTTAAAGAGGTGGTAAGAATCTTAGTAAATAAATAAATAATTTTAATTATATGATTTTACACTTGCTTAATTTATATATCTCTTAAGATTCTGAAGATTGCATTCTTAAAATGAACTAATAATATTAAAGACAACTGGTTCTGTAATATGGCATCCATAAGATATGGGTTCAAATCTTGGCATATTGTCTGAGACGAAATTTGGGCCTCTTTTTTAGAAGCAGATCCATCTCTTCAGAAAAGCAAATCTTTGCATTATGAAGTTATAGTCACTGTATCTTTGGAAGGATAAAGGGGAAGTATTTCAAACTGATACCTAATAGAGATTTGTAATTTTTTAAAAGGAGTTACTGCTTGAAATAAGATAGTTTTGAATATTTAGTGCAAAATAATAATCAAGAATAAAAAATCATGAATATTTTAAAAGCAAAAAATGTCTTATCTTTCCCATTTCAGGTTTTTTCAATGAGCTTGAAGGGACAGAGTCCAGTTCAGCTAAAAGATAATAATCAGGTCATCTATCGGATTTATTCAACAGACAGTCATATAATTCTTCATAAGTCTTTGTGTCTTCTTTGGAATCAGATTGCTGAAAGGTATATTTCTAATTCTTTGTGTGCTTGTCAATCACACAAACACATACAGTACATATATTAGTTATATGCTGCTATGTGGACGTAAAGTGAAAGAGGGTGTTTCATAGAAGATGTGAGTGTACTCACTGCATCTGTTGGTACTTCTTTAAAGAAGCTGTGCCTTTTCCTGGGCTCATACAATTCTCAGAGTTCCAAGAACATATGGAGGTGCTGACAGGGTGAAACAAGTTTATTGGAACCTATAATGCCTTCTCCTTGATGTGTTTCAGGTCTTGAACAAGTGCCTTCTACATGGCTGCTATATAAATTCAGGGAAAGGTGGAGTTTCATTAACAAGACACAATCAGGTTTCTGCTTTGGTCTGAAAATATACACATAGACATGTAATGGTTCCTGTATATAGTGGTTTATATACTTTTTAAATCCCGATCAAGATTTGACATGTTAACCCAGTTAAATTCCATATGTTTGAGTTAATCTGTGGGGCATTGGTTGATAACCTACTGAGAAAATCTGTTTTAGACTCAGGTCTCAGAAGTCTCCTACACCCTTATGAAACTACGCTTTCCCATAAAGTTTGGCATCGATCTGATTAAATTCTAAACTTTGTTTTGACTTTATATTCATTGTGGCCAATCATGCATTAGTCTAGTTAATAAATTCCACAACACAAGGAACTATATTCTAGTTTACAAAAGCATTTTGGTTCTATTATAGATCAACCCAATTCTTATAATGTTTGTTTACGTTTTTGACATTATTGATCAAGTTGAGAAATAACAAATTAACTGCCAATATTTGTTTCCTCTATAGTTGGCTGTCTAATACTCAATTCTGTAAGCTGATGGATGATTCCTCCGATTACGTGGAATGCTCTTGTTCACACATGTCAGTTTATGCAGCTAGTGCACAGACAGACAGCTTGTCTTCTTACAATGAAGCTTTCTTTTCTTCTGGTTTCATCTGTATTTCTGGTCAGTTATGTTACAGTATTGTTGATTTGTGTACTGATTTAAAAAGATAATATCGGAGGTTCTTTTAGAAAATCACTGTGTAAGTAAGGAATATAAGGAAAGTTTAGAGAGCTATTTTAGACATGCACAGTGAAGATGCTGACCCACATTTTTTACTCCAATTTCTTTTTGCTTTTAAAAGATGATAGAGAATGGACTCCTACGATTCCAACTCTTCCTTGGATCTTTCAAAATAATTGTGTGATTGTTTGAAACCTCACCAAAATAAATTGTATTTAATGATAATATCCTCAAAGAAGACCTTATCTTAAATCAAGACAAAATGCAAATAAAAGAATTTATGCTTCCTTTGGTTATTAGTCAAGGAAGTCTCAGTTGATATACCTTATTCCAGCTAATTAGAATTCACTTCTCTCTAAGTAGTTAAAAGTGGATAACATTTGCCCAAAGATTACTGCTCAAATTTCTAATTTTATTTCTATACACTTAGGGCACATTCACACATTATATTTTAGTTAGGGTATTTAATATTTAGATGTTTATTTAAGATAATTATATTTGACAAATGTAATATATCCTAGAAGGATAATAGTACAAAAGTGATTGAAATTCATAAAAAATTGGGATTTGTTTAGTTATTATACCACTGTTCTTCCAGAAGTAGCCAAACAGCTTATTAAATTAAGTAGTTCTGTGTTATATAGTTACTTCAATATATAGTCCTACAGGTTATGAATTCCAGAAGAGAAATTTCCTATAAGGTATTTGTGAATGCAATAAAAGTACTTAGAAACAGGAGAAGTCAAGAACATCCACCGAGCTGCAATTGGTGGCAGAAATGATTAACATTACAGTTTTGCAACTTAAACTCTGCCTTTTTTATGCTTGTATTGTGACATTGCTTTGTGGCATTATGACCTTCTATTGTACATCATGACCTCAGGTTGTTACCATTTGGACAAAACCTTGTCTTGCTGTGCATACCTTGGACTGCAATTTATGAAATGATCTGAATCATTTGGCTAATTGAGTAATTGAATTCTACTTTTGTTTGCTTAAAACAGGCTTCATCTTGGCTATATTTTCATATTTCTTATGTACCAGAACATCAATGTTTGCTGCTAAACTCCTCACTCATATGATGGTTGCCTGCTTGGGTACTCAGGTAGGAACATGTTTAATTTAATATAAAGCTTTCTATAGCATATTATCCCATGTCCTAGTTTACTTCCAGTTTCATCCTATATATAGAATAATAGAGTTAGAAGGGGCCTTGGAGGTCTTCTAGTCCAAGCCCCTGCTCAAGCAGGAAAGCCTATGCCATTCCAGACAAATGGCTGTTCAATCACTTCTTAAAAACCTTCAGTAATGGAACATCCACAACTTCTGGAGGCAAGCCTTTCCGCTGGTTAACTGTTCTCACTGTCAGGCAATTTCTTCTTAGTTCTAGGTTGCTTCTCTTCTTCAAAGTTTCCATCAGTTACTACTTCTGCCCTCAGGTGCTTTGGAGAAGAGGTTTTCCGGTGGGATAGAATGATCTCCAGAACATGTAATGCCAGCGAGCTGAGGGGTTCCTCTTATCTCAGGAGCAAGGAGCATCAATATAGAAGTGGAGAATTAATAATAATTAGATAAATTTTAGATAATAATTTGTCAGCCATATGATATAGACCAGATTAAGAAGCAGACACCATACCATTTTTATTAGAACAGCTACAGTATAGTAACAGAATCACGGAAAGTCTGAATGTGCTTTCCTGTCCTCCTCTTCTATCTTCATGAGAATTAATGTGGTGGGAAGGTTTTTGTAAACTACTTTCTTGGCCTGGACTCAAGCCTCATTTATCTAAATGTTGCCTTGGAAATTGATCTTCCCTCTGTCCTTCAAGGCCATCATCTTTATTCACTACAAATAGTGAATACAGATCTCTGGTTTTTTCTGACATTATATCTAACATGTTCAGAGACCTCTTGTCAGGGACTTGCATTTGGTGGGTCCCCGGGTGGGGGGGTTTCTCTGCTGTGACACTTGCCCTATGAAACGTTCTCCTCCTAAAACTCAGGTTAGCTCCAACTTTGCTATCATTCAGGGAGGCCCACAAGACCTGGTTATCTCACCAGTCCTGGGGATTTGAGGAAACCACAGGTCTTTTCCCGTGTAAGATTGAGAGTATCTTGGCGACGTTTTGGCGAGGTCCCACTCGCCATCTTCAGGCTGGTGTCTTCGGCTTTGTGCTTGTGCGAGCAAAGCGTGATCGGAGCTGCCGTCCTTCTATAAATATTGGAGGGGTGTGTGGCTTGTTGGCTTTGTTGCAACGCAGCCTACCTCCCATGATGTGGCAGCACAGGACTCAGGATATCACTACAATAGAGCTCAGAATGTTACCACACAGCCCATTACCCAATCACCCTCACCAGACTCAAACCCAAACCCATCACATAGACGAAATGCAACCATCATCCAGAATCCACACCATGGCGGCATCACCAACTGCTGCACCCCCCGCTGACCCCCACACAAAGCAAACTGACACACGCCATGAACACATGGCCAAACCGCAAACTCGGAGCCAAACCAAAGCCCGTGATGTTACATCACAGCCATCTACTCAGGACATTACATCACAGAACTCAGAAGGTTACATCGCAAAGGCTCAGTATGTTACAACGCAGCCTACCTCCCATGATGTGGCAGCACAGGACTCAGGATATCACTACAATAGAGCTCAGAATGTTACCACACAGCCCATTACCCAGGTACAAAAGAACAATGGGCACACAGCCAGCACCTCAGCCACACAGGATGTTACCAAACAACTGACTAATTTGCTTACATCAATTCCATCTTCCAATCAAGATGTAACAACACAGCCAACCAACCCGCTTACAGCAACAAAGCCAACAAGCCACACACCCCTCCAATATTTATAGAAGGACGGCAGCTCCGATCACGCTTTGCTCGCACAAGCACGAAGCCGAAGACACCAGCCTGAAGATGGCAAGTGGGACCTCGCCAAAATGTCACACACACACACACACACACACACACACACACACATATATATATATATATATGCACATTTCAAAAATGAATTTGCCCTTGATCAGTTTCTAGAGGTAAATGCAATTGCTTGTTGAAGTCACCTTTTCAAATGTTTAAAACAGCAACATTTTCTACAACTGTGCTCAAGCTCAGTGATATTCACTTGGAAAATGCAGGGAGAAACCACAGGAACAATATCTTTCTAATCAGAAAGAGAATGAGCAGTTGATGTGTGTGCTGTATAACTTTGAACATACCACCAAACATTTCCATCTTGTGTCAAAAGTGCGATTTAAAGTGCCATTTCTGAAATTCTTCAGGCTCAGTACAATTATCTCCTTACTTAGATAGGTTACATAGATATTAGCTATCAAAACCAGCAGGTGGCAGTGAAATCTTTCCCCTGGTGTATTAGAAATCTATTTTCCTAGTTAAATGTTTGATTGAGGCAATAGACAGAATACTACTTTACAAAGGCTTAGTTGTTCCTTGAGATTATGTAAGTTGGTTAAATTGCCCAAAACCTGAGCTATAGGACTATATGTTTTTTGTACATATTGATTTGATTGTGGATGAACAAAGGCTAATATTTCATAGATTATAAATTCTCCTTTATTTGAATTATAATGTGGATAAATTTTTGTGTCCTCTATATGCTCCTTCAAGCTTACATACTTAACAGAACATGGTTTATAATAGCTTAGTAAGCTCATCAACTTCATTTTCTAATTTTGAGTTATTAACATTATATGAATATCATCTGAAATAAACAGCTCTGTTTATTTATTATTTTTACCATAATGCTCCATTTGTTTACAAACAGTTTTGGAGCTATTGTCATGCAAAAGCATGTCACTTGTAAAAATGGTTTTTTTATAAAGGGCATGGAAGAAGCATGAAAATAATGCAAGATAATTCAGTACACCTGCCTGAGTTTGTTTGTTTCCATCTACCCACCCTCCATCTGTTTTATGTTGGATTTATCTATTTATTTATTCTTCAAATTTCTGCAGCTATCCATTTCACAAAACAAATGACTCTGGGAAGCATGCAACAAAATTAAAAAAAAATGTAAATAATTACAATCATTATTATTTAAAACATTAAAAACTAAAAGCAAAGCTAAAAAATAATGGGTGATGTCAATAATTTTTAGACGGCTAAATTAAATGATAAGAAAAACTGTAAGAAAACCTAATAGAGCATAACTGTTTAGCATTTCTATTGCCCAGTTTGTACCAGATATAATGGTTTGTGAGAATAAATTTGAGAGACAGGAGGAAGAGCCATAGTCTAGACAACAGTCTGAGAAGAGAAATCCAAATCCAATGGAGGGATGGGGTGGAGAAAGCAGAATTGACCCTCCTTAGTTCTCTGGAAAGTAAAGGTAGGGAGAGAGACATACTTTCAGACTTACAAGGTTCTGTACAATATAGTTTTCATGGTTTTGGTCACTTGTTTGGATTACCTCAAAGGGCTGACATAATCTGACATGGTAGACATGAGAATGGAGGGGTGTTTGCATCATCTGTCTTCTTCTGTGTTATTTTTCAAAAACTGCAAAGGGAAGGAATATATTTAGAAATTTTCTTGTTTATTTAACTGTTTTTCAAATCTGAAGCTGGCACAGAGATGTGCGAATGTTGAGACTTGGGGGGAGTGGATCCCAGTATTTTTCATCCCATTGCTTCTACCACCCTACTGTACCCCTTTTTTTGGTCTGTACAATATTAAGATTTTCAAGCCTCAGCAAATGTTATCAATGGAGGTTGGCAAGTTAATGGGCAAAAGGATGGGAGAGGTTCAAAGTCTCATTTCCTCCTTATAAGTAACCTGAGTTTATTAAGTAATTATTACACAGAATGCAAAGACACAATAAAGAAACAAACAAGGAGAACACTCATTGAATGTTGAAAAGTCTGAACATTTTGTTACAACAGGATATTATGCGGCATTTACATAACATCTTATTTTCAGCCAGTTTTTAATACATCTTTCTATCCTACTGAGAAAGAGTATGAAATGTAAACATCCTGAACTTAGTTCCTGTGAAGGGTTTTCTACTGTGAGGTTTTTGTTTTGTTTCTTTTTTGCATTTTTGAAAGGGGCACTTTGTCTCTTCAACAGAAGTGCTTACCTTGGCTCTTTCCCTTATTTTATGTCCCTATTTTTACAGTGTGCAGTCAAAACTGATTGCCAGAATACTGTTGCATGTTCATTACCATAACATTTAACAATTGTTCCTTAAATCTTCATACATGTTGTTATTCTATTATTTCATATAACATAATTTGGAAGAATTCATGGTATTTCCATTGAAACTTACTGCAATTTATATGAGATAGCATTTTGATGAAACAAAGTTCTGAATATGATAATGAGAAGTGCAGATAATTTTCAGTGCAAAGCTATACTACTGCAAATTGGTTTCATTGTTTTTCAGATATAGTATATGATTATATAGCACCATTAGTCTTGTTAATATTATAAAGTTTTGAATGGCCAATACTGTCTCACTGCTTGATTGTAGATCTCTTTTTTCACCTTTGATTAATTTTTATCATAATAAACTGAAAAGCAAACAACAAGAAAAACTTGCAAAGATAATGAAAAGTGGATTATTTTATATGTAATAGCAATATACTCTTTCTCAAAATTTCTGTAAGTTGCTGTCACAATTTTCTGTACTGGACATTTTCAAAATAGACTGGACAACCGTTTGATCGGGATGGTATAAGGTCTCCTGCCTTGATCAGGGGTTGGACTAAAAGACCTCTAAGGTCCCTTCCAGTCTTATGATTCTATGTTCTATATAGGTTTCAGACACAGTGTGACCAATTTACTGGTAGTTCTTGACTTACAACCTTTTGCTTAATGACACCTTGAATTAACAATGGCCTCCAAAAAAAAGTCAGCTACAGTCTAAATTTGAACGTATAACTGTCACCCATGCTCCACAGTCATGTCATTGCAATTTGGGCACTTTGCAGACAGCTCACATTTACAACTGGTTGCAGCATCCCATGGTCATGTGATTATGATTTCTGAAAGTTTTGCCATTTCTGGTTTAAAAAAAAAATTCATTAAGCTGGATTTGCACTTACAACCACATGACTTGACTTACAACCATGGTGACACAACTTACAACTGCAGCAAAAATGATCATAAAATTGAAGCTCACATCATTACTTTGATTTAAAACTGCAACAACTTACAAAGGAAATTCTGATCCCAATTATGTTTGTAAATTGAGGACTACCTATATAATTTAGCCATTTAATAAAAATTGCACCCAGCGGATAAGGAAATTCAGACTTATTCATTCCCAGTCAGCTTATTCAATCAACTATGAAATCAGTAGTACTTAATTCAGTCATGTGTAACAAAGGTTTACTGGCATCAGTGTGTCTGCCCTAAATATGACTAAATTTGGATCCAATCCACATGATCATAGTTACATGGGAAGTCAGGCATCTTTAGGTTTCAGGCATACAGGAAACCATGTCTTCCTATAATTCCTTCCAGTTATTATTCTGCATAGTAAATTCAGATGCCATTGTCTATAATTTTTACTGATTAGAGCCAGCACATGTAACTTTTTAAAGCAACTAATACATAATTATAATCTATAAACTTTATTGGATAGAACCATCTTATATTTTAAACAGCAAACAAAATAAGAGGTCAAGTCTTTCTATGCAAATGGCAATGAGTTATCTATATGTGTCCACATTTAGTTATATTAATGGCAGGTCAAACTAAGAAGCATATATTTTAATATTACTAATCATTTCATATTGATAGATTTGTGAAGCCTAATTAGTAAAGATTGTGATAAAATTAGAAATTCGGTACTATTAATTTCAGATGATCAGTTTTCATTCTTTTTGCTTAACCAAATTTTATGAAAATATCAAACATAGGAATGCGTCATGAGCAAGAGCAATTCTCATATTCTTAAATGTATTCAGTGAAAAGAAAATGACTGAAAACATTAAAGCAGCTTAAACATTTTTTATTTATATTTTGTATTATATTTTTGGTTATATGCATTATTGTGACTGAAACTATTAGTAGTTTGAATTTTGCATTAATGGTGTTTCAGCCACTTCAACATTTTTTTAAAAACTTGTTTAACCAGAAACACTGAACTGTAACTGGATACTGTGCTAAATATTTGGCCAAGTTTGCAGACGATACTGAAATATTCCGGGTGATAAAATCCAAAGGTGATTGTGCTCCACAGGAATCTCCTTAAACTGGGTAATGAATACTTAGGTATATTCCATCCATTTAAGAAAGTATAAAGTGATACACATTAACTCCCCCCCCCAGCCCCATTTGTCTGGTGATGTTGGCATAAGTGTCTGTTAGTAATCAAGAAAAAAAAAACATTGGCATCACAGGGAATAGTTCAGCAAAGATGTTGACTCAGTGTGTGGCAGCTGTGAAAAAGGAAAATTCCATTCTGTGGATCATTAGAGAAGGGACTGAAAACAAAGTTGGCATTACAGCAAGGCTGTTGTTCAAATCTATGGCATGTCTACAGCTGAAGAACCATTCTTGGTGCCATATTTGAAACAGGTGCAATAAAGGTGCAAAAGGGCAATAAGGACTACCCAAATGATGGGGTTGGGGAAATTCAAGGCTACAATATTTGGGACTCTAACTTGAAGAAAGGCAACTTAGTAAATTCCTGATCACATTGTAAATCATGCATGGTCTAAAGAAAGTGGACAGGGAGAAATTTTCCTTAAAATGCTGGACTTAGGGCCAGACAGTGAGGTTGATTGGCAGATTCACAATGGACAGAAGAAAGCACTTCCTCATGTAGCACATAATTAACCTGTGAAATTCATGCTGATGGCCTCTAACTAACATGACTTTAAAGAGGTATTAAAAACATTCATGGAACACAGGTCTATAAACAGGTTTCATCCTCAAAGATTCAGTGTTACTTCCAGAGAGGGCATAGCAGACCTTTGAGTACCAGTTGCAGGGAACAACAGTACTTGAGGGATAGATTTCAACTCCTGCTTATAAACTCTCCAGAGGTAGCTGTTGGATACTGTGAAAAACAAAATGCTGGGTGAAGCCAGGTCTTGGCCTGATTTAGTAAGGGTTTTTTTTTAGTTCTCATGCAGAAATGTCTATGTGTGTAGGTGTGTGTGTGTGTGTGTGTGTGTGTGTGTGTGTGCACATATATATACAAGTATATACGAATATGTACTATATATGCTTAAACTTTGGTTACTTTGTCTTAACTGTAAACCATTTCTTAAAGATGGTCATTGAAATCAGTCCTTTTGATTTTATTTTTAAAATGACACCTCTACCATGAATTCCAAATTTAGGAAAAATATGTGCTTTTATTTTTTATTTTTAATATTACATTTATATGCCACCCATCTTACTATCCCAAGTGATGTTTTCAGCTCTTACCATTGGATCAGGAAGAAATATACGAGAGCAATTCGGAAATAAACCTCCGTTTGAGCATGTGCGAGAAATAGGCGGGGATAGCGATGCCCGTCCTATGGTACCATGCACAGTAGTTCAGTAGGCAGTGAGGAGTGAAAGGAGAAGGTTGTGTTGCAGTTGACTCATCCACTAGATCAATTGAAAATGAACCCTGCCATAGAAAATCCCGCCAAATATGAAGTGCCTGCAGTAATACGATTCCTGTGTGTGAAAAAACCTTCAGCAACTGCGATTCATCATGAACTGTGTAATGTTTACAGACCAAACGTGATGAGTGAAGATGTTGTACATCAATGGTGTTGCATGTTTAAAGATGGACGAACTGACATGCATGATGAGGCAAGAAGTGGCCGCCCATCTGTAGTCAGCGATGAACTCGTGCAGGAAATTGATAACAAGGTCCGTGAAGTCTATCGGTTCATGATATCTGCACTTTCTTTACACTTTCCCCAAATTTCTTGGACTGTTTTGTGCAAGGTAGTGACAGAAAATTTGGGATACCACAAGTTCTGTGCTTGTTGGGTATCAAAACTCCTTTCTGAGGAGCACAAAACACACCAAATGGGTTCTGCTTTGGACTTTTTCACGCATTATGCCGAGGAAGGAGAACAATTTCTTAACAGAATTGTGACTGGCAATGAGACCTGGCTGTCGTACGTGAACCCTGAAATCAAACAGCAATCAATGGTGTGGTGTCATACACACTCACCAAAGAAACCCAAAAAAGCTTGGCAAACGTTGTCTGCCAGAAAGATTATGGCAACAGTATTCTGGGAAGCCAAAGGAGTACTGCTAGTGAAGTTCATGGAGCATGGTTCGACCATCAATTGAGAAGTCTACTATGAAACATTACAAAAACGCAGACGAGCCATCCATAACAAGCGTCGGGGCATGCTGACTTCTGGTGTGGTGTTTGTTCATGATAATGCTCGCCCACACACCGCTAGACGCACCCAAGAACTTTTGAAGCAGTTCCGTTGGGATGTTTTTGATCATCCCCCCTATAGCCCAGATTTGGTGCCGAGCGACTACCACCTCTTCAGGCACATGAAATAGTGGCTTGCGTCGCACCGCTTTGACTATGACAATGCGCTTCACGATGCTGTTACAGGGTAGCTTCATTCCCAGGCGGGAGATTTTTTTGCAGAAGGAATTTCAAACCTTGTAAGACGTTATGACAAGTGTCTCAATTTGAATGGCGATTATGTCAAAAAGTAATGTAATGTAGTTTTCTAATGTGTATAATAAAAGTTCTGTATCTGTAAGTATTTGTCATTGATAACCAAATAGAGGTTTATTTCCGAATTGCCCTCATATATTTAGTCCTGAATCAGATCATGTGATGTCTGCTTGCCCACTGCTCGCATGGAACCATCCCCTCTCTCCCTCTCCCACCCACCAGTCTGCAAAGCCGAAAAGGTTGGAGAACTCTGATTTAGAAAGTGGTTACTGTATCAATCTTTACATTCATTTGAGATTGACTTCCAACTAAGTAGGAGAAAGTAGTATGTACTCCCGAACTTTTCATAATTTGATTGTTTTCCAATTCATCCTATTTGTTACTACTATAAGAGAAATGTGGCTTCTAACATTTGCCTCCGAGGAGGCAAAAATGAAAAAGTGGGTGAGGCAGAAAATACATTTATGAGAAAAATTATCTACATGAGATTGCAGCAACCAGTAATCTTTGCAACATCTCTCTCTCTCTCTCCCTCCCTCCCTCCCTCCCTCCCTCCCTCTCTCTCTCTCCCTCTCTCTCTCTCTCTCTCTCTCTCTCTCTCTCTCTCTCTCTCTCTCTCTCTCTCTCTCTCTCTCTCTCTCTCTCTCTCTCTCATTGTTTAGCCACAATCTCTCCAGAACCAATTACAGTAACTAAACAAGGACTACCTGTACTTATTTTAAAGCAGCATGTGGTAGCATTGGTGTTAGTTAGGATTTTGGGAAGGGGACTCGCTAGCAATTCTAGAGCTATAGGACAGAGTGGGAAGTTGAAAAAGCTTCCAAAAGAAAATAGTGGCAAACTACTTCTATAGTACTGCTAAGAAAATGAAATGGATATGAATATACTGAGGTTAAGGATATCTTTACTCCATTTCATTATTTATAAGAAATAAATTATTGATTTTCATAATAAATTATCTGTTGTAGAATTTTAGCTTGATGCCTAACATGGCTTCTTTCTTGTCTTCCTCCATGAATGGCAGTTTTCATCATGAAAGCATACAGCTAATATTCTCAGGGTGATAATTACTGTGAATTGTATGGATCCTGCCTAAACTAAGTGTTCTAAGTCATTGCACGTACAAACATAATTGTACATTCTTACCTGATGTAATTAAAAGTGAACACCAATATTTTAGAATTAAGGGGGGGAAAACAGTTAAAAATTGGGCTGCAGTTTCCGGAAGGTTCTGATTTGCTCATTATATCTCCTTATTTTTTAAAAAAAAATTAGGAAGGAAAAAAAGAATTAATAACAAATACAAATAAAACAGCATTGAGTAATTTATATTGCCGGAAATGAAGTTAGTCTGTTAGATGTGTTTTCTTGTAAATAGGTCCAATTACTGCACTCTTAATAATATTGTTTAAGCACTCATTAAATGTGACATAATTTAATGGGTTCATATTACTTAAAACCATCATTATAGTATTACTATGAGAAGGTTTGCAATCTTGTATTTTTCCATATACTCTGCCTATTTCTGGTTGTCTTAAATGTTCAGAAACATCTGACCCAGCTAACACAAATGCTGTAATTTCATGTTCTCATTAAGTTTTTAAATATTTAATTTTCTAATTGTGAAGGTTCATCTGTTTCTCTGATCTACTGCCTTTTGTAATTATTATGTAAATTTCCTAGATCAGAGTTCTCCAACCTTTCTGGGCTCATGGCCTGGAGGGGAGAGCAGCTTCCAAATTACTGCGTGTCCGTGCGTGTGCACGCAGGCGCAAAGAGGGCTGTGGGCGCTAGCGCGAGTGGGGGGAATGCATGCCCATGCGTGCACGCCCTGGCCAGCCATTTCTGCGGCCGGCTGTCCAAGAGCCCATAGGTTGGGGACCCCTGTCCTAGATCATTCCTAGGCTGACAGGTAGAATTTCACTATATTCTTTTGTTTTTCTTGTGAAATATTGTTTCCTTTGAGTATATTTTATGATATGCTACATGTTGCTATCCAAATTGTATTTATTATGTCTTTATATTATACATTTAATTGCATTTATTAATTTATTTTCTGCTTTTTTTGTTGTTTAAAAAACCAGGAACTTCTATTAGTCATTGGTTATAAAATAAGTAGCCAGACCATTATAGTGACTGTTCCTTGCTTTTGCTGGAATTTTGGGACTGTAACTAATGACCCCTAATGAGTGGAAATATTCCCATTATAATTAATGTGAATAAAAACATTGTTTTGTAGGTGGGAAAACCATATGCCTGGTATTAGAAAGTTGTATTCAGCATTGTACCACTAAAGACACTGTACTGATCTTTTAACAAATATCTCAGAATTATGGGCTGGGATTCACAGTTACTTGAGTGTGTCTAATGTTTGGGTACACCCAAAAGACTTTTTTTATATAGGTATGAATACAATACTAAGCTGTCATACCATATACTATTGCCATATATTGTTGTGAGTCGTCCCAAAGGTGCTTTTTTAGGAGGCAACTGGACTTTCTTGTTTTTCTTTGAAGACGTTTCGCTTCTCATCCAAGAAGCTTCTTCAGCTCTGACTGGATGGTGGGGAATGGAAGGATTTATACTCCTTGCAGACAGCTGGTCATTTGCATTCTTTTAGAGAGTCATTGAGGCCACCTGGAGGTTTATCTGTGTCCTTAGGGTCACCTGAGTAGTGCAAATGTGTGTGGAGCCTTCTTGGCTGCAGGATGTTTTCTGCCCTGCTTGCTCTGCAGCCAAGAAGGCTCCACAAACATTTGCACTACTCAATTGCACTAGGACAGGGGTCCTCAACCTTGGCAACTTTAAGAGTTGTGGACTTCAACTCCCAGAATTCCTCAGTCAACTTTGCTGGCTGAGGAATTCTGGGAGTTGAAGTCCACAAGTCTTAAAGTTGCCAAGGTTGAGGACCCCTGCACTAGGACATCAAAAGCTCCCCAAATTTCCGATCACATATTCAATGCTCCAACAGGAATAGCAGATCCAGTGTGTGACACTGTTCTGTGGATAACCTGGGACAGATCATATATAAAATAACCAGTGTCAGTCTTGCCCCTTAGATACTATTAATGTATTATCATGTAAGCTTCAGATGAATGCAGTGTATTCCTGAGAAGGTTATATACAGTATTTGTTCAGGTGTTGTGGTTAGAGGGAAAATGGTGAAAGGAGAAGTGAGAGACAGAATACTGACAATTAACAAAGTTGTTAGGTATGATATAGACTTTCTTGTACTAATGTATTAGTTTACATATGTAGTGTGATAAAAAGACATGGTGTCCCTTTAATCTATGAAAAACTGTTACATTTTCTAATATTTTCCATCTTCACTGTTTTGTAATGAAATCAGATTTAACAATTTCTTCTATGAAGGATGGCCATTTTGGAATCAGTAATAAAGATAAAATCTTCTGTAATATATTTGTCATATATCTTTATTCATATATCTTTAACCGAACTCCTTTGTTCTTTGAAAATGTGGAAGCAGCAGAGCCTGTAGCTGCAGTTTTGTGGTTTAAAGAATTTACAAGTTTAATTTTTACAGTTGTGTAGTCAGGAGAGTATTTACGAGAATTTGTGACAAATCTAACAATACGTTAAAACACATTTAGGTATTTCTCATACTTATTATCAGATTCAACTGCACATTACTATTTATACTAAGAGGAAAGGGGGCTTATTCCAAAACAGTATTATGAAGGAAGAGTTATCTTTTGACACAGTACCGTATGTACGTTTTATTCCAAGTCCGTCTAGCTTCAGGATGACCATACAGATTTTTGAACTCACAGTCTGATATAACAAAGGTGGCCATTAACACAGAGAGTTCTCTATCTGGCTATATTTTGAACAAGTACATATCTTGGAGATCAGGAAGTTATTGACACAAGTGAAAAGAATTGAAGTTGATGGCTGCCAATCAGTAGTCACCCAGCAAATCACTTAACATCCTCTCTTTTATTGGGACAGCACAGTGATTCAGTGGTTAAGACGCTGGGCTTGTCAGCTGGAAAGCTGGCAGCCCAAGTTCGAGATCTGAGGTTCATGTGATGGGGTGAGCTCCTGTCCTTGCCCCAGCTTCTGCCAACCTAGCAGTTCAAAAGTATGCAAATGCAAGTAGATAAATAGGTACCACTTCAGTGGAAGGTAACCGCGCTTTGTGACATCACGCTGGTCACATGACCATGGAAATGTATTCAGACAGCGCTGGCTCAATGGCCTTGAAACAGAGATGAGCACTGCTCCCTATAGTTGGCAACGATTAGAGGAGTAAAATCCCCAAGGGCTCCTTTACCTTTATCTTTCACCTCTCTGTTATTGTCTCTTGATTTTCACTGTTTACATCATGTATAGCTTCCTCTAGTAGCATCCAAAAGTAAGATAATACTGCAGTTTTTAAAAACATTATGCTTGATAGTACATAGAACTGTTGTTACCTGAAGGTCTTATTAAACAAACAAATAAATGAGAGGTAGTGGAAGAGATTGAGAGTCATAGTAATATATTGAACTAAGCTTTCTCTTCATTCTCACTTTATGGAAAATCTTGTTTAGAGATGAATCCCCCATACTACTCTGTGGTGCAGAATCTTTTGTTGTGGTTGAGCAATTCCTGTTTAAACAAGTTCAAGACAGGATAAGGGAATGTGGTGTATGTGAAAGAAAATTCTGTTTAATGCAATGGGTCTTGTTTACAAGTTGAACTGAAAAGCATAAATGCATAAATAAGCAAAATCACTTTGCCTGCTTTTCTAAACCAGTTTTTTCCCAATGTTAGCTAAATGTAATTTAATGAATTCAAACATTTTTTTAAAAAACAAAACAAAATATAACCTTGTGATGAACTCCTGTTTTTGAACTTAGTTAATCAAAGATTATAAAAACCAGATAAAAGAATGTGCTAAGGCCAGCCAAAATATCTTTTTAACATCATGTTGTTAATATTTGTAGTTAGTGTGATTTTCTAAGTTGTGACTCACTATGTAGAGGGCATCCCAGAAGTTCTCATTAAAGCTGTAATCCTTCCCATGGCATATTTTTTGCATTCTTAACTGCAACCATATTTAAATCCACAATAACTTTTTCTGGTCTATTTCTATTGTACAAGATAAGATACTGTGTGAACAAAAGATAAAGGGAGAATCTTAAATAATGGATAAGACTCCACTACATTATTTGAATAATAATAAAGTACGTGTAAATATAGAAATATCTCAATTGCTGCATGCAATAATAGATGATGTTGTCCTCCACCCAGTTCCACTTCAGAAGTACTGGCTTCCATCCTAAGCTATCTTAGGCTTCCTCACGATTAGTTTACCACAATTCATTCCAGTCTAGCAACACCAACTCTGATACTATAGCACTAGGCATATCTGTCCCTTTCCAGCTGGGCTGCCATTTCTTTCTAGGCCAGTGATGGCGAACCTTTTAGAGACCGAGTGTCCAAACCGCAACCCAAACCGCACTTATTTATTGCAAAGTGCCAGGGCCGCATCAGCATTGTGATGCCCTCGGGGGGGGCAGGGAAGCGCCTCTGAGTGCTGCCTCTGGCACGCAAAAACTGGGGGCGCAAAAATGGGCCACTGTGCTGCAAGGCGCAAAAAGGGCCAGGATTCCATCTTTGAATGGATGACAAAAGCAAGAAGCAGGGGAACAACCAATCCAATGCAATCTCTCCATGAATCACTAACAGAAACTTGTCTTAAAAGTTTATGGTAGTTCTTGAGATGAGCTCTAAAACACATGCTTTCTAGGTATAACATTTTAACTGCCTTCTATATATTTCCACTAAGAACAATGTCTAAGTTTACTACTGTGATAATCTTGTCTTCGAACATTATATTGCATTTAAGATTGCATCTCTAAATGTATTTATTGGAACATAAATCTCATTGAATTCAGAGGTACTTTTGGGTAAATACAGTTATTCCATTGCATAACAGGCAAAGTAGCTTAACAGACTGTAAATAAAAGAAGATGCCAAAATCTACTGACCCAAATATTGACATTGATCAATCTGCTGAGTAGAGATGTACCTTTGTACTTTTTTAAATAGCTCACATTAAACTCTAACTTGCATCCATTCTGTGTGTGTTTCTAAAGGGATCAAAATGGTAATGTACTCAACATCTAGGAATAATAAGCTAATTGACAGAGAACACTAAAACCTTTTTGGATTTATATTTAGATTTGATTTTTTTTATCAATACTAATAACTTTGGAATTGAAAAATCCAAAAGACAACATCTTCAAAATGTATTAAACACCCAGTTTTGGAGCTTACCCCCTTTTCTCTTCTGGGTTGAGATTCTCACTGGTAAAGAGCAGCAGCATCAGAGAATTAGATCAGCCTTCTCTACGAGCTCACTGCAGACAAGGAAATGTAGAATGTATTTAATTCTGCAAGAAGGCAAAACAGTTGGCTTCACCTTGACTGAAGCTTTCATAAAACTATTAAGCATTTTTTACATTAACAAATTGTACAAGAAAAGCTTAGTTTTAGATAAGTCACAGCAGAGCATGAGAGCAAGTTCAGTCTAGTGGTTAAGTCATCAGGCCAAAGACCATGAGTTCTCGTCTCAGGTGTGCAGTCAGCTGAGTGATCCTTGGCCAGTCACACTCTCTCAGCCCTAGAAGAGAGTCAGTGGCAAACTACAGCTACTTTTCACTTTTCCTACACAATTTATAAAATATAGGAGAACAGATTAAAAAAGAGAGGTAGAAGGAACAAGGAAGGCCTCCCTGAGAACAACCAACCATGAGACCTGGTTGGTCTTTTCCTAATTATTATCCACAGTGGACCTTGATAAAACCCAAAATTTTATTCAAGAAAGTAATGAGCAATCAGTTTAGGTAGGTTTTATTTCATTTTATTTTACCTGCAACACTGTGTTGAGTGATGGCTGCCTCCCCTTGATTCCTATCTATTTTACTTTTCCCAGCAAATTCATTTTTATGTCTAAAGATGTTGATTCTTTGGTTTAACAACAACATTTCTTAATAAAACACTGACCTGCAAGACCTTGTGGCTATAAAGCTACTCCTTGTATTCTAAGATTGACCCAAAATTTATTAATCGGAAATGTCTTTGTCTCAGTTTTATTTCTAAGGCTGGGATGAAAACAGAAGTTCTTGTAAAAGTGTAAGAACCACTTTAACAGGTATCAGGAGGTTCTCCCTTTCTGGTGGTAGTTTATCATAGTTACCTTTTTCTAAGAATTTTTGAATGAAAACAAATCTCTGCTTTTAAATTATTCCCCTCCCAGTTTGCAAGAAAGCTTTCAAGCTATGGAGCTGGAGAAAGCCTTCAAATCAAGGAGAGTAGTGAAAGACAATTTTATTTCTTAATATAGCTCAAGGGAATATATATCTATTTAGTCAGCTATCACTATAACTACTTCATTATCTGTTAGGTATCCACAGATCATTTATTCATTGCTGTATTTGATTCTGGAAGACTAAAACAAGAATTGTAGAAACTGTATTATTAAAAAATAATAACTTGCAGACAGTGTTTATTAAAACAGCAACCAAAACAAAATAAAGGAAAGAAATTAGAAAAACATCAGCTGTTCAACAGTGGGTGAATTGTGGGCCTCCTTTCCTGCACTTAGATTTCATTTGATACAAATAGTCTTTTTTCTCAGGTTTCAGTGAACTGAAATGTTTAATGATAAACAGAGTGATTGTAGCTCACATTATATTAGCACATCAAGTATAATAGTCTCAACATGATCTTCAAGGTGATTAATAGGAAGGTTCAAATTTTGTAGACTTTTGGAGCAAGTTATATTTAAACTGGAGTATGTCTGGATAGTAGGAAAAATGTTTTGTGTATCTTGACTTTGGACTATTGTTTAACCATTGCTGTAAGTCTATTATTTATTAATCTTATATGAACTTTGATCAGACGTCTGAGAAAAAGCCACATGGCTTTTGTTGGGAATTAGCATTGTCTGTCTGTTGCCTCTGTCTCTATATCTCTCTATCATCCATCCATCTTAGTATTGGATAGAAAAGTCTTAAAATGTTCTCACTAAATTATGTATTTAAGCTTTTACTATGACCTTTTTATTGTATCTTTTCATTAATCAGCATTTAAAATATGATCCTTGGCTTAACACTAAGTGTGCATATACACCAGTATTTTAGGACCCATTTTCTCTATCATGTCCTTTTGTCACAGAAAAATTAAATTGAAGCTACGTACAAGGTATTTTATGATAAAATACTGTATGATAAAAATATGCATTTATTATTCTTAAAAAACATGATTTTCACAATACACCTTTCCAAAACCTTTCAAATCACATTCTGAATATCAGGAGATAGTTTGAGGAAGGGAGGGGAAGGAGTGAAAGATAGGCAGCTTCAGAAAATTAAGCAAGAAGCATCCATTGTGTAACCTTCTTTCCTCATCTTGACATCTAAATCTCTTTTTGTGTGACTGGCAAATTTACCTATAATCTGTCTACAGGGCAGCAAGGAAGAGTGAAAATCTGGCTCTCTTCTTGCATCACTCTACATGAGCTAGAGAGAAGTTCTGAAACAATGAGTCCCAGTCCCAGCCCTATAGGTTCCTTCCATGATTAAAGACCGGGGAAATCAGAGTTCTAAATTAAGGACAACATGAGTAAAAGACAGGTCCCGGCTGCAGCTCATAGACCATTAAAAAAAGTGTACATGCTGATAGGGCAGAACTAGTGGACTTATCATTATCTGCATTCTCTTTTTGCATATTTGTTCTACACACAAAAGGTAGGTCTCAGCTAGGACTTACATCTGTTTGCTTTTTCTGGCAGATTCTATATTGGGGTAAAAATGTCATTGTTGCTTGGTAGGCGCTTGATAGACTATACATTGTAATATCAACTTGTTGATAATGTAAGCAATTAGGGACATCCCTCCAATTGTACAAAAAAAGGAAGTTGCAGAAATGTCCCTTTTGCAACTTATAACACTGGCATTACAAGGTTTGCTTTGGGTTTTTTAAGCTCAAAGTTCTGTCAGCTTCAGGTTGTTTTTTTTTTTTTAAGAAAACAATCCATTTCCTTTGACTGATTCCTTTGATCAGTCTCTTGCAATGTTCCACAAGCACTTTGTATTTGCCAATATATTGAAGACATAATTGCTTAAATGGGGGGGGGGAATAGTCTCAGAAGAATGTTAGAATATGTATTGTATGTTGCATATGGGATTCAGCAGAGTGCTAGGATGCCTAGGAAATTTTTGCTTAATCTCTATTAACTGAGGATACACTATAGAACTATGCATTCTATAGGAACTCAGATCTATATTAAAAAGAAACCTTTACATCATTATAAAACTATTTGTCTCACAAATGTGAGCCAATTCCTCTTCTGTGTTGTTATCCAAAAATTTGTTTGTACGGAACTGATTCTGTTTGTGTGTCTTGCAC
Organism: Azemiops feae; assembly: GCA_023970755.1. Lineage (NCBI taxonomy): Eukaryota > Metazoa > Chordata > Lepidosauria > Squamata > Viperidae > Azemiops > Azemiops feae. Next base: position 371,377 of record JALGBA010000927.1, on the reverse strand, counting down.
ACTTGAATATACATATTTATAAACCACTGAGGGGAGCCATTGGTCAGTGTATATTCATATCTGTTAAAGTCAGGCTCCCTTTTGAAACAGCAGAATTTGACATTCTTTCAATCAGCACTAAAGACAAGAGCCCACTATGAGGCACTCTTTACCCATATTCTTACAGTTATGCTAAGGCAGCTAAGCCATTCGGACATGTGTTATTCCTTCATTCATGTTTTCCTTTCAATAACTCCAGAAACGCTATTCTTTCTACTATATGCTTGTTGGGAACAAAATACTGTGAAACACTTCTTCAAATTCTTCCATGGGCTGTTATATAGTTGACATCCAAGAAATGCCTGAATATATGATTTTTGATAGAATAAAAATTTCATAATAGTTTCTAGACCATTCACTATTTTAGATCAATCATTCTGGCAATGTTGAAAAATCACTCCTTTATAACTTTAAAAATATACATTTAAACTTGTGACATGAAAACGTTAGTACATGGTTTTCAAATGTTTGCATGTCACAAGTACAAAATCAGTCTAAAAAGTACTAAGAAAATGCAAATATCTAATCGGTTGTGTTCTCAGGGTTAGAGGTCACTGCATCTGCCCTTGTTCTTTTGGATGTCAGTTTTCTATTACCAGGTCTCCATATTAATGTATTTCTGTTTCTGATGAGCAATTAAGTATGCATGTAAATGTAATTACATGTAAATGTAAAATAATAAATGCTCAGCATAAAGATGAGTGGGTATTCAAGACCTTTTTTTCCCCCAGTAGAGCCCAGTTCTAGAATATCTCTTCCCTGCCACACCCTCAACAGTGTTGGTTTTACCCATCAGGCCAAAATCATTTTTTTCTCTCCACATTTTCACATATTAATATTATTAATTTCTCCTTCCTCTTTGCATAGTATTGGATTTTTGGAAAGATTATTGTTTTTGTTACTTCTATGGAAACTATTTTGGCAAAATATTAAACTACAAATATGGCATGACCCAGCCCTTGTACTAATTACAGTGGGAGAGTTTCTCATTTCAGTCAATTGGATATTAAAATGCTTAACATTGATTTCCCATGCTCATATTTCATCTAGCTACATCCAGTATTTTGGGCAAAACTTCCTTTCTTCCCTAATTCATCTTGGTCTGTGTTTCTTACAAACAGTTTTCTATCCTTCTGGAATAAACGCAGGTGGGAATGGTAGGCTTCCAGGGAGAATAATCTCTCGTATTAGTTGTTTCTGTTCTACCAAAAGAAATGTTTGGTGCAAGTTGTCTATTTCATTTTTGTATTATGGTGACTCTTAGATAAAAGTTGAGATGTACAGTGAAGGTATGCTCCAAATATTTTCTGCTACATTGGAAGGCCAATCCAATATTTGCAGTTTTAAGTTAAACTCTGAGATTTATTTATAATTGCTTTGTTATTTTGAATGCAGAGGCAATTATCTCTACCAGAATTTACATATTCGGGTTGGTAGAGTATATGTCCTTATAGCTCCTCTGATACATCTGAACATTTTTTTCATGGGCATGTGGGTGTTAGTTTGGCATCATGGTTGCTTCCACCCTATCTTGTAATAATGTAGATAATATTAATGAAATCCTACAGTTAGCAAACATGTATATACAAAGCAAACACTACACACCTTTGTGTACATTAATATGTGAATCTACACTGGTATAAAACAGTTTAAAATGTGATTGTAAGGATTAAACAGTCTTTACTGTAGAACATCTTAAGGTAACTTATTCTAAGGCACTATGCCCAGTTTTACCAATAATGTTCTCAGAACAAGGTATCCTTCCTTCCTTTATATATATGGGCAACTGTGGTAAGAGCAAAGGAACCAGGTGATGAAATATGTGTTGTATTATAATACAAATTCCCTAACTTACTGACATCAGGATGCAAGTATAATGGGTTTGAACTATGATATCATTGCACTTGTCATCATTTTGGTATAGTCTCACCACTTTGCAAAAGCCTGTGTAGTTCATGGACTTTAAAAGTACCCTTGTAAAAAAAAAAAGAGAGGAAATATTACAAGAATTACACATCTTGGAACATGCTGCTATGCAAATCTTGTTAAGGCTAGGAAGTTCTAGCTATTTAGCAACAGACCAGGGAATTTCACATGTTTGGCATACAAAATGCCAGAAAAGAATCTCCATTTTTTTTAATGCTATGTTCCTCTGCAAAGATATTTGTTCCATTTCTCTACTGTAGAGCATTAACATTCTGCTTGGTATAATCACACTGGTCTAGAAAAAGGCTTCATGTTGACAATATGTTTAGTCTATTCTATAGCATTATTATTACATATACAACAATCTGAATTCACAGCTGCCAGTTCTTTAGCTGGTATTGGCCTTCATTCAAATTCTTCCCAAGAACCTAAGATGTCATAATGTATCAATGTATTATATGTGTGGATCGAAGCAGTATAGCCTTTTGTAATTGACATATGGTAAATCGGTCAATACACAGATTTTCTATGTGCCATCCAAGGCTTTTTGGTATGGTACCCAGTGTGCCGAAAGCTATGGAACCATCACTGCCAGATTATGCCATAATCTTTCAACTTCAATTTTCAGATCTTGATATTTATGATCTTCTCCAGTTCTTTGTCTTGTATTCTACTATCCCCTGATACTGCCACATCAATTATCCACACTTTCTTCTTTTCAACCAGAATTACATATGGCATGTTATTCATCAAGATTTTATCATTTTTGTATTCAGAAATCTCACAATATTTTAGTTGTTCATTTTCAACTACTTTTGCAACTATACATTCCCACCAATTTTTCATTATTGACATGTCTAATTATTACAGATGTTCCTGTGAAGCATTATTTTTGTAATAAGAACATTGTTAAGAGTAGTTTTTAGAATTGTTCTTCTACACGCCCCGATTGTGTCATTCTCCCCTGACCCATTTCCCCTCCATCCTGACTTACCTGAAATCCAACCAAAATATTTATCTATTAGGACATATTAGACAGGTTCCAGAGGTTTACATAAATATAAAGGAACTACAATCTATCAAAAGAAAGGATGTAAATAGCATTCAACATCTATTGGCTTGCAAGAAGCTATTTTGAATTATCTGGATCTTTTTTTCCATTCTTCTCTCCTTAAAAAGAAACAGTTCATGCAACTATTCTGAAGATTATTTAAATTAAAGGTAAATGCAAAGAGGTGAAGCCTTGGAAGTTAAATTTGGAAAAATCTTTTGTGATATTGTGATTCTGCTATTGGGAAAGCATTTTCTGTCCCACTCCTAACACCTCAGTGAACCTCCAGTTTTTATTTGGCCAGTGTCTGATTTAATCCAGCACATGGTCCAAATCTGTGAAATGCAGTTGATCAGCATTTTCATTGGCTATTGCACAGACTTCAGATGAAACCAAGCTAATCACAATGAAAGAATACTCTTTATTCCCTCATTTGATTTCTGTCTCACCAAATTATCTCTCAAGGTCATAAAAGATATTGGGGTTTCAATGTTGATTGATAGGTCATAGCTTTGGAAAACTAACCTAATTCGAGTTCCAGCATTTTCTGATAAATTATGAAGTGGTATCAGGATCACCATTCAGTTATATGGCACAGCTGTGTTGAATGGTAACATATATTTGGTTGATAATTGTAAAACATTTCAGCAATACTGTGCAAACATAATTAAATTGCACTGTTCATTATTTTCCCAAAGAAATCTGCATTAAATCCTCACAGCAATTTTACAAGGTAACTGGAACAGTGATTGATAAGATGAGGTCATCCAATAAACCCTGATATTGAATTGTAAATTGAGCCTGGAAATTGCACCACACTGAAGATAATTCTCCCATATAAGCATGTGCCTTCAAATTAAAAGCATTTTAAAAAATTCAAAATGTTTTTAAACGGTTTGCAGTCAACAAATTGATATAATTCTCTCAGTATTTAGAACGACTGTTAGGTTGTTTTCACAAACAGATTTCTTTAAAAAATATTCTAAATCTACTGTGGATCACATAATAACAAGAACAAAATAAATGCAGATTAAGATTGTGGCTCTGAAAGATTAAACCTGTGTCACATAGATTAGCTGCACAGTACAACTAATGCTGCCATGAAATACATTGCGCCAGTATGTTTATCCCAAAAGCATGAATGTTCTAAAATTGTCTGCTAGTTAGCAGATTCATTACACGGCCAGCTTTGAAGACACAGGCTGCATTCTAAATCTGGGAACAAAGCTACAAGGTAGAGAGAAAGAGAAGATGCTGCTGAGGCTGGAGCAAGCCAGTTTGAGCCGGCACAGTTTAGCTGTGACAGAGAGAGTAGAGGAGGGCTGGGGGAAGGGCAGCCCTTGCTGGGAAAAAATACATCTCTCAGTTCAGCAGCAGCAGCAAGCAGCAGCAGCAGCCAGCTTCTGAAAGGCTCACTGTTGGAGCCCTGTAGGATAGATTAGCTCCTGTGAGCATTGCTGGCTGGCATGTTTTTTTTCCCCAGGGTAAAAACAAGGTAGCAGCATCAGTATGCAAAGCACAATTTGAGTTTTTAAATGAAAACTCCTGGGGTTGGTTTCTGCTGTGTCATTTAGCTTCTGCTACATAGTGATGTAATGCTTGCACATTGTCTTTAGGATTATGATTTCATACCCATCATCTCTTTAGAAGGCAGAATCAAGGACAAATATTGCAGTCATTCAGACACAGTTGAAACATGTGGTGACCCATTAATTTGGCCCACAACCTGCTCATGTTTAAGTTATTCTAGCAATTGAGAAATCTGTGTTTTGCTTCTTTTCCATGACAACAGATGAGCTATGTTCTATGTTCTATGTGGAGGTTTAGGATGAATTCAATCATGCAGTCATAATTTGGGATGTGTTCCTGCTCTGTATTTTCCCCAGCCAGTTTAAAGAATGTTCCTATAATTGCCCACTTGGCATAATCAATTATTAAGAAAATTATACCACCAACATTTTTGTAGTTAGTATATAGTACTCTAGAGGAGATTCATACGATTACTATCCAAACATATGTCTAAAAAATCAGTCTGCAATCAGATGGGGTATTTTAGGCTTCTTTCAGGATTGGAAACAGTCTATGAAAAAGTATACTAGGCAGGAATAAGCCAGTTATTAATAATGAAGCTAATTTATTACTTACTCTCACTAGTTATGCCCGTCTGAGTAGATAAGCAAGGCATACCACAGGCAGTAGTTAACTCTTGTACACTATTACTTACTCATTAATGTACATAAGCACCAAGAATTTCCTCTATCCTGCAGTGTTGCACTCTTGAGTGTATTGTAGTAGTACAGTCAAGAGATGAATAAGGAGTGAGTGAAAATGAGTAAAGTGTCCCTTTGCAGGAAAAGTCACAATTACTTCCCAAAATGGATGTGAGCAAAGGCCATCTTGGGGCACAGCTGCCACCTGTATTTACTGTATTTACAAACCAGTTCTGCTTAGGGAGGTGCAACCCCATTCAGAACTAAAGATGGTATCTTCTTAGAATCTGCAAGCCTTCAAACCCAGAGCCACTCTGTCTGGCTGCACTGGAATCTTAGCCTGTTTCTCCCTATCAAAACCCAAACAGCCTCCAGAAAACCCGGGAGCCTGCTTTAACAAAAGCCTGCCACTTTTGTCCTTTTTATCACAAAGATAATATGCAAATTCAGCCCTTCTGAAGCTCTGAAAGTTTCAGTTCTTGACCAGTGCTTGGATGATATTTTAATGATAGAATAGAGATAATACCTTTAATTATTTTATCCCGATATTTGCACTTTTTATAAATTTTAGTATTAAATTGGTTTGTTAAATATGTTTCACCTTGAACTCTTCTTAGAATTTCCAGCAAGGGCATTAATTTTCAGTATAGTCTGTACCAGAGCACCTTATCTCTGGTTTCTTTTGATTAACTTTTGTATTGTAGAAATTAGCCTAAGTCCAAATTCAGAGTTCAACATGGAATATAGTCTGCATTCACTTTTGTCCTTTTGAACTTTATTCATTGTTTGCGGGAAAACAGGATTTGGAAAACTCCCAAGGCCAGATCGATCTGTTTCCTACACATATATGTACAGGAAACTACACTGTGTTCATGTAGGAAAAAAAATCTTGCAGTTCTGCTACTATGACATATTACACATATATTTGTGTTCATTTTGCTGGCTGGTTGTAACAGTGCAGTCAGGCATTTATCAGCTAGAATCAAATGTGCTACTGCATCTTGATTGTTTGTTTGATAAAGGTCAGATTTGTAGTTCACTATTTTACAGTAGGGGAAGTTTTCCAAACAAAAACATCAGCAAATCATTCTAATATATGCAACCTTTTATCAGGAGAGCAATATTTTTACACTGGAAAACCAATATATTTGGATGCATCCATTGGAATGCTAGAAAAATATATTGCTAGAGCAATAATTCTTTTTTACTTTTAAGTATATAACATTTTATATCATTTTCTTAAATAATATTGTTTTCACAATGAAATAAGTTTAAATGGGATGTCAGTTGGATAATGTCTATAGGTGTAATACTTCTAAGGCATGTAAAACTGGTTCTTGATTCTGAATTTATTATACAAACTTTGTTTCATGATTGCAAAATAGCAGAAAAAATTTTTTTCACTGAAGTATTAGATACTAATATACGTAGCAGGCTGCAAAATCCCTTTGTCCATCTCACTTAATGATACATAGAGTGATATCTATATTAATGCCTAATACATATACAGATTCAAGATTCAGAAAATTATGACATACATAGATACAATTGTATCAAATCCAGTGCTATTGAGTTAAAGTAGAAAAGATATTTTGAGACTTGAAACCAGCCAACCAACCAAACCACAAACCATGGCTTTGAATGTTTTCAAAAGATTTCATGTTGGATTGATTGGTTGTTGAGTTTTAATTCTTGTGGCTTACAGGGATTTTTCAAATACTGATATGCTTTAGTTGGCTTGCTAAGGCTTTTCTGAATGCTGTTGTGCTTTGTTAATGTTGAATTTTCAAAACAGATTTAAATGCTAATTCACAGAGCTTGATAATATCCAGAAATGTTTTGTTTCTTTGTTTCTTTTGCTGTGGTGATGTTAATGTTGCTGTAACCATCAGGAGAAGCATTTTTGTTTTGCTTTGTTTATAGTAAAATAAAATAAAGTAAACGAATCCAACAAGGAGCAGTAGCATATCTTCTTTTTGTTGGGTTTTTGCTTGCCCACTAGATTTAATATCATTTTTAAAAGGGGGAAAGTCTACTAAAATGCTTGCTTTTGCTTAAACTTATTAAATTGACAAACTGGTAGCTCATAATAATGACTACCTCCCACCTATCTTGTAGAAAAATAAAGACCAAGGGAATATTTAAAATAATAATTAAAAATGGAAAAAAATGATTATGGAATGTTTCATATAGGCCCACAAAAAACAACACACACATTCTGTTTATGTGGACACCTGCTACTGAGCTGCAAAGAAATATTTCAATCATCATAATCCTGGTGACAAAAAACAAAATGGGAATTATATGAAGCATTTAGCTATCATATGTGTCCTTCAAAAGCACAAGGTAGCATGTGTTTTTATATTACCTGCCCTTCTCCCAATTTTATAGAAAAACTCTTTGGTAAGTTATTAGTACAGGGGTAAATGGCATAATGAAACTGGATGTCTCAGGCCTAGCCAATGTTCTTGGCTTTCATTGGAGCTGTCATTTCCTTAACACCAGATAAAATAAGCAGCATGTCCAAGCAAAATGAGGCTTACACATTCTTGAGGCTATGCAATTCCTCCTAAATGGCATAAAATAAAACTCCTTTTCATAGTTTTTAGTTATCAATATGGTACTTCCAACTTGCAAATAGCAATACAAACTACTCAGTTCAAATAAATAATAACTTTCATATTCCTGAAGTACATTGAACATATCTCTTTGTTCCATATATGGTCAAATCATATTAAGAATACAATCCTGTAGTTCAACTCTATTGATTTTACTGCTGTTTCTTCACATGAATTGCATATAGGACTGTTCCATTAGCAGTCATTTAATAGGAGGTATGTGGGTGGACAGATTTGGTATCAATGTTAGCTTTTTGTTTAAGGTCACTCGCAGCATGAAGGAAATGATTACTTTTGGAAGAAAAAAGGTAAACCTCCTCTTGGTGTGTTAAAATCCTAAAAGCTCCCTTCATGCTGACTAGTAAGCAACATAAAAACAAGCCTCACATAATTCATCACAATGCCTTTAGCAGTTCAGCATCAAGTATACATAAACCATGAGAAAACAAGATCTTAAATATAGTTGTTTCATTGTAATTGTGACTGAAGGTCTTACTGGCTTGTTATTAAGCTCTCATCTTGTACATCATTCTGTGTTCATTTGCTCATTCAGTGACAAAGGAGTCTATTTTCAATTTACCTAAGAATTGGTACAATGCTGGATGGATTCTTATTGATTAAACAATAATGCTGCAAGTCTAACATTAACCTCTGTTTAGAAAATTGTTTTTGTGTGGCCAAAGTCAAATGGCTCCTAAACTATTGATGTAGATAATTAAATTTATTAATCTGACAGATGGATTGAACAAGTATACTTTGAAAGTTGATGTGAATAAATATGATTTCAATAACAGTATATTTAGAATATGGTTGCAATCTATAATATAAGTAGTATGATGCAGGGGGAAGAAAGCTGGTGAAAAAAAGAAAATGAAAGGGATCTGAGAAATCTTTTTCAACCACATTAATCAGAATTACATTATAACTAGTCAAAAGACAATAGGACCATAGATCTAGTCCATTAGAGATAATTGTTTCACTATGTCAGCCTCACCAAAACAAATTTAGAGTGTTGTGTCCAATACAGTGATAAATTGGAGTGATTTCAGAAGAAGGCAAACAAGTTGGTGAAGGGCAAACTCTATGAAGATATTAAAGGATTAGGGTAGGTTTAGTTACAGAACACACAACTAAAGAGCAATATAATTATTTGCCAAATCCAATTCTGATCAGAACTTAAAAAATAAGCCCTAAGTCCCCCCCCCCATTTCTAGATATAGTAAGAAATAAAAATCACAGATTTTTCACCAAATATGACAAGGTTGGGAATGTAGAACATTATAGAAGTCATAGCAAATCTAGAGAATTCCAGATATTAGGGTCTGGTTTTATCTGTTGAACCATTTGAATCCATGATAATTGATTGTTTACTTGATAATTAAACATGTTTTAAACTTAAGTAATTTAATTTGGCTAAATCAAGGATAGACAACTTGTGGAATAGGTCAGATGTAGTTTAAATTTAATCTAAATCTTCAATGTTATTAAAAAAATTAAAAATTATTACAATCATAAGGCTATTTAAAATCATTTTTATTATTTTATGGATCTTTAAAAATTGATGTCAAATATTAAGTCTGCTAGATTATAGGTGTATGATGTTTTTTATGAAGTAATGTTTTAGATTCATTGGATGAAGTAAATAATAATTTCATATTAATTCTTATACTATATCTAGTAGTTTTGGAGGGAATTGTGAATGTCTTTATTAGATTTCTTTTCAGCCAATATAGTGGAATTTAGTGATAGAAGAGAATATTTTTAGCTCAGGATTGAACTGGGGGTCCTTGGCGTTCTCAGAGCTTAGTGCACTGATGATGTTACCTAGTTTGGTAATGAAACATCTGCAGGAAAACAACAAAAAGCACCAAAGACCCCATAAGGGAATTTCCAGGCCACTTATGCCCATGACTTATATCGCTACATATATACTAATAAATATGTCCCTCAAAATTTGATGGATCTCTTCTACAGATGTTCAAAGTAGAAAAGTATGAATGTGAATCTGTCCTAAAAAAATGAAATGAAAACAATCTGTTTCTATTACCATATTCTCTGTGACAGCCCTCTCATTTAAAGGTGAATTATTAGAATGAAACATTTAAGACTGTAGTGTATTGTGTATAATCGGAGTTTAGTAAAATGATTTTTGTAGAGAAACATATAGAAGAGACCTGCCTATTTTTTGGTAGTTATTTCCTGGTACCTCAGCCTTTGAAGATGGATGCAACATTTTTTAACCCAGCTAAATCAAAAGCATCCTACTAGCCATCATACATGTTTAGTACAAGTTATTTTCCTTCTTTTTCATACTCCTAACCTAAAAGCAGAGTCTATTGAGTCCCTGTGGCTCATTGTACTTTCCATGTTTGCTCATTTGCCATAGGAATACCAGTGTGCCAGGCAGCACATTTTGCGTGTTCCTTCTTGACTTCTTGAAATTTGAATCAAGTATCTTAAAGAAAGAAAGTATGCATTACATAGAATTACTTGATTATCTGGTTACTCTTTGTCAGCATTTTTAAAGGAGAACAGCAGATTTTAAATTCTAAGTTTGGCTTTGGTTTATTCATCTTAATTGTTGTTTGCAGCCAAATTGTCGGTAAGTATGAGTATATAAACAGTGTGTTCAGTCCTTCACATCTAGCTGCAAAAACATCTTTATTGCCAACAAAGAACAGAAAGGATACACCATTCTAACACACTGTGGAAACAACTGTTCTTTTAAGAAACTGGAAAATGTCAAGAGTTATAGAAGACATATACATTGTCCTTGCTGCTGCTATTACTTTTCAAGTTATGAAAGAAGTATATAGGTCTGGACAAAATACCATCATTTTTACAGTTTCAAACCAAGTAGTAAAAATGATCAAACTCACTAGTGTTTCTTTTTAGATAATTTTACTGCATTGTAAGATGTAACCTACATATATTATATTAAGGATATAGGGATATTTATACAGAATTAACTAGAAATTTTTAACACTATGATGATTTAGGTGAATTAAACTTTTAAGGCTGAAAAAGTTCATACCAATATTAACAATGCTTTCTGCAATGTTAATGTTAATAAATATAAGGTTATTTCCATTGTATATCTAGAGCTAAGTCAAAATTGAAAAATAGCTGTAAGTGCATTGAAAGTTTTTATATAATAAAGATTTCTATCTTAAACTTAAAAATTATCAAGCTAAGTCTTTCATGACTATAGTACTTAAATCTTGCAAAGTGATATTGGTTTGCTAAGAAATGTTCCTATGGTTGCTATTTTCTGCATCTATCCTTGCTAAATCATTGTTTTTTTCCCCTCTGGTTTTTCTTATTTTTGGAATATATTGTAGAAAAGGCTATTTTGAAAGTTAGTTTTCTGGGAGAAGGTGTTATTTTCCTTATACTCATGAAAATAAATACACTTATACATCAAACCCTATATATACATATATATATGTGTGTGTGTGTGTGTGTGTGTGTGTGTGCATATATATATATGTAGGTCTTTGGTAATTCGGGTTTTCTCCCACGTAAAATTGAAAGTGTCTTGGCAACGTTTCGACGAAGTCCCATTCGTCATCTTCAGGCTGGTGTCTTCAGCTTCGTGCTTCTAGGAGCAATGTGTGATCGCAGCTGTTTCTTCCTTTTGACTGCCAGTGGAGGTATGAACTGATTGGATGGGAGCTTGGCTGTGTTCTGATTGGGTGGAGGTGTGTTCTGATTGGTTAGGGGCTTGGCTGTGCTCTGATTGGATGAGGGGTTGTCTGTGCTCTGATTGGCGGGGTGTGTGCTCTGCTTGGGTGGGGGCCCTGTTGTGCTCAGATTAGTCTGAGTTGCAGGGGGATTTGAGATGGAGAGCTGCATTGCTGTTGTTTGGCTTCGCGTTCGTGGTCGTGCCACATCTTCAAGGTGGGTGTCAGTTTGCTTCACGTATGAAATGGAGGGGTTTAAGATGGCCAGTGATGCAGCTGTGGTCTGGTTTCTGGTCCGCGGTCGTGCCTCATCATCGGTGCGGGTTTGAGTCTGCTTTTTGTGTAGATGTGTGGTGGTGACATCATGTGTGGTCTTCGTGAGTGTGGGTCCAGTGTTGCTCCTTGTGCTAGGGATTCGTCTGTCAATAAGGCTGGGTTTCCAAATGGCTGGTAGGCGGGAGGTATCATCTCGTTTATTCATGCTGTGTGGGCATTTTTCTATCTCGATGGCTTCTCTGATTATTCTGTTGTTAAAGTGTTCAGTTTTGGCAATAGTTCTGGTATTTTTAAAGTCAATTTTATGTCCTGTGGCTTTGAGGTGTTGGACCAGGGAGGAAGTTGGTTCCTCTTTTCTGACTGAGTTCTTGTGTTCTTCAATGCGTGCACTTATTCTTCTGTTGGTTTGTCCGATGTATGTGTGGGGCAGGCGGTGCATGGGATTTCATATACTCCTTGATTTTCTAACTCAATTTTGTCTTTGGGGTTTCTTAGGATGGTGGATATTTTTCGGTTTGTGCAGAATGCTGTCTTGATGTTGTGTTTGTGGAGGATCTTGCTGATTTTGTCTGTGGTGCCTTTTATGTATGGGAGGAGGGCTTTGCCGTTTTCTTGTTCTATGTCTTGGATTTTAGTGGGGGTTTTCTTTTTGGATTAAGTTGGTAATCTTATTTCTTTGGAATCCATTGGATGTTAGTACATTAGTGAGAGTGTGTAGTTCGGTTTTTAGGTGTTGTTCGTCAGCTAAGCGTTTTGTTCTCGAGATGAGTGTCTTGGCTACGGAGTTGATCTGTGCTGGGTGGTGGTGTGAGAGTGCGTGCAGATAGCGGTTTGTGTGTGTTTTCTTCTGGTAGATGGTGTGTCCTAGGGAGCCATTGGATTTCTTGTAGACTAAGACATCCAGGAAGGGAAGTTGCTTGTTAGCTTCTGTTTCCATGGTGAACTGTATTTTGGGGTGTAGGCTGTTGAGGTGTGTGAGGAAGTTGTCTAGTTTTTCTTTCCCATGTGGCCAGATTATGAAGGTGTCGTCTACGTATCTGAGCCAGAGCTTGGGTTTGTGATCAGATTTTTCTAGAGCTTGGGTTTCAAAGTGTTCCATGTAGAGGTTTGCAATGACAGGTGAGAGGGGTGATCCCATGGGTGCTCCTTCTATTTGTTTGTATTTTTGTCCGTTGTAGATGAAGTATGTGTTGGATAGGCAATGGTTGGTCAGATCTAGGATGTGCTTGGGGGGGTTATATTTGTTTTGGATAGCTGTCAAGGCTTCTTGGATTGGCACTTGGGTGAAGAGGGAAATGACATCAAAGCTCACGAGTAGGTCGCTGGGCTGTAAGTTTTGTTTCTTTATGATCTCTATGAATTGGAATGAATTTTTTACGTGTGAGGTGATGGATTCTGAATAGGGCTGTAGTTGTTTGGTGAGAAATTTGGCTAGGTTTTGTAGAGGTGAGCCTATGGAGCTGACTATGGGTCTGAGTGGGGTTCCTTCTTTGTGTATCTTGGGGAGACCATAGAGCTTAGGGCATCTGGATGATTTTTCTCTGGGAATGATTCTTTGCTGGATCTCTTCGCTGATGGGGGAGGCTTTTATTTTGGATCTAGTGGTTTTTTCCAGGTAGGTGGTGGGATCTGTGATTAGGGGTTTGTATGTGGAGTTCTGGAGCAGGTTGGTTAATTTGGTTTGGTAGTCAGATGTGTTCATAACCACCGTGGCGTTGCCCTTGTCTGCTGGTAGGATTATTATGCTGGTGTCTTCTTTCAGGTTAATTAGTGCTGTCTGTTCCTCTTTGTGTAAGTTGCTTTTGGGGGGTTTGCTGGTGCAGAGGATGTTGGTGATTTCGAGTCTGATTCTGTTAGCGTCGTCGGGGTTGATTTTGGTCAGGCTGGTTTCAACTCCGCATATAATGGTTTCAGTGGGGATGTGTTTGGGAGCGACTGCAAAGTTGAATCCTTTGGAAAGGACATCGGTTTCGGCTTTGGTGAGGGTCCTATCTGAGATGTTATGCACTGTTTGTTTCATGTGTGGCTGTGAGGGAGGAAGGGTTTGTTTCTGGCGTTCCTGTAGTCTTCGGAATTTGTTGGTATGTGTGTCTGTCTTGAGGGTGGTCTGTGTTTCGGCTCTCCAGACGGCGAGTTGTTTGGATTTGTCCCAAAGTGCGGGGTGGATCTTGTTGCTGAGTTTGAGGTGAAGTGTGAGGAGATCTTTGTTGATTCGGTCTAGGAGGAATCTTTTTGTGTGAAGTTCATTTCTGATTAGGGCCAACTCTGTTCTTTTCAGGATGCGTTTGGTGGCTGCAGAGTTGGAGTGGAATTTCAACTGGAAGCATGTGGGGATTAAATTTTGATCTCGGCAGTTGCGTAAGAATGAGAGGTCACATAGAATGGAAACTCTTTGGACTTCGAGTTTTTCATAGGTCCTGGTCAGATGGTAGATTTCCTCCCTGTAGAGGTACGATATTTGTTTTCTGAGGTTTTCACGGGTGTTTGTATGTAGGTCTTTGGTAATTCGGGTTTTCTCCCGCGTAAAATTGCAAGTGTCTTGGCAACGTTTCGACAAAGTCCCATTCGTCATCTTCAGGCTGGTGTCTTCGGCTTCGTGCTTCTAGGAGCAATGTGTGATCGCAGCTGTTTCTTCCTTTTAACTGCCAGTGGAGGTATGAACTGATTGGATGGGAGCTTGGCTGTGTTCTGATTGGGTGGAGGTGTGTTCTGATTGGTTAGGGGCTTGGCTGTGCTCTGATTGGATGGGGGGTTGGCTGTGCTCTGATTGGATGGGGGTGTGCTCTGCTTGGGTGGGGGCCCTGTTGTGCTAGGATTAGTCTGAGTTGCAGGGGAATTTGAGATGGAGAGCTGCATTGCTGTAGTTTGGCTTTGCGTTCGTGGTCGTGCCACATCTTCAAGGTGGGTGTCAGTTTGCTTCACGTATGGAATGGAGGGGTTTAAAATGGCCAATGATGCAGCTGTGGTCTGGTTTCTGGTCCGCGGTCGTGCCTCATCATGGAACACTTTGAAACCCAAGCTCTAGAAAAATCTGATCACAAACCCAAACTCTGGCTCAGATACGTAGACAACATCTTCATAATCTGGCCACATGGGAAAGAAAAACTAGACAACTTCCTCACACACCTCAACAGCCTACACCCCAAAATACAGTTCACCATGGAAACAGAAGCTAACAAGCAACTTCCCTTCCTGGATGTCTTAGTCTACAAGAAATCCAATGGCTCCCTAGGACACACCATCTACCAGAAGAAAACGCACACAAACCGCTATCTGCACGCACTCTCACACCACCACCCAGCACAGATCAACTCCGTAGCCAAGACACTCATCTCGAGAACAAAACGCTTAGCTGACGAACAACACCTAAAAACCGAACTACACACTCTCACTAATGTACTAACATCCAACGGATTCCAAAGAAATAAGATTACCAACTTAATCCAAAAAGAAACCCCCACTAAAATCCAAGACATAGAACAAGAAAACGGCAAAGCCCTCCTCCCATACATAAAAGGCACCACAGACAAAATCAGCAAGATCCTCCACAAACACAACATCAAGACAGCATTCTGCACAAACCGAAAAATATCTACCATCCTAAGAAACCCCAAAGACAAAATTGAGTTAGAAAATCAAGGAGTATATGAAATCCCATGCACCGCCTGCCCCACCACATACATCGGACAAACCAACAGAAGAATAAGCGCACGCATTGAAGAACACAAGAACTCAGTCAGAAAAGAGGAACCAACTTCTTCCCTGGTCCAACACCTCAAAGCCACAGGACATAAAATTGACTTTAAAAATACCAGAACTATTGCCAAAACTGAACACTTTAACAACAGAATAATCAGAGAAGCCATCGAGATAGAAAAACGCCCACACAGCATGAATAAACGAGATGATACCTCCCGCCTACCAGCCATTTGGAAACCCAGCCTTATTGACAGACGAATCCCTAGCACAAGGAGCGACACTGGACCCACACTCACGAAGACCACACATGATGTCACCACCACACATCCACGCAAAAAGCAGACTCAAACCCGCACCGATGATGAGGCACGACCGCGGACCAGAAACCAGACCACAGCTGCATCATTGGCCATTTTAAACCCCTCCATTCCATACGTGAAGCAAACTGACACCCACCTTGAAGATGTGGCACGACCACGAACGCGAAGCCAAACTACAGCAATGCAGCTCTCCATCTCAAATTCCCCTGCAACTCAGACTAATCCTAGCACAACAGGGCCCCCACCCAAGCAGAGCACACCCCCATCCAATCAGAGCACAGCCAACCCCCCATCCAATCAGAGCACAGCCAACCCCCCATCCAATCAGAGCACAGCCAAGCCCCTAACCAATCAGAACACACCTCCACCCAATCAGAACACAGCCAAGCTCCCATCCAATCAGTTCATACCTCCACTGGCAGTTAAAAGGAAGAAACAGCTGCGATCACACATTGCTCCTAGAAGCACGAAGCCGAAGACACCAGCCTGAAGATGACGAATGGGACTTCGTCGAAACGTTGCCAAGACACTTGCAATTTTACACGGGAGAAAACCCGAATTACCAAAGACCTACATACAAACACCCGTGAAAACCTCAGAAAACATATATATATATGTATATATATATATATGTGTGTGTATGTGTGTATATATATATATATATATATATATATATATATATATGTATGTGTGTATATATATATATGTGTATGTGTGTATATATATATATATATATATATATATATATGTATGTGTGTATATATATATATATGTATGTGTGTGTGTATATATATATATATATATATATATATATATTTCGCACCAAGCTGGAAAATAGAAATTGGGGGACAGTGGGGAAGAGAGAAAAAAGGAAAAAAAATCAGTAAAGTTGAGTTGCTTTGAGATGAGCAAAGAGATGCCATAAACTTCCTCCTGTTGTTTTCACCTAAAGATAAGAACAGTCTGTATTTATTTCCCTCAAGTTGGAACTTTGCAACGTACATATTGTACACTTATAGGTACAGACATTAATATCTGACCTAACTAGAATGATCTGGAGGTCATCTTCTTTGATTTCAACAAATTGTTTAAATACATTTTTTAATGAATGAAGGCAAATATAAGTATCCCAGGATAATCATGCGAAATCGAATTTGGGTCGGTCACCGGGACCAGAGATTTACTCTTCTGAGCTTTCAGACTCATCCTGGAGCCCATCTTCAGGGAATTTCTCTACTGGAATATGTGCTTTGGGCTGTTCTGTGAGTCATGTTTATGTGATGTCTTCCTATAAGGTCTTTATGTAACACCACATAAACACAACACACAAAACAGCCCAAAGCACGTATTCCAGGAGAGAAATTCCCTGAAAATGGGCTCCAGCATGAATCCGAAAGCTCGGAAGAGTAAATCTCTGGTCCCGGTGACCGACCCAAATTCAATTTCACATTTTTTAAAATTTAAATTTAAAGATGTGAAAGATATCTTGATGGTTGCAGACCGTTTGTACTGAGGGAATCTTGTTCGATTCTGATAGTATAATTAGTATTTCCCCACTTCTAATTCTAGTATGACCTAAAGGGTATTGACTAAAGGAAAATGACTTTCAAATCATTATAGTTTAGGTCAGGGTATTAATGTCTGTGCCTATGTGTCTTTATATTAGTTGACTTGACTTACAGTAAGACAACATGATAGAAATAAACATGGTGTGCAGTTATCCTTATCCTGTCATGCCTACCCTTATTAATGAAATGGGTTTATCATCACAGTAATGGGTAGATGACCATATAAATTGGTAGTATGGAAATTCTACGTTATCCTGCATGAATGAATAAATTACATATGCACAGAAAGGCTTGGATTTCCTGTTCATTTTATTCTGAAAGTTTATATTTCAGTTTTTGATCAAATGATTTGCAAGCCAGCCTGATAACTGGAACTATAAGGCCCCATGCCCAAACCATCTACAGCCCAGCAGCCCATGCTTTCTGGATAGTGGATCAAATCAGGGCATGTTCCCCTTTCAGTTCTAAAATTGCAGAAAAATTAGTCTTGCCAGTTTTTGTTTTTATTTGTTTGTCTGCATGTTGTGTTCTGGTAGAAAAGGAGAAATGCACTTCTTTCTGTGGCAATGTATGATACCAGGTTAGTTAATCCTTCCATAAACCTCTATGGAGGAAATAGCCCTTTAAGGTGCAGAAATACTTTCCCATTTCTGTTTCTGGGGGCTATGGGGCAATTGAGTGACAGGGTAGGTTAAAATTCTAGATAGAACAACTCCTTTTATGGCTGAGATACACAAATCAGAATCAAATCCTTGTCTATTTGGGGAGAGATTTTAGCCTGTGTTTTTATATGTGAAAAAATGAAGAAGCACTTCATTAGCACTAATAACATGTTTGATTACAGAACAAAAGTTTTTAATAATTATGAACCATACAGACTTCTTGAAAAATTATTTAGATCATTAAACTAAAAATATACCTTAAAAGGGTTTGACGTCATTATTATACATAGCTATGGAACAGAATAGCTATTATTATTATTATTATTATTATTATTATTATTATTATTATTATTATTATTATTATTATTATTATTATTATTATTATTATTATTATTATTATTATTATTATTATTATTATTATTATTCGCACAGTCAGCCATATGTTCAGACTGGATTTGCATTTTTGTCTAGAGTCCTTTCTAAGGACTTGGGATAGGTAGATCTGGATGTTTGATGGTGTTACAGATATCGTCGCAGGATGGAAGCTGTTCTGAGTAAAGCCGCCTTTTGCAATTGACTGGTGGCAAATTTGCCATAATCATTCTATTTCTATTTGTAGATCTTTGTATTTTGCTATCTTCTCCAGTTCTTTCTCTTCTATTCTGCTGTTTCCAGCTACTGCCACATCCATTATCCAAACTTTTTTGCGTTTCTTTTCAACTGGTGTTATGTTTGTTATGCCGTATGTTTTTTGTAAGAAACACAATGATTAATATCAGGTTTGGTCAAACATACATTTTAATAATGTATTTTTTTTTATTAGAGTTAGTGACACAAATTAGTGCTGCTATATTTGAAGCCGTTATTAACAGAAACAGAAGAATTAAGGGGGATCTATTTTAATAAGCCAAATTCATGAAGTACAATAGAAATTAATATGCTCCATGTTCCAAAACTAACATTAATCTCAATATGGTGTACACATGCTAGTATTTTTGTCTTATTATTTTAACTCTAAATAATAAAAATGAAATGAAAGTAATGAAGACAAATCTGCAGTGTCACCAGTATTGGCTCCTTAACTAATTTAGTTGTTCGCTTATTTTAACTTCCCACTATTTCCAAAGACTTCAGAACATTTTACAGTGACAAGTACAAAATACAAGATGAGAAATAAAAGAATACCTCATTGTCTTTATTCAAGAAACTTATCTAGCAGAAGCTGAGAATGTCTCTACTGGAAACTTAGGAAATCTGCTGCCAATCAGAAGAGATACTTGAGATCCGATATGGACCACATATCTATCTTCCATTGTATAATCAGCTCTGCATATTTGGTAGAAATTCAGACTGGCAAGAAGGCTCTATAATGAATTTTATCACAAGTAAAATAGATGGAGCAGCTTTTACTCTCAAGGCCTCAAAATGTTCTTTAGGGTTTTGGATTTCACCTTTTTCTTCCATTTATATGTTTAATTCAACTCAAAAAGGAGGGAAATACTTTTTCCATAGTAATATGAATTTTGAAATGTTTTTACATTAAATATGTCTCTGATCATATTTTGAAGTATTTTGCTATTGAATACAAAAGTGAACAAGCATAGCATTTCTGTTCCCACCTCTGAACCTTTGATGGGAACTACACCAAGGATGTTGCAGCCCAGTCCTTCAGCCTCTTTAGCCACAAATACGACTGTTAGCTTTCACAGTCGGTAGAAGACAACCTGTTAGAAAATCTGATGGTTAAAATGGACAGGGGATACAGATAACTTTGTCAAAAGAGGGGGCTAAGTAATCTATTACAGATGAAAGAAGGTAAAATGTAAGTGGGTTTGAACATTTTTTCTATGCATTGAGCTTGTTCTTCAGACACAGTACAGGTAATCCTTGACTTACGATTGTTTGCTTAGTGACTGTTTGAAGTTCCAACCAAAACAAAAGAAGAGACAACTTGGATCCAAAATTCCAATGGTTGCCCCCCCCCCCAAGTCATGTCATTGCACTTTGGGTGTTTGCCAACACAGCTGCATTTATGACCATTTGCAGCATCCCACAGACCTGTGACTGTGATTTACTACAATTTTGATGAAAATCAGTAGTTATTTCTGTTTTTTGGCTGAGCTGTACTTGCAGCAAACCATAGGTTTTCTTAATGATTGCAGCATTCACTTAATGACTTGGTATTTATTTTACAACCAGCATGTTTCTTTAATGACCAATGCAAAAAATGATGTAAAATTGAATCAGTCACATGGTAGACTCATTTTACAACCATTACAACTTACAATTGTAATGGACAGGTTCCATTATGATCATAATTTGAGGACTATGTGTAATGCATTGCTAAATTATTTAATTCAATACACACTATCTGTCTGTATTTCAAGTGTGCTTTCCCAAGTAGTAATTTCTTGCTGTAAGATGAAGCCTGACAATAGTGATGGCCCCAAGTAGACTCTTCCAAACTCTTGCTCTGCAGTAATAAATCCCCTCTGTCTCTTTGGAAAACCTCTGAGCTATATTGGGTTGCCTTCTTTTCATTGAGACCCAGCTTACACTTTTCATGAATCCAAGCTGGAGGATATGCTGCTGGATAGAATGCCCCTAGTTTCTTAGTCTGTAAATCCTTCCTTCCTTCCTTCCTTCCTTCCTTCCTTCCTTCCTTCCTTCCTTCCTTCCTTCCTTCCTTCCTTCCTTCCTTCCTTCCTTCCTTCCTTCCTTCCTTCCTTCCTTCCTTCCTTCCTTCCTTCCTTCCTTCTACAGGATACTTTGTTTCTTCAAAACCCAGGTGTGAAACAAGCAAAGCAGGGTGATGGTGGAGAGAATCAAAGTTGGTAGCTTTACTTTAACAGAGTATATATCTGAGAGATACTGAACATGGATAATCTAGCATAAATCATTCAGGCCAAAGTGCAGTAAAATATTCAGTTCAAGAAAACAGTTTAAAGTGTGGTATGTGCATATTCAAGATAGTATGGCAGGGTGCTTGACTAATACATAAAATGTTATGAATTGTGAGTTTGATTTCTTCCTTATCATTGTGAATACATTTTTAAACTAATGTCGCTATAATTCTCTTCTAGATATCATTTCTGGCTTCAGCTTACACAAGTCAGCAGCTCTCTGAAGAAAGTTGCTCTGCTTTGGGTTCAGTTACACACTATCTTTACCTTTGTCAGTTCAACTGGATGCTTATTCAGGTTAGTAAAAATTCTGCTTTTTAGTGCAGAGTTTTGGATCTGATTCCAGAAAGGAACATCAGAGTGTTCAGGCAATGAACAAAGGGCTTCTCAGCAATCCCTAAGGGCTAAGCCTTTTCCTGGATTTATGTGGTTGCTGCCCTTTTGCTTTTGGCTAACATTCCTTTAGTACGTATTTATATTTAGGGGGGATATTCTTTTCTGCAAAAAGAAGCATAAATGTCTCTTCTTCTACTTTTACTTCTCCCTCCTCCCTCCTCCTCCCTATTCTTCTCCTCCTCCTCTTTATATCCTACCTTTGTTTTAAACAACTGAAAATGCCATACATAATGTTCCCCCTTCCTATTTTCACTGCTACAGCAACACTAGGAGAATGACTGGCTCAAAGTCATCCAGCTGGCTTTTATTCCTAAGGGAGAACTGGAGCTCACAGTTTTGTGGCTTTTAGTTCAGCATCTTAACCAATGTACCAAACTGTCTGTTGCCTGTATGTAGTAATGACTCCTACTGTAATCATAGTGTTTATTTCCTATTAACTTGTATTAAATTGTTGCTGCTTCTTTAACTCAAACACACATTTTCCTCAGCCCTCATTACTATTGTAAAAATATAGAAGGCTCTTTTCTTTTTAAAGGAGTAACTGACAGGTATGAAGAGTTACCCATGCTACATCTATTACACTCTTTGGATCGCAATACTGGATACTTCTAGAGAAACACATTCTGCCTTTGGTATCTTCAGTTTCCATATTATTTTTAAGGAAACTGGCTGAATTTATTGATCTAACAACCAGAGGTCAACTTGAAGGAACCTTTACAGTAAAATTCCCTGTAGCTAATGCTATGTATAGTCCTTTCCAAGATTGTCTGGGACGCTACACATCTTCTTCACAACCTATTTTCCTTGTTACCTTCTGGGAGGAGGCTTCGTGGTATCCGAAGCAGAACATCCAGATTCAGCCATAGTTTTTTTCTATATAGCATCAACCTTGTGAATTCTCAAGCTTCCTTTTTCCGTTATGTATTCAAAATGGTCAGTGATTACTATATATACGTGTATACAGGGCTTTTTTTCTCATAGAACGCTCAGAACGGAGTTCCGGCACCTTTTTTGGATGGAACCTTGTAGGGTAGGCAAAGTGGGTTGTATAACATGTGTGAGTTCCGGCACCTTTTTTTTTTTTTTACAAAAAAAGCACTGTATATATATATATATATATATATATATATATATATATATATATATGTTTTCTGAGGTTTTCACGGGTGTTTGTATGTAGGTCTTTGGTAATTCGGGTTTTCTCCCGCGTAAAATTGGAAGTGTCTTGGCGACGTTTCGACGAAGTCTCATTCGTCATCTTCAGGCTGGTGTCTCTTCGGCCTCGTGCTTCTAGAATGTTAGCCAAAAGCAAAAGAAGCCTTTTTCTAATATCCCAGAGTTCATTATTTTATTTAATTGACTTTAAATGTCCATACCTGGGATTCCAATATTTAAAATTATTAAAGACATATATATATATATATATATATGTATGTATGTATATATATATATGTATGGGTGTAGGTATATACCGTGTTTACCCGAAAATAAGACCGGGTGTTATCTTTTTTTTGCCTCCAAAAGAAGCGCCAGGTCTTATTTTCGGGGGATGTCTTACTCACTTCCGGCAGCAACAGCCCTGCCCAGCAGGTCCACTTCTTCTGCGGCCAAAGGAGCAGCTTCATTCTGAGCTGCATTCCAGTCTGCATTTTGCAGTCAGGCCTTTCCGGAAGGCCCATGCAGACGAGTACCGAGCTATGGATTCAATCTATAGCTCAGTCCTTGGCTGCAGAGGCCTTGCAGGTTCTTGGCTGCACAGGCCTTCTGGAAAGGCCTGTGTCTGAGAAATGCAGGCCTGGCTGCAGAAGATGCCGCAGAAGAAGTGGGCGGGTGAGGAGAGGCCTGGCTGCAAGGTAAGTGGGTGCGGGGTGCGTGGGGCAGCTCCACACCCCCACCCTAGCTTTAGTTTTAGGCATTCGCCTTGCCCCAAAACTAGGGCTTATTTGGGGGGTAGGGCTTATATTAGGCCCATCCCAAAAATCAAGCTAGGGCTTATTTTTGGGGTAGGCCTTACTTTCGGGAAAACACGGTATATGTATATAGCATGTGTAAATGTGTGCTATGTATGTGTATGGATAAATATGTATTTTCTTTTGAGAGCAGGCAACAGAGTTCCATTTTTAATATATGCCAGTGTGCCCACAGTAAAAAAATGACAATAAAGGTTATCTTGTCTTATTTCATATATATTCTGTAACACGAGTCTTAATAAAATAACCACATGCTTTATATTTTGTAAATAGGTGTAAATCCTTGCAATTCTGGAGCTACTTTTGCTCTTTCTTTTAAAATAGTAAGGAGAATACAAATTACTAAACAATTCTGCAAGGGCTGTGTTGGAATCTTTTAGGATACTATTTGATAGTACTTCTCTACTTCTCTACTGAGTCTTAGTAACCGGTCTCAAGAATTGATTATATCTAGTTTATCCATGATCTTATGCCTCATATCAACTATTGTACTCTGTAATGGAGAGGGTGCTAGTTACATTCCAGCTTCAACGGTTGGCTGCACATCCAGTTGTTCTTCTGAATCTTCTTCATTATGGGATATAACATATAATTGATCTATCTCATTTTGTGACAGCAGCTTCTTCTTAACTATGTTGAAGTGTTGGGTAACTAGCCGTTTCTCAGTGAGGCTTCAGGTCTTCTGTCCTTTCATGCTTTCCTCATACTTTTCATTTATCCCCTCTCATTAAGTCTGCTGCTGTAGTAATAATCCATCAATTCCAGGTTCTCTTGTCTTATCCATGAATGATTTGTTTCAGTCGTCCACTTATTATCAAATTGTCCTGGTTCCCCAACATTTGATGTGGACTTTTTTAATCTGAGTGATGTCTGAGTCTGTATGACTCTCCTCATTCATGTCACATATTTTGAGGTAGGCAGGTGAAGCGTTAGGGAGTCTTTGCCCATGGACCCTACTGGTAAGGTAAGTATCATCCAGGATTTGACCCCTGGTCTCCTGCATCAAATATGGCATTCTAATCACAATGCTATCCAGCTGCTATCCAGCTTCTCTTTAAAACAGATCTATCAAGAAAGGATGTTTGATTACACTTCAAATGAAGTGTAAGTTATTTCTGATTTACTCCCCAGCATAAATTTCTGCATGAGTTCATTCTTCTAGCAGCTAGGAAACTGGCTGTACCTTTTTGTGTCCATACAACTACTTGTTATTATTACCCCATAGCAACAGAAAAATATTGCTAAAGTTAGATCTGCTGTTTGTATTTGATCTGTTTAATTCTAGAATACCAAAAGATGAGAGGCATATAATTATCAAGATTTTTAAAAAATGACATTACATATCAGGAATGTACATACAGGAAATAGCAAACAAACCAAGTTCACAAGGTTTACAAGGTCCAGTTGGGTCGCTATTATCATTTATGCAATAAGAGATAAGATGATACGTAACTGTGATTAAACAATTACAGAAAACAAGGGTAAGGACACATAGTACCAGTTCTTAGAAAATTGCATGGCTAAAAAACCTTGTTCTAAGAGGTAGAATTAATGGGATCATGGTTCTTTGGCTAAATAAAGTGACAAAAATAAATATCAGGGTTCATCTGTCTGTGGGTTAAAGCATGGCCCAATTTTATTACAAGATCATGCAGCAAGATGCATTCTACCTAGCACTCTGTTCTTTTAATATCACAAAAAGAAAACAACATAGTTATAAAATGAATGCAGGGCACAGAAAGCTCCATAGGCTCATTAAAATGATGAGCTGCTAATAAATACATATACATGCACACACACATACACCCAGACACACACACTCACACTCACACACACACACACACACACAGTGTGTTATTTAAAATGTCTACTACATCATTTTCCCCTGATTGTATTAAGAAAATGAGTAGCCATTAATTTCTTCCTTTGACCTTTTGAAATGTTTGCCAAGGTACATTTAAACAATTGCCTATTTATCACTAAATGTTGAATTCTCAGGAGGCATGAGTTCAATAAATTTTTAGATCATTTTTAAGTTAAATGTATTGGGAATAAATTCAATGTGGCTTAATGCTTCCTGCTTGCAAATGGTTCATTTAAGAGAGGAAATTTGGGCTTCAAAAGTTTTGGGGTTACTTTACCACCAGCAGTTTCTTTTTTAAAAAAAATTAAATTATTTTTATCATGTAATGTCTAGCAGAAGACCTATTTTTAGCTGCCAAGTATTGGCATTGTTTCATTTTCTCCAAATGCTCTATACCAGGGGTGTCAAACTGCCGGCCCGCGGGCTGGTTTCATCATACGGAGGCCGCACCCACCCCAGCTCTGAAAAAAGTCAGGTGATGCGGCGAATTTGACACCCGTGCTCTATACAAATAGGTTTAATGATATGGGCACTAATGTAATCAGCAGTTCTATGCATGATTCAGAATAGCCCTTACATATTCCAGTCTGACAAATGCAGATAGTCTGTTTTGCATGTTATGCAAATTAATTGCTAATCTGCAATTCAGGTGAGTGGGATAAAAATTAAACAAAACATTTCTGTTTGTCTGATCAAAATTACTGTTGCTCTTTTTTTACACTGTGTTGCATATGCATAAAACTGTCATCTTATCCAGAGCATGCAACCCAGCACAAGTGTCTTCAGCAGATGGCTATCAAGCCTCTGTTTGAAGGACTGCAATGAGTGGGGGTCCAGCCTCTCATTATAGAGTGATGCCATTGGTTTCATGAACATTTTTTTCATATTAATACATTTCTCTTAATGTTCATTCAGAATGAAACTATATGTTTGTTTTGATTTATGACATTCATACGTTTCTGTTTCTCTGAGAACCCAAGGCAATTTATAAGAGGGAAGCAGAGGTTTCTCTCTTCATTTTATATCCTTTCTACAGTTCTGTGAGGAGATATTGAAAGAGGTGCCTAACCCAAAGTGGTGACTTGAAATTATTTCTCCTGGGTTCTACTCTAATATATTTCTCTGTTGTATATACTACCTTTTGGTTTAGCCTATATGAACCACTGCTTTATACAGTAGAGGCAGACCCAAGGATATTTATATTTGATACCAACCTTTAAAGATCATAAAAATTAGAACTTTTGTCCACGGAATAAATTATAGTGCTTTACATGAACTCTTTTTCTTAAATCTAGAATAGACTGGTTGCAAATACAGATTGCTACTCTTAGATCCATGCTTTTTTGTTTTTGTTTTATTTTTGAATAATAAAAACATCAGTAACTGAGCTTAAACATGCTTGACATAAGCATATCTCCATCATAAAAATAATAATTCAAAATAATTAATTAATTAAAAAAATAGAAAAACAAGGAAAAAATTCAAAGGACAGAATTGATGAACCACAAGGTCTTTTTCTGCTGTTAGTTTTCTATGTTTCTAATTGGGTTGGATGTTGCCATAAGTATATTTCTAAAAAGTTCTTTTTACAGAACTGTTAGTAAAATACTATTAAGCATATTGATTTAATGTTCCCTTTTATTTCATAGGCTGTTAATTTTTGGTATATCCTGGTGATGAACAATGAACACACAGAACGGCGTTATCTAATTTTTTTTCTTTTGGGTTGGGGTCTTCCAGCCCTTATTGTTATACTATTACTAATTATCCTGCGAGGAATCTATCATCATAACTTACCACAGATTTATGGCCTGATTCACAATGACCTGTAAGTATACATATTTATTTGTTTATTTATTAAATTTATATGCCGCCTATCTCACCTAGAGATGACATACATAATACATGTATAGTTAAACTACAAATCCTCTCACCTTACATAACTAAACTAGTTTGGAGAAAGCCAAATTTAAGAGTCATACTCTTTTTCCTTTCCAGTAATTGATATGAGAGGAGTGGATTACATGACATTCTGCTCATCTAATTTAATAAAGCAGAGGAGAAATAATGACAATGTGAATAACATTGAATGACAGGAGTCATTTATAAATGCATCTTCTTCATAACTATAGACATTTGTAGAATTCTAAGGCCTACTCAAATGCAATTTAAAAATCATGACAAATGGCCACTGTCAGAAAATCCTTCATATCTATATAGAAAAATTGAAGTGTTATAAATAGGGATGTGGCTGTACTTCTAATACAAAACAGAAAATATTTGGAGGAAGTAGGGGTATTCCACTACCAATTGGTTCCAAGCTGCATCTTTTCCTGTACGATCCCATAAAAATGTTCATTTCAGTAAAAAAGGAATTGATTGAATGTGGCAAGGTGCTTTGGACTTCTTGTGGGTATACTGTTGGCACCTGTTTAAATCAACAAGTTAAACTATCTAGGTTATAATATTTTGCAGCTTTCTGGCATTGCTTAACAAAAATATCACCGGGCAATCAGAACTATTATAAACATTCATGAAGAATTAAAGACAAAATTAACTAATGTTTACACTGTCATATCATTTTCTCTTAAAAATTATTGAATATTTATATGTATTCAATATTTATATGTATACATAGAAATGCATTTTTTTTGCCTGTTATTATTTGTCAAAATTGTAAGACACTACTATTGCATTTTGTGCTATAGTATTTTAAAGCAATACATTTTCTGATTTTGCACATCCTCTATCATGGTAGAGTTTCTGGTCAAAGAAGCAAAACATACACCAAAACCATGTACACTGGTTGAGAAACAATGATGTACACCAAAAGTGGATCATTGAACATGCAATGCATTGTGAGGTTGATTTATGTTAAAATCAACATGTGCTTAATACGTATTTATTTTTGGACACCCTGACTTAGATTATTTATTTTGCAAACTGCTAAGAGCCTTTTTCCTGAAAAGTACAGCAGGTAAACATCATTCTTTGTAGTATCTGTGCCCTTATTGATGGGATTCCACCTGCCCTGTCTGATATTTCGTAGCTGAGCTCAAATAGGGTGAGTCCCACCCTTCCTTTTATATAGATAACAAGAGCCTGTCAAAATCACTGGGTTTCTTCATCTGTCACTCAGATGGTTTCTGTAAAAACAATTCTCTTGAAAAAAATTTAACATGTTTTTTTCTTCCAAAGAGAAAAGGAGAAAAAATGTATATAGCTGTGTGCTGTTAGTAGTTTCTTACTAGCATTCTTCTTTTCCTCTTCCTGTATTCCAATTGCCCTGAGGCCTATGATTCATCTCACAAACCAACATGCTATATTTTTTCTTGTTTCAGCAAAGACCACTTTGTTGATTCCTGCATGCATTGTCAGAACTGTTAAATCAGAAATCAGCATTCTCACATACATACCTTCCTTTGAGTACAGTCTTTGAAAGCAACCAAGACAGAATTTACTCTTCCTTCTACAAGTATTTTGCGTGGTCCAGTACCAGCATACTCTTATCAGAGTGCCACACTGGTTTTCTTCAACTTTCCTGCTCTTAGCTTTTCCCTGATGTTCTTCTTATCTGTTTTGCTGGCTAGTTTTTTTAGTGTACCAGCCATGTGATAATTTGTTTTGCCATGTCTCTTTTCTATTCTTCATTTGGTCTTTCGTACAAGCCATTTTAGTCCATTTGATATGTAGTCTGCCTTTGTGGTGTATTAGATTCAGTGCATCTTATTCTCTGTCCTTCAGATATTTTTCTGGTGCTCTTTTTCCTTCTTCAATTGTCTGGTGTACTTACAACATTCCACTCCTACCTAGGCTCCTTGGTAATTGGAGTCTGTCAAGATTGCTGTGTAGATGAAAGGCACGATTCGTTGTCATTATATTTCTTATATATATTCTTATCCAGAATTTCTTGTCCTGTTTGAGTCCAGTCCACTATTCCAGTTGTATATCAACTGGAATTGCCCAGGAATTAATCGATTGTATTTTCTTCACTGAGTTTGGATTTTAAAATCTTCTTCCATAGGGCATCTTAATTCCTTCAGTTTCATTACTTCTCCTGTTGATGGCAAGGGTAGCACATTTGTCCAGTCCAAACTCCATTGCAATGTTTGGCTGCATATTAGAGTGTTGACAAGCTATTTTATTTCAGATGGGTTTTTTTCATACAACTTTGGATTGTCTATCTAAAGGAGGTGGAATACCCTGACATATGTTTTTGTTGTTTGTTAGCCAAGGCCTGACTTCCAGTTGTTTAGTATTATTGACAGAGGAATCAATGACAAACAGTGCTGAGCGTGAGTCTCCTTGAAAATTTTCTTTCTTGATATTAACTCTCCCAGTCTATCACCATTGACCAGCAACCATGTCTTCCATTGTGCCATTATCTTTGCACAAAGTTTCTGATGTTTCAACTGACTCCTGTTATTTCTAGGCAGTTGGTTGTCCAATCATGTGGCAAGGAGTTAAATGCCTTCTAGTAATCAATCCAAGCTGTAGTAAAGTTGGGCTTCCTTTTCTTGCAGTTTGCCAAAATCATCTTATCAATTAAGAGCTGATCATTTGTTCCTTTGTTGTTTGGGCAGTTTCCTTTCTGCATAGGTGGAAAGACTTTTTTGCAGTTAGATGCTGTTGGACTGCATCAGTTACCACACCAGTTAGCAATCTCATCTTCTGGGATATTTTCATGTTTTTCCCAGTCATGTTTGTAGTTCTGTATTTATATATTTTGTAATAATTCTGTAATTATGCTTAAACAGTACATTTCAGACAAAGGGAAAAATCCTTTTACAGAAAAAAAATTCCAATACAAACAAAAACATAGCGTGTCTATTTAATCCCCCATGGGTGCCTGAACATTGTGGCAACCACCATGACTAAAGCCTGGAATGAAGTGGCTCCAAATTCTGATTCACTAAAAGTATTCCTAGTGATAGAACTAACAGAAGTTGCACCTGTTGCCTTTCCCTTGTTTATTAAATGAAAGTAGTGCTGTGTTTGTTTTAGCCATAAGACTTCAGTGAATAATTATGTATGTTCTGTATCTTTTAAAATATTTTGAATTTAAACAAAAACAAAATTTTCTTGGTGATAATAAACATTATTTGATGGTTTTGTTTTGTTTGGTAATTTGCTAATTGAAACTTGTCCTTTTCGGTTTAGATTTGCATTTAAGGAAGGTGGGAGGCTTATATTGATGGTGCAGATTTGGAACTGCAAGGCCTTATCATAAAGCAGATCTACAGCTCAGTCATACAAACAAAGAATACAACCTTGCAAACTTCAAGTTTTATGAAAAACAAATTATCCACATGTCACTATTTTAAAGATAGGTTGTATGCAGATGCTTTCTGAATCAATAGAAATTATATTTTGTAACTGAGAGGGTTAGGTTGAGCAGGCAGGGAACCTTGTTTGTCCTGAACCAAGTGTATCTATTTAAGTTGAAATACTACTTCAGAATAGCTGCCCAGTATTGCTAACACATAGTAATTACGTTCTTCCTATCCTATCCTATCCTATGCTATCCTATCCTATCCTATCCTATCCTATCCTAAATGAAAGGCAAAGGAAAAACAAATTCTACATTGGATAGTAACAATGGAATAAAAGAAAAAACCCAACTAAAATGGAATAAAACATAAATAAAAACATTGTGGGAAAACTTTCTTGTAAGAGAGTCTCTGCTTCCCTTTTGTTTATTTCCACAACAAATACATATGTGTGTTTGTGTGTGTGTATGTGTGTTCTAGCTAGGGAGTTCCAGAAAAACATCTACCTCTGCTTCATTGACTATGCTAAAGCCTTTGATTGTGTGAATCACAACAAATTGTGGCAAGTTCTTAAAGAGATGGGAGTACCAGACCATCTTATCTGTCTCTTGAGAAACCTATATGCGGGTCAAGAAGCAACAGTGAGAACTGGACATGGAACCACTGATTGGTTCAAAATTGGGAAAGGAGTCCGGCAAGGCTGTATTCTGTCGCCCTGCCTATTTAACTTATATGCAGAGCACATCATGAGAAAGGCAGGGCTAGATGAATCAAAAGTTGGAATTAAGATTGCCGGGAGAATATCAACAACCTAAGATATGCAAATGATACCACTCTAATGGCAGAAAGTGAAGAGGAACTAAAGAGCCTCTTGATGCGGGTGAAGAAGGAGAGTGCAAAAGTTGGCTTGAAACTCAACATTAAGAAAACCAAGATCATGGCATCCGGCCCTCTCAATTCCTGGCAAATAGATGGGGAAGAAATGGAGGTAGTGACAGATTTTATCTTCCTGGGCTCCAAGATAACCACAGATGGGGACTGCAGCCAAGAAATTAAAAGACGCTTGCTCCTGAGGAGGAAAGCTATGGCAAATCTAGACAGCATACTAAAAAGCAGAGAGATCACCCTGCCAACAAAAGTACGTATAGTCAAGGCCATGGTTTTCCCAGTTGCAATGTATGGCTGTGAAAGTTGGACCATAAGAAAAGCTGAGCACCAAAGAATTGAGGCCTTTGAACTATGGTGCTGGAGAAGACTCCTGCGAGTCCCTTGGACTGCAAGGCGATCAAACCGGTCAGTCCTAGAGGAGATCAACCCTGACTGCTCTTTAGAAGGCCAGATCCTGAAGTTGAAACTCAAATACTTTGGTCACCTAATGAGAAGGAAGGACTCACTGGAGAAGAGCCTGATGCTGGAAAAGATTGAGGGCAATAGAAGAAGGGGATGACAGAGAATGAGGTGACCGGATGGAGTCACTGAAGCAGTAGGCGTGAGCTTAAATGGACTCCAGAAGATTGTAGAGGACAGGAAGGCCTGGAGGAACGTTGTCCATGGGGTCGCGATGGGTCGGACACGACTTCGCAACTAACAACAACGTGTGTATATTACTTTAAACATTATGGGTATTAACTCTCTGAATCCTTTCAACTATTATTGATATTGGTTTATAATATTCTTCCTAAAAACAGTATTTCAATTGTCTAAATTCACTCTGCTGCATAATGCATAGTACATATGGGAGCCATTCTTGTTCATATTCTCCAATTTTAGTCTCCTCGTCTGATAATGGTGTTCCAAATTTGTTCTTACAGCTGTCAGTATATAATGTATATCTTAGTAAATTGTGACATTTTTATATCTGTACTATGGCTTTCTCACCTATGTATATGTTTTCATGAGGACAATATTATGTTCTGGGTTTCCTATTTTTTATAGCACATTTTACTGCTTGACTTAAATGCCATAATTGAAAGCTTTTCTGTAAACAGTGAAGTACATATTGACTTATTTTTACACCAGCAATAATGTATTGTGTTCCATCCAACGCAGTTTCTAATCTGTGTTGGATGATCCTAAACATTTTGCTAGTTGTGAAATTACAGATATGGTTTGCATAGTCTGTTAAGTTCTCCTTTTTTGGCATTGGAATGTAGATTGACATCTTCCAATCTGATGGCCACTGTGTTGTTAGCATAGCTTTATTACAATCTTTACTGATTTCTCTTCAGTCGCCTGCCAAATTTCAGGGAGTATTCCATCAGTTCCTATAGGCTTTCAGTTTAAAGACTGGAGTGCTGATCTAAGTTCATCTTCTGTCCTCGTGATTTAACTTTTTTAAAAAAGAAAAAAGCCTGTTCTAAAGTGGAGCCTAAATTTAGATAATTAATTGCCCTTTTTGTCTTGATAAATATTTATGAAAGTAATTTGCATGGCTGTTTTTGTTTGCTTCCTAAGTCTGAAGCAAAATCGTCATGGATGAATAGATGGATGGATGGGTAGACAGACAGAACGATAGATTGGTATCAGAATCATAGCTTTTACATATAATTGAATTTTTCATTGCAGTAAAAAAGGATATGTATTGTTTCATAGAAACTGACAATTAAAATCAAATGATTTTATGGGCAGTCATGCTGGTCTCAAACTTTTTTTTTTTTAATAAATAAATCATTGCATTGTACTATTCAGACCAACGCTCTTGAGCAATTGATATGGTACATCTGAGAACTGTTTGTTTTGACTCATAAAGCTGCTGGCATTCAGAACAGAAAATCTTTTAAAGAAAATCCCCTGTTCGTGCTAGATTAGCATTTAAAGGGCTTCCCAGGATTTGCAAACACATTTCAGAGAAGAGAAACAAAAACAACAATCTCTAAACAATAACCAAGGGAAATCCAGATAATCTGGTGCAATTTGGTTTTTCTTTTTCTTTCATTTAAAAATAGATCTATACAGGAAGATTTATTAAATGAGTTGTATGGTTTCATACACAGTGAATTTTATATTCTAACTCTCTATTCAATAAATTATGAAGTGTTATCTCTGAATTTGGAGATAGTTTTTTTGTTTATATAAGTATCTGCTGTATGCAGTATCTTCAGTTTCCAAATAGTGCAGTTGTATGAAATATATGTTTATGTTATTCCATTATATTTCAGGACTGAGAAGTAACACAATGTCAGCCTGCTCCAGAGGCTAATAGTGCTAGAATGGGAGGCAGATTTAGCTCCTTCCTTGGCCCATAAAATGTAATGGTAAAGTCTTCAGGTAGCATAATCTGAGATAAGTGATCAGATCAAATTAGGAAAGGATAGGAATGGTAAGTCCAAGAAAGTCCAAGAAGTTCACTATATTTAAATCCAAGAAATTCATTATGCTTGTATTAAGCATTGCATTTAAACAGCAATTATGGTATATAAGACAAGCATCCTGGATTTAATTCCTTTTGCTGACTTGGCACCTGGACAAGTCAATATGCCATCAATTAACCTCAAGGTAGAATAGAATCCAGATAGGCATTGGTAGGTAGAAGATCTTTATTTGGGGATTCAAATTAGTCCCATCATCAGGAACAGCAGGGACAACTGTTCCATCTTTGTGACCTCTTCAAGAATTGAGCACTTATCTAGGAAGGTTGCAAATGTAGAAAGGGCTTCCCAGGATAACGATTTGTTTCCAGCTTGTGGTGGGTATTAAGGACAGCAGAGAAAGGGACTGATTAAACTTTCTGTACATTGAACAATTATATTGTTCTTGGTTTTTTATTTTTTCTGAACCCACATAAACAACATGGAAATACTGAGGAAAATGAGAATGACCCAGTTAGTGCTGTGCAAACACATCATAGGTAGAAGTTATGTGATAATGACAGCATAGCAGGGGCATTATTGCTTAGTATTCAGCTGTCTAGTAAAAGTTCTTTAGGGTAGCCATTGCTTTTGTCAAGAATCACCATGGACCACTTGCATGAGGAACACAGATTTGATGCCAATTGTAGATACAGCTTTTTTTCTTTCTTTTCTTTTAACTCCTTCTCTTCCTTATTTCCTTCTTCTGCACCATTGCAGCCCATTGGATAGAACACTCTGCCCACTCCTCTGAATATATGCAAACATCTTTGAAAGAGTTCTTGGTTGCCTACTCCTGCTTTAGATATATTTAGAATGCTTACAATTTAGGGTTATGGTTAGAATTCTTTTAACCTTGGAATAAGGAAAATCAGTTTTTTTTTCCTGAATTATAGCATCCAGAACTATAGCTCCCTCACTATTCACCATCCTAGCTGTGGAGGATACTCCAAGCTACTTTCCTCCAGTACAGGAATTTGCCATGCTTATTGCAAATTTGGGAAGTATTTGTTCCAGAGTATCCTGTTGATATCAGTTTGAAAAATACTAGTCTAATTAATTGCATTTTTCATTTTAATCATCAGTTAATTAATTTGATCTAGGGAATCTCCCTTCCTCAATATTGTAAACCAAGAATTCCTATTAAAATGTTACCTAAAAATCCAAAGTATCAAGGGAATTTCATATATATGTTTTATTAACTAGTTTTGTTCTGTCAAGAATGTTCAGGATTTATCTTCTGTCTGCATTAAAATATATTGTTATGTAAGTTTAGTTCAGAGATCTTGACTAACAATACATGATCTTTTACTTTGCTTCTGGGCTTGGAACATGTGCTTGCAAAGCACTGGCTTTATTCCTATAATTTTGGCATAAACTGTTGATAAGAAAAATGGGAACCTCCAAGAGGGAATTTTGCTAATCTCAGTGAAATGTTTTAATTTTTCTTACTTTCCTAGCAACCTGCCTTATGAGCATTAAGTAAAAAATCAGTACACACACTTCAGCTATAACAAATGTTTTGCTCTTTAACTACTTTGAGGGTTTTTCAGGACATTTTTTATTTTTCCAGGGGAATATCAGATCCCTACTGGTGTCATAGCCACATGATGTGAAATTTCTAGTCCCATAAATTTGAAATGTGGGCAGTTACGTACTTCTATTGCCAAGCCAAATACATAAGCTCTGTTTATGCAAAGTGTTGTACACAGAGAATCAGGAATTTTCTGCCATTCACCAGCCATCATTGCTGATACAAAATGTGCAATCAAACAAATATAATATTTTCATGTGAAAGTTGAGTCATGGCAACTGGATTTGTTTCCTTTTTTGGTTTGAAACTTATCCAAGTAGCTTCTTCAATCTGACATAATACATCAACATAATACTTTCATTTATTCACTATTTTCCTTTGAGAACTGGAGTATATTAGTCACAGAATTATTTTGTTCAGAATGTTCAAAGATAAAATCGGAAAGAAATTGTTGATTTGTCTGGAAATAACTATTGGTCATTACACTATTCAATACCTATCCATAACATCAATGTCTAACCTTTACTTTAGGAAAAATAACTGTCAGTAACTGGCTGACCGGCCATACTCGGCGTGTGATCCTCAATGGAACTGCATCTACATGGAGGGAAGTGTGTAGTGGGGTGGCCCAGGGTTCTTCAATATCTTTGGGCCCAGGGCTCTTCAACATCTTCATCAATGATTTGGATGAGGGGATAGATGGGGAAATCAGCAAATTTCCAGATGACACCAAGCTGGCAGGAATAGCCAACACTCCAGAAGATAGGCTTAAGATACAGAAGGATCTTGACAGACTTGAACATTGAGCGCTATCTAACAAAATGAAATTCAATGGTGAAAAAGTAAGGTTCTACATTTAGGCAAGAAAAACCAAATGCACAGACATAGTATAGGTCAGGGGTAGGCAACCTCAGCTCTTTTATGACTCGTGGACTTCAACTCCCAGAATGCTGACTCAGGAATTCTGGGAGTTGAAGTCCATGAGTCATAAAAGAGCCGAGGTTGCCTACCCCTGGTATAGGTGGTACCTTGCTCAACAGTAGTAACTGTGAGAGGGACAATCACTTAAATATGAGCCAGCAGTGTGCTGCAGCTGCCAAAAAGCCAACACAGTGCTAGGCTGCATTAACAGAAGGATAGAATCAAGATCACGTGAAGTGTTAATACCACTTTACAATGCCTTGGTAAGGCCACACTTGGAATACTGCATCCAGTTTTGGTCACCACGATGTAAAAAAGATGTTGAGACTCTAGAAAGAGTACAGAGAAGAGCAACAAAGATGATTAGGGGACTGGAGGCTAAAACATATAAGGAACGGCTGCTGGAATTGGGTATGTCTAGTTTAATGAAGAGAAGGACGAGGGGGGACATGATAGCAGTGTTCCAATAAGAGAGAAGCAACCTAGAACTAAGGAGAAAATTCCTGACAGTTAGAACAATTAACCAGTGGAACAACCTGCCTCCAGAAGCTGTGAATGCTCCAACACTGGAAGTTTTTAAGAAGAGACTGGACAGCCATTTGTCTGAAATGATATAGGGTTTCCTGCCTGAGCAGGGGGTTGGACTACATGACTTCCAAGGTCCCTTCGTCATCGTCATCGTCATTATTATTATTATTATTATTATTATTATTATTATTATTATTATTATTATTATTATTATTATTATTATTATTATTATTATTATTATTATTATTATTAACAACAACAATAACAATAACAATAATAATAATAATAATAATAATAATAATAATAATAATAATAATAATAATAATAATAATAATAATAATAATAATAATAATAATAATAATAGTAATTACTAGTAATTAAATTTTGGGAAGCACAACAGCCTCAACTAGGACAGACAGATGCATGATATCTGCACAGTCCTTCTGAGAGCAAGCAAACATCTACAAATTGCTTATTGTGTTCACAATAAAATAAAAACTTGTAATTAAACTAATTAGTAATCAACTTTTATTATTTTAGCAGGCATCATGTGTCTTTGATTTAGATGTTAGCTTGTTTGTTCTGCAGGTAAGGACACAATGGTGACTGCTAAAATCATGGAAATTTGTATCAAGCATTTGTATCAATATTTGTATTAGAATCTGTTCAGCAACACTATGCAGCACAAACAGCCAATAAGAAATTGATCAATTCTTATTTCCTGCCCATGAACTGGAAAAAAAAAAAGCAGACGTAGCTGTTTTGATAAGAGGACCTTGGTTCAAGTCTCTGCTGCAATCTTTAAATGGAAGATTTCAAGCTATTTGCAGTTGAACAAAAACTACTGTATTGCATTCTGAGATACTGTATTATAAAACATATTGTGATAATTGTTTTAACACTTGTCTATGTGAACTCAAAACAACAAGTAGAACAATAAACCTATTTTCATATTATAAAACTGTTATTAAAACAGAATATCTAAAACTTTGATCATTCTACTGAAAGTATCACATCCTACACAGCTCCCAACTTTAATCTGTGGTCAGCAAAAACAAAAGCAAACAGACACTCAAATAACATTTACTTATATTATAAGTTGTCACTACTCCTCACTGAGCAGCACAATCAGGTCAGAGATTTGGCATGCAATTGGAGAACTAGGCAACTGACATTGCAAATAGGAAGGAAAGGACCACGTAGGAACAGGAGATAAGGTTTGAAAATAGTCATGCGCACACATTGGACTGAAGGCAGGATATGCATAGAGACACAATATATGACAGATCCTGGAGTATATTTATATATATAGTCACAGTGACAGCTGCCAGAGCATCAATATAATCTGGTTTTTCTTTCAATCATTAGCACTACCTATTATTAAACATCACTTGAAACTTTAGGGTGCAAAAAATTCATAATATCAGCTGTATAAAACAATATGCTGGGTATTTCACAAACAGGAAATTCATAAATTGAAGAACATTTGGTCATCATAATTCTCTTTAGAGCCCCTCTTAATCTGTTTCAGCCAAATCAGCATAGAGTCCTAGTCCGTACATTTGCAATAATAAAAATGCCAAATAATAAACTTCACGCTTGTCCACATTTTATTTCTGTGTGCTGCAGAGATATGATAATACAAATTCTTGCAGATGAAAGCTTGGGTTCCATAGATGACTACTAAACTTGATCTTCCAAGTGCAACAGGGTTTCCTTCCTTATTTCTAAAATGTTTCATATTCAAACATATGCTCAGTATATATTTTTCATGTGTGCAAAGTAATAGTTCTTGAGAGTTATATACAGTCCATTGAGACTTAACATTAGTAGAGAAAAATAGAAGATTAACTTAGGTCACTTTTATAAGAGAGCTCATTATCATCTACTGTAAAAAAAATAATTCTGATAAGTGATGTGAATCCTATGGTGACCCCTGAACTTTGCATTGGCTAAAAAACTGGCTTTTCCAATTCTGGAGGCAGGTTTCCTCAGAATGGCTGCCTGCCTTTGGAATATACTGCTTATTTTTCAGAAAGCTGTAAAACTGTGGCTATTTGGGGGGAAATTGAGTACATAAGAACTAATGAGCTCACTACTGGTTTCAACCCTGCTTTATCTTAATTTTCTTAACTTTTTTATGTTTGCTTAATTTTGTTATAATCTGCTATTTTCTAATTTACATTTAATGCTCTTTTAAGCTATTATTAGTTACTCTGTTAATTGTTATCCAACCAACTTACTCCAATGGGCAGGATACAAATCCCATAACTAAATAAAGATTCAGAGCACTACAAGTTCCCCTCCCTCCCACAGGGGCTGCCCAGCCATAGCATATAACTCTCTGCCAAGAGAGCTCAGACCCTTCTATGCAATAGGTGGATATACCAAAGTGGATGATTTATACATTTAATTAGTACAATAATTTGTTTGTGTCTGCTTTTTCTCATATTCTTGCATTCTGAAAGTAGTAAGGCTGGCAGATGCACACTGCATTTTTATAATAGTAATTTATACTATAAATCAACTTTCTTCAAAATAAATCAGTTCAGAAATGAAAGGGCAAAAGATAGAAACCTTCACAATGGTTTATCTAACAGTGCAGAACTAGACTTCTAGGTATACTCATTGGAAATAGTAAAGATGATACTGGTAATGATATTTAAAGTCTGCTTATCAATATTCAATCTGATCTTCCAAGAAGATAAAATCTGGTGATTGTGTATTTCCATAATAGTGTGGATAGATAGAAATTAATTGTAAAAAAGAAACATCTTGATAGAATTTTTGAATGGATATGTTTGCTCTTATAGAGTTCCAACTACAAATAATCCCCAAGTTACAACTTTTCGCTTAGCGATAATTCAAAATGACAATGCTACTGAAAAAAAATTGACTTACCACTGGTTCTTGCACTTATGACTGTTGCAGCATCCCCATGGTCACATGATCAAAATTAAGGTGCTTGGCAACTGTCATGTATTTACGATGATTGCAGCATCCCAGAGTCATATGATCACCATTTGCAACCTTCCCAAGTCACGTAATCACTGCATGATACATTTAACAACTGCAGTGATTCACTTAACAACCATGGCCAAAAAGGTCCCAAAATCGTGCAGAACTCATTTAAAAATTGTTTTGTTTAGCAGCAGAAATTCTGTCCCAACTGTGGCCCAAAGGTGCTTTTAAAATGTCTACGGAGATTCTCAATCATAATGGTTGTACCACAGGTGCTTTTCAAAAACCAGCTTTCTTGGTATTTTCTTTGAAAACATTTTGCTTGTCATCCGGGAAGATTCTTCAGTTCTCTTCTCAGAATTGAAGAAGCTTCTTGGATAAGAAGGGAAATGTTTTCAAGGAAAAAGTCCAGTTGCCTTTTGAAAAGCACCTGTGGGACAACCATGATGATTGAGAATCTCCATAGACATTTGTCCCAATTGTAGTCATAAGTCAAGGACTACCTATAAGAAAGCTTTTACTGATCATACAATATTGCTTATAATTAGTCAGAATTGACCAATGAGGGGATATTCCTGAACATTTTGTTGAGATACAACACTTTTATTATCTAATGAATGTACAAAAGGGCAACAGTGGGGTTGCTAGAACATGCTAATGGGTTATTTTTCTTTCTGATTTGAAAAAGTGAGCGTGAAACAATTGGCTATTGAAGTTGGTAAGGAGTCAGAGGTTTATAGACCTATGCTGAAGTTAAAAAAAACCCTGTGCCTCAATATCCAATTCAGTGCAAAAGTTCTTTAAATACAATTAAGTTTTGTGAACCAAATAATGTTGCTATTGGCATTCTATATTTTAACTATATAAATAAGTATTCTGGTGAAGTAATTGAATAGTACATTTTTCTAGAAGTTAAAATATTCCTGGACTAAGTCAATTCTCATTTATTCACATCCAAAGAATAATTGGATTTACAGGAGGCAAGTATTAATAGATTTCTGCTTTGGTTTCTGAATGGGTGAGGTCTAGCCCTATCCACTTCTCCAACTGAAAAAGGGAAAATAGAGGGAGGAAAGTTATTGCAAAAAGAAACCAACAGTTGTTTTATTTAGAATGGAACTTTTTATTATATGCCAATCATTTTTGGTTTTATATATGTTTTAAAGAAATTCTGAATGTGGTAACCGATGATAAATTTAAAAAATGCATTTTTTTAAATAGCGCTACTAAGTTTGACATTAGATAAATGTACAAATAGGGTTTTTTGAATGAGTTTAGCTTTTTTTTCTATTGGGAAAACTGCATTTATAAAAACTTTTATTATACTTAAAAAAAGTTAATCCCATTTTGACAATCACTGTCTCTTATAAATTCAAGATATATGAAATAATTAAAGACCATTTGAATTTCCTTTT
Organism: Azemiops feae; assembly: GCA_023970755.1. NCBI lineage: Eukaryota > Metazoa > Chordata > Lepidosauria > Squamata > Viperidae > Azemiops > Azemiops feae. The sequence goes on along the minus strand of JALGBA010000927.1, from coordinate 330,216 downwards.
AACTCTTGAAAATCATATGGTTAAGCACCATGTGGGTGGCTTCTACACTCCAGACAAAGTTCCTATAATATTTGAAAATGACTCTGTTTTCCTTTTTCATTTCAGATGCTTCATTCCAAATATTTACGGAGCCCTTTTTACTGCTGCCCTGGTACCACTAGTATGCCTGGTGGTAGTATTTGTGGTGTTCATCCATGTTTATCAAGTGACACCCCAGTGGAAAGCTTATGATGATGTATTTAGAGGAAGAACCAATGCAGCAGGTATGAAATATGTGATGAGGCCAACAAAGCAGATTTCTCTAAATTTTAGGCCTTCTAACTATATTGCCTTTTTATACTTGCAATAACTCTATGTTGTCAGGTAAAAATGTAACTGATGTAATATTTTGGCCTGGATATGTAGCAGTACAAAATGCTTTATCAGTTGAATTTTCTACAGAAAAGCTTTCTGCTTATTTCCATTGTAAAACATATATCTATTGATGGGTCTCAATTTAGTTCTATTTTAAACCACCAATTAAAATTAACAAGATCTAAGATAGAATAGAATAACAGAGTTGGAAGTGACCTTATATAAGTCATTTAGTCTAACCTCCTGCTATACCATTTCTGACTGATGGCTATCCAGTCTCTTCTTGAAAGCTTCCAGTGATGAAGCACCCACAACATCTGAAGGCAAACTGTTCCATTGATTGATTGTCAAGACTAACTTGTTGATTTTGAGGAAACAATTGTTAAAGGAGAACTTAGAACACATTAAGTAGAGTTCTGTCTCCTTATTTATAGCGCATAAGTCACAATGAGCTGATTAACCTTAATACACAAAAGAAAAACTTTAAGACTGAATTGAAGGTTTGAAGTATCCTGCATATTTGTGCTGGAAAACATCTGTAGAAAGCAAATAGCTTCCAAAGGGAGAGATTGAAAGGGTTCAATTTTATATGCTGCAGGGCTGAATTCATGCATTTTACATTAGCACAAATTGAAAAATAAAGGTTCCAAATGAGGACTCAGTTCTTTTTTTATCCTATCTAAATCTGGCATAAAGGTATTTTAAAACAGTGTTTCTCAACTTTGACCACTTTAAGATATGTAGACTTCAACTCCAGAATTCCCAAGCCAGCATGGGTAAAACTCTCAGGATTCCCCAGATAGTCTACACATTTAAAATTGACAGGATTGAGAAACACTGCCTCAAACGTTCTTGCAAGTACATCAGATTTGTCTGCTGTGCCTGGCATCTCTTCTCCAGATATTCAACAGAGCATTTGTCCTGCTGGGCTACTTGAAAAGACTTTTCCTTATAGAGCATAGCTAAAACAGTCTTATACAAAACCTCCAAATCATCACAAAGCATGATCTGGCTAGCACTTAGCCAAAAAAAAAAGAAAGATTATCAAGAAAGAAAACCTAAATTGCTTCCAGAGAAGATACACTTTCAATCTAAATCCATGCAGAATCTTTCTCTAGGTGCTCATGCTAGACTAATATAAAAGAATGTGATGATTCCCAGTTATCAAGGTTTTCTGAAGATGGATTGAAAATAGTCCTTTCAGTTGCATTTTGAAAACAATAGGAAGTCAGTGCAGATCCTGGAGCGATATGAGTGACTGTTCTCACATGGAGAACAGGTGGAAGAAAGGGGAGGAGGGCTGCAGTGTTTGATAGAGGACACCTGTTGGGCTTGAATTTCACTAGGATGTTTTCAGTTATAATGCTCACATCTCTTTGTAAAGGTCAAATCTTTGTGTTAAGGTTCTCCTTTTTTATTATACAGTCCTTTGCATTTAATGATAGCCTTACAATTTTTAGGCTCTTTCGCACTTTGCTGAAGATGCTATATTCCTTGCTACATGCAGTCATCCTTTTGCTGGCTTGGCAGGATGGAAAGGTCAAAAGATGCCATTTTTAACATGTATTTAGGCACTTGGGGTGAGGAGAATTCAATGTGTCTTCTCATTTTTGATAAATGATATAATTGAGATAATTAGATTAGACTTGAGATAGCTATATAGAGAAGATATGTGTGGGGAAGAGTTGTTAATGAAGCAGAGATTTCACCCTAGTTCATGCATATTTAAACTATGCAAATCCAAAACTATTAAGTGCACATTTAGAAGTATGTATTTAAAAATCTGTGTCCTTTGCTTTTTGTCCGTCTAGTGGTATGTGGGGAATGGGAAACAAGAAGAAGAGCCAGAGACCAGAAAACCAACATATGGAAGTTATCTCAGCCCACAGAAGAAGAGGTGTTTGAGAAGCATTTTAGAAGGGACCCTCACTAGACCCTCATATAGTAAAAGGAAAGGATGGGAGTAATTCGTTCAGCCTTGCAAAACTCTGTTAATGTAACCTTACAATTAAGACAGAGCTAGTGTTCATTGTTATGCTTCTTGTCTGAACTACCTCGAAAAGCTAACACTCTCTTAATGGTGGGATCAACAGTCTATCCCGAGCTCCTCAGTAGTAGTAAATCAACAGGGAGCAATGTTATTAGGAGTTGCTAGTCAGCTATAGCTACTGATGGTTTTGAAGGGCTATTGTTAATTTCTTTCTTCCAACTAGATATCAATCGTGCACAGATATAAATAGAAACTGGCAAGATGTTGTGTTTGCACAATATATTGACCAAAAACATTTCAGCCATCCTGGCATGTTGTTCCAATCCAGCCCTTTTGGTTAACTCATTCTTCTGTACATTGTGTAAATCCAGAAAAATGGATTTAGTAAACTATCGTTAAGTAACCATGCATGCAAATGTGTGAACATAGAATGGAAATTTCCCCTAGTAAGGATACTGCTTGGTGACTTGGCCACTGATGTCCTTCTTATAGGAATTTAGCTGTTTAATCTCTCCAGTCATCTATTTCTAACAGTGAATATATTTTGTAGCCTGTTGTAAGCTAAATTGTACAAGGTCAACAGAGTTCCCTGTGTTTTAGGGAAATAACATTTAACTAGAGGAAGTAACATAGGGATTTTTAACAACAAAAAATTCAGCTCACTATGAAACAGTATGGACATACGTTTCTGAGAGAAGTTTAATAACTCAGATAATTTCTAAATCTCCATGTATTTTAACATTTCAGTCATATTTTTAAGGGTGGCATTTGCTCGAGTTAAACTCAAATAAAATAAGTAGTTCTGTTTATGTGATATTGTATACATTTAAAATATTAGGGATCCTATTAGTATTGTCTGCATTTGTTTTATTTTAATCCTGTGTGAGCCTATTTCTACACATGGGACGAGAGTTTGCAAGTGAATTTACTGTTGGCATAAACCATGGATCCTGAAATGCTTTGTTTAGTCAGAAAAAAAATTAGTGCAACATGATCATAAATCTACACATATTCACATATTGCTACAGTGGCAATTAAAATGGAAAGAAGATTGTCTTGTTTCTTTTAGATTCTGCTGAAATTAAGTTGTGCTAAGAATAGCAGTGCACTCTATGATATAAAGGGCACTTCCAAGTCAGTAGCTCTTCATAGTGTGACTAAATATTTTTAATATTATTAGCTGCCCAGGGTCATGTATTGATATGGGCAGCCATATAAATAAAACGAATCCAAGGGCATTCAGATAGGGCTTTACCTATGAATAAAGAGGACTGTGCAGAGATCTGAGGGGCAAACTTTGTTTCAGAGCATGTATAGATGCACATATAAGCACCACGCAACAGTGCATTTTTTCCTGTGGTTAAATGGTAGCAGTTGCATGATTATAGGAAAATATATAATGCTTCCAATAGATGTTATGTGCAAGTCTGTGCATATTCTGAATCACCTTTAGCTCTTTTAATCTTGATCTCTCACAGCTCTACATATGTATGTCTGTGCTTATGTTCATTTTGTATGATATACTTAAAGAATAATTCTCATGACTTTTGTTATCACAATAAATGTGAGGCAAAGAGGATTATTGCCCTTATCACCTCTTTTTGTCATGGCTAATTGGCCATCAGAGGCAACTAAAGAGGATGAGGGAGAGAATTGCTAAGTGAATCACATCTGGCCCATTTTAAAATCAACATGTAGACACAGAGTATTAATATGCATCAATGTTGATAAGATATGTGGTGTCTACTGGCTTTTTTTAACAGAAAAAGAATATGGCTTGGCAATTAAAGCCATGATGTAACACACATTATGAGAATGGCATTAATTGATCTGTATATATGTTTGCGGGTTTATTGTGGGTGACATGCAATATGTTTCAACCATCTGGAACTAGTTTTGGCTCAGCCATTTTCTGTAGCACATATACTCCAAATTTTATTTATTTTTTTGCACGCTATGACAAATTTCTGGTCAAGTAATCATCTAGTGGATTATACTACTTTTCAGCAAGGAACTGGATATTTTTTCCCACTTAAAAATTATATTGACCAACTATTTACTTTGCAAGAGTGATAAAGAATTTCATGGAAGAAATTCAGCGCCTCTAAGCAGAGAGTGACATAAATATTTTCAGAGAAAGGCATCTTCCATAAGGAAGGTATAATTTTTGAGAATGATAAATGGTGTCAACAACTCAACTCATGCATACATATTTTGGAATATATTGGATGCTGAAAAATAGGAGCTGCTTTTTTAAAGAACAAAGTACTTTTGCTGGTCTTTTAAATCTCAGTTTCCATTTAGATGTTGCATGTTCGTCAAGTGAGTGCTTCTTTGTCTTACTACTTCAGAGTACCAGACTTTCACGTGTGGAAAATGAGTATTCAGGATATTTATATATATATTATAATTAGCTCTCAACTTACAAGATAATAATCGTTCGTAAGCAAATTGTTAAAATAATAAAAAAAAAGGAATCAGGGTAGAAAAAAATAGTAGTCCAGCTGATTGGCTTCTATTACTTTTGCCTCTCTATTAATCTTTCCCTTCTCACAATACCATAATCACCAAGGGAAGTATTGTCTGTGCTTTATAAATCTGGGGAATATTTCAGAATTGACTAAGTCTCATGTTCTATATAAGTTATGAAACACACTGAAGTTTCATAACTCTAGTTGCTGTTATTGATTTGGAAACTTTTTTCTATGATAAGCAAATTAAGTTAAATAATTACATCATTTTCTTACCTCTGTATCTCATTAATTGTGTACACTAGAAAGTGGCAGAAGAAAGTGACAACTTCTGTGAAAGAAATTTGGACCAATTTATTTTGCTACACTATTTTTAAAGAAATGGGACATCTCCACTAAGACAACTACAGTCCTTTTAAATAGATCTTCAGCTGAGATGTGTTTGAATATTAGTAGCTCAGGTTGGTAGTTGGGCTGTTGGTTGGATCTCCGAGCTTGGTGATTTGGCTGCAAACGTTTTCTTTCCATTCGGGGGTCATCTTCAATGCACTTTGAATTGTGCTCATCTGTCACAGCATTGACCTTTTTCTGTGATGTAAATTGGTGTGGGTGTTATTTGTTCGGATTTGTTCGGGTGTTATTTGTTCTGAGTCATGGCCTGGTTTCGGGCTGTTTGATTGGTTGGTCGTTGTTGCTGGGCCATAGTCTTTGGTGTTTAAGTATTGTCTGTGTGATGCAAATGGTATTTGTTCATTTGGTTGCCTCTGAGTCATGGTCTGGTTTCAGGTTGTTTGGCTGGCTGGCTGTTGTTCTTGAGATGTGATCTGGTTTCAGGTTGTTTGGCTGGCTGGCTGTTGTTGTTGAGATGTGGTCTGGTTTCTTGTGAGGGGTTTCGAGGTCACGACATGAGGCAATCATTCTCAGTTGACAAAAAGGCAGATTTCACCTGCCCCCATGCATGGACTGTTTTAGTTTTGACTACGTAACATATGTGCGTAACATATGTGTAACATATGTGAGCACGTGCAGTTCTGTAGGGTGACTCTGCTAAGGTATCTTCTTTCTTTGAAACTGCAGATGAATTCTAGCATGAAACTCCTCCTACAGAAAAAGGGGGAGACACCAAGAATTGGAAGACAGAAAACGTTATATAGGGGTGATCAGGAAAATAACTTTTGATGAATTCTGGTTTGAAATATGTTAGCCAGCCATTGTCTCCTTTGGGACATATGTGTAGGAAAGTGTTCATAGGGATGTGTTCTGTATCTGTATTTTTGAAGCTTTCTAGAGGTATATGATTAAATTGTCTTTACAAATTAAAGCCCATCTCCCAGAATCCTACAAAGTAGAGTTGAGTTGAGGCAGAAATATAAGCACTAAATTTTGCAGTGCTATTACACTAAATTTCATTATCAAACATTTGCATTGTTAAATCTTTCAAAACAGAATGTTTTCTGATTCTAGGAATAATAACCTGTTAAAGTTACAAAACCATATTCTCTTAGTTATCTTGAAATTCAAATATCTTTGAATTTGTTCAGGTTGTTTTCTAAATTGGTTTGGATGTGTTTTCTGCAAAGTATTTTGTTGTTTTAAAAATATTTTTATAGGAGCCAAATGGAATAGTAGCTAAAATAAAAACTCAAGCAGACTAACAGCTTGAGCTATAATCAGTTGCATAAATGTAAGTTATGATATCTCTCAATATGCATTTCTCTAGTCTCTCAATTTAACAGAACGGAACAGAATAAGGGAGTTGGAAGGGACTTGGAGGTCTTCTAGTCCAACCCCCTGCTCAGGCAGGAGACCCTAGTAAGAGTAGAGTAGAGTAGAGTAGAGTAGAGTAGAGTAGAGTAGAGTAGAGTAGAGTAGAGTAGAGTAGAGTAGAGTAGAGTAGAGTAGAGTAGAATAGAATAGAATAGAATAGAATAGAATAGAATAGAATAGAATAGAATAGAATAGAATAGAATAGAATAGAATAGAATAGAATAGAACCTTGGAGGTCTTCTAGTCCAGCCCCCTGCTCAAGCAGGAGAACCTATACCATTTCAGACAAGTGATTGTCTAGTCTCTTCTTAAAAACCTCCAGTGATGCAGCACCCACGATTTCTGAAGCCAATCTGTTCCACTGGTTAATTGTCCTCACTGTTAGGAAGTTTCTTCTTAATTCCAGGTTGCTTCTCTCTTTAGTCAATTTCCAATCATTATTTCTTGTCCTGCCCTCTGGTGCTTTGGAGGATAGTTTGATGCCCTCTTCTTTGTGGCAGCCCCTCACATACTGGAATACTGCTATCATGTCCCCCCTATTTCTTCTTTTCTTTAGACTAGCCAAACCCAAGTCCTGCAGCCATTCTTCATATGTTTTAGTCTCCAGGCCTTTGATTATTTTAGTTGTCTTCTCTGAACTTTTTCCAAAGTCTCAACATCTTTTTTGTAGTATGATGGCCAAAATTGGTTGCTGTATTCCAGGTGTGGTCTTACTAGGGTTTAATAAAGTGGTACTAATACTTTGTGTGATCTTGATTCTATTCCTCTGTTTATACAACCCAGGATTGTATTAGCTCTTTTGGCTGCTGCTGCACACTGCTGGCTCACAGTCAAGTGATCATCCACTAGGATTCCAAGGTCCCTCTCACAGTTACTGTTTTTGAACCAGGTCTCACTAATCTCTACTTATACCTTTGATTTTTCCTGCCTAAATATAAATCTTTGCTTTTCTTCACATTAAAATTCATTTTGTTGGATAGGGCCCATTGTTCAAGTTTGTCAATATCTTTTTGGATCCTGAGCTTATCTTCTGGGGTGTTGGCTATTCCTGCCAGTTTAGTGTCATCTGTAAATTTGATGACTTCCCCTTCTATTCCCTCATCTAAGTCATTTATGAAAATATTAGAGAGTACTGGGCCTAAGGCGGAGCCTTGTGGTACCCCACTGCTTACTTGTGGATGTAGTACCATTGAGGACTATTTGCTGAGTACAGTTTGTCAGCCAGCTACAAATCCATCTGGTGGTGATGTTGTCTATCCCACCTTTTTCTAGCTTACTAAGCAGCATGTTATTGTCTACTTTGTCAAATGTCTTACTGAAATCTAAGTATAATATGTCCATAGTGTTTCACTGGTCTACTAATTTAGTTGCTTTATCAAAGAATGAAATAAGATTGGTTTGGCATGATCTGTTTTTAACAAACCCGTGCTGGCTACTTGTTATAACTTTGTTTGCTTGTAGTTGTTCGCAGATCTGTTTTTTGATTATCTTTTCCAGAATCTTCCCAGGTATTGATGCTAGACTGATTGGTCTGTAGTTTCCTGGGTCTGTTTTTTTTCCTTTCTTGAAGATGGGAACCACATCAGCCCTTTTCCAATCCTCAGTTACTTCCCCAGTGTTCCAGGATTTTTGAAAGATATGGTGCAATGGTTCTGAGATAACATCTACCAGCTCCTTCAGAACTCTGGGATGTAATTTGTCCGGTCCCGGTGATTTATATTCGTCAAGGTCGGATAAGTGTTCTCTTACCATTTACACTACTTGTAGTAGATCCAAAAGGGAAACACAATTATTTTCATCTCTTACTCCAAGTTGCTGTCCTCCATTCTTTTTTTGTTATTCAAAAAAACTTCTAAAGTTTGGTTAAGGCTAGAAATAGGATATATTTCTGCAATCTAAATAGAAAAACTCATACAGACAGCTTATGTATTAATTGTATAGTTGAGTTTTCAAGTCTCACATTTAGCTGTACAAATATTTTTGACAAAAGAGCTTTATTTTTCGTACCTCAGTTCTAAAGATTCTCTTCCCAACTCTGACTTTCAGTAATAGAAGCAAAACTCTCCCATAGATTACATAATATTTATAGATGGGAATGATTTATGTATGTATTTCAAGATTATAAATGAGTATGATGAATCATAAACGAATTCAAGTTGGGTAGTGTTGGTAGCATAAAATTATTCATTAACTATTCATTAACCCTTTTACAAATATTCACATATAAGATAAAATAAGAAGTTTTTGCTTCTTGAACTAAAACTTTTGGAAGCCAAAGCATTTGTGCTGAATGTTATTGCAACAAACAGATTGCAATAAAGCTAAGAATTATAGCTAAATTTAATTGCCAAAAATATTACATCTTTTTATTACAGTTTTAGACTACATTAATTTATTCTTACCGTTTCTTAAAATAGATGTGAAATTGTAGTTCACTTTGAGTTTAAAGGAGATGCTAAATGAACACAAATTTGTATTATCCACTAGGATATTCCACAACTTTCTAGCATGATGTGTGTGTGTGTGTGTATTGATTATTTGGTTGAATAGAATTCATTGGCTAAAAATGCTAATTTATAACATATATAATATCACCTATAGTTTGTTTAGCAAATAGTATACTGAATCTATTGTTTCATTGGCTGGGCTCCAAAAACACTAAGCCAACTTAAATAAACCATATTCTGATTTAGGAAAATATATGAACCTATCCATTGCATGAACCCATACCTTGAATATCTGTTGTTATAAGCAATTCAACAGGATGGGCTTATTTAGATATACATGTCTACTGCAATCAAGTAGTTTTGTTGGCATGCCAAATAGCACTGTACACACATAAGAAGAAACTGTAGCACATTATTTTGTTAATGTCTCATTGTTAAATTCATCTGGGCTTTGGAACTCCTATCTGCATCACTTCTCTATTTCCAAAATAGCTTCACTGCTTCTCATTTGCTTTCCTTTTTTCTGTCATACTCTATTATGCCTAAACTCCACTACTACCCTCAAATCTTCTCTCTCTTTCCTTCATCTGTTTTCTCTTCCTCAGTTCTTGTTGTGTGTTAAAACTTTACTATAACACGAATGTCAGACAATTGCAGCTTCTGCCCATAGTTGGCACTCCATCTACTACCTGTCGCCATCTTATTCTAGTTTTCACATTGACATTTCAAGCTTATACTAATTGGGAATCATATCTGTACTTGCTTTTCTTCTACCCATCAGTCAGTTCATTTCCAAAAACATGTCAATTCTGACAGACCATGAAATGTTATACTGTTCACAAAATCTCTATTTTGTGTGCTGAATTAATGTAGAACATTCCCTTTCAAAGCTCTGTAATAGTTGGAGTTAAGTTAGTGGTCTTCCACTACTTGCAGCTCCATTGACTCTAATTTTCAGAGGCCTTTTGCTGGTATCCATTAGATCTGCACAATGTTGTTTGCCCATATAGTGACAAAAACTACTTATACACTCCAGTATCTGCCTGGCTCATTAAGAAATATTAAAGGATATCCCCACATGTTAATACTATCTGCTTCCATGAAAAAAGGCCTTATGTTTATTCTGCTTGTTTCTGCAGGGAGACCAGCCATTGTAAACTGAAATTACTCTTATATGTCACAAATTGACTGATTCATCCACCTCATAATAATTCTGGCCATCTTAAGGAAGAGCACTACGTATGAACACTTTATTCATTGTCTCCTAATTTATTTCAGGATATAGATTAGTTTATTATTTCATAGCACAATGACCTTAATTCCTTCATGAAATAGAGGCTATACAAGATTCATACTTAAAAAGAGAAACTGAAACAGAATACATATGTATAAAAATAGGCATCTCTATGTTCCATCATTTGCCAAGTTGATGAAAGTAGTATTATGCTGTTGTGCTCCAAGGCCCCCTCTCCCCTTTTGGGACATGCATTACAATGCATATTGAAAAGGCCAGGGCTTCATCACAAACAGCATAATGTTGCTTTCATCAATCTGTCCCATTAGACCGACTCTACCCTGACTCACCACCCTTCTCAGGATTTTGCTGCATGTACATTTATACTGAAAATACTTGAAAACTGCTGTAACTGATTATTGCCATAATTCTACAGGACAAAATTTGATGGGAACTTTTAACTTGGTTTATTGGCATAAATTTGATTTGTATATAAGCATATGCTCTAATTCATTTTGGTGGACCATGTATATGTGCTGTCTTATTAAACTGAACTCTAACTGAAGATATGTACAACCATCCATGCAATCAAAACCCCTGTCATATTTTTTCCCAATGAGCCATAGGAAGGCTGTCTAATAAGGAATCAGACCACTGGTCTCTTTTCTATGCTGGCCAACAGACAGTCTCTAGGGCTTCAGATGTTCTTTCTCAGGTTGATCTGCAGATATCAGAATCTTTATTTTCTATTTTCCTTTTCTTGTATTGCACAAGATAGATGGATAATCTCAGAATACACTGAAAATTAAATGCAGAAAGTTAAAAATAAAGATTCCTGTTCCCCCAAGATTTCTTCAGGAAATAACTTAAAATACTGTATGGCTGCAGTACAATGCAGAAGAAGTACCTATCCTAGACAAAGAATCCAAGATGTTAAATTTTTAAAACATCCTAAAGAAAACATTATTTTAAGATAGTATCTGATTCCTTAGACTCAATGCTTGTTTTAATAATGCTTTTGAGTCACAGAAAGCTGCCAAACCTTCCAAAAAGTGTTAAAATTAATGGCATGCAAACAGCTGTTCAGAAAAGGATTAAGCATATGCATTGACCCATCTCTAGATGGGGATTAACATTTCAAATGGTGTAAGAAGTGTATAAAATACCAGATTCAAAGAGTTCCAGTCAAATGATCTGGATGGCAGCACCTTGAAAAACATCTATCTGAAACCTGGAGAGATGCTAAATCAGAATTGACATTATGAGGCAAGACAGATAAAAGGTTTAACTAGGTAACTGTTCACATTTTATGCTGCAAACATTGGAAGCAAGAACCAGTACAAGAGGATTTAGCAACGTTTCACTTCAACCTGCCCTTGTTTTGTGAAAAAGATAAGCATTGATTTGCAAAGTTTCATTCTTACGATGGCAGTTGTATTGAAAACCTTGAAGCAATATTTTGTTATCTTGCTGAAAGGCACCTATGCTGTTTGTTACTCACTTCCATATATAATTTATTATGAATAAATATGTTTGAAAACTGATTAAGTTATGAAGTTCCTATATTTAATTATCCTTTCAGGGGTTTTAAAAAAATAGTGTTAGTTACTATAGAGAAAGAGTGACATTTTGCAAAACACCTGTACAAATTTAAATGTACATAGCTGAATAAATAAGAACTTTGGCATCTACTTTGAGTGCAATGTCAACTCCAAAGCTCAATCATGTCATTTAACTTTGCATTTTTCATGGAATGAAGGAATCTAGTTTGTCAATCTAAAACACTTCCTTCCTTCCTTCCTTCCTTCCTTCCTTCCTTCCTTCCTTCCTTCCTTCCTTCCTTCCTTCCTTCCTTCCTTCCTTCCTTCCTTCCTTCCTTCCTTCCTTCCCTTCCCTTCCCTTCCCTTCCCTTCCCTTCCTTCTTTTTCTCACTCCCTCCCTCTGTCCAGGGCATAGAAACCCAATATCCGCTCATCAGATCATTGATTATTTATTGCTCATCTACTCATTCAACATGTTTTAATGCTTAAATTCCAGTACTGTTTTACACAGCCCAGCTATACTTTATCCAATTAATAAATGTGGTGCCTTGTCCAGACTCTTTTTAAGAGAATAGTAAATTAACCTCATCATCTGCTACCAGAACTGGTTGATTGATTGATTGATTGATTGATTGATTGAGCTTGCCTTCAGTTTTTTGGATGAGCTCATCTGCTGAACAATCCATCCAAATGGCTTAAGGGTTTCTTCTCCAATTCCCAGTCGGCTGCCTTCAGCTCTAACAGAGTACTGAAGGGAAAGACTGTGCCTAGTCATCACAGATAGGACTGATGGTTACAGAAGAACTGATAAGTTAAAATATCTTCATAGGCTGTTAACATCCAAAGGTATTTTTTCAAAGCATATCAATTTGATAAATTCATGTTTTTATGATTTCTAGAGATCCCATTGGTTTTGTACTTATTTGCGCTCATTTCCATGACATGGCTATGGGGAGGACTGCACATGGCTTACAGGCATCTATGGATGCTGGTCTTCTTTGTCATTTTCAACAGCCTACAAGTAAGTACTTAATATATTATTTACTTTTTTAACAAAATCAAAGTACTGTATGTTTAATTAGTGAATCCTGAAAAAAGAGCAAGTGTGTGAGAAGGAAAAGTTATACATCTATAAATAAAAAATAACAATAAGGCTGGTATGTATTGTCACTCAGTTTGAAACACATACATGTACATACTCCTTAATGTAATATATAGTTCTGATGAAATGATTAAACACTTCAATAGCATTGGAATAAAAAACGTAAATGTTTATATACCTATATTCATTCTTGGAAATAGGGTTCAGTTGAACTTAAATTTAACTGGGAAGTAGCAAAGTATTTTTCTATAAAGTAATTGAAAATGAAGATACTGTACGAAGCAGTGTAAAATAATCTGCATGTGAAATATAATTTAAAAAACTTTATTGAAATATTAAAAAATTAGGTAGAACTTGCATGTTAAAAATTTAACTTGAAAAAAAATTACGAGTTTGTGCATGCAGAAAAAAATTCCAAAATACTTCTTGTAATGTTTGGATCTCTATCTTGAACTCAACTCAAGAATGAAGAAAAAGGAATAGCAAAAAAGTAGCTTCTTTTTTTAGCAACTGTGAGTGGGAAAATGTTAGAACTGTAATCATATTTAACCAACTAATTGGATAGATTATAGATTGGAGACATTTTAATTAAAAAGACTTTTCTAATTAAACAACCAACTCATTTTTAAGTCTTAATTATTTTGAATATAAGTATTTATAAAATTGACACATGGCAAATATGATTTTAGAATAAGAATTTTCCTCTTGCTGTCATGTTTCCTAATAAATTACTTAGTGCTATATTTAAAGACATCATTTAATAACAATAAATTATGTAGATTTTCCCCATCATCAAATTTATATAAATTGAAGAGAAAGTTATACTTAATTGGATTGAGTAATTGAAATCGCCATATCAAATGTAACACATTTCATTCTTAAACTAGGTGCCTTCTACCTATTGGACTTTAACTAGTATTATACAACTCACCTGTATAAGCACTATGAGATATGTTGTTCAAAATAACTTGAGGCCACCAAAATTAGGCAGGCTGAACAAATTAGCAAAAATCAGCCTTGGTGCTGTCCTATGTGCATTTGTTCAAATTTGTCCAAATGATTTTGATGGTGCTTATTCTAAGTAAAATGGAATCATATGCTTTTAGGGAAATTAAATCCCACCTAAAGTGAATTAAATTTATTTTAAAATAGAGATGTATAAAATTAGACTATAGGTCTAAAGATTACAGCCTAAAATCTCTGTTACCACTGAATTGGTATGGCTGGAATTGATGTGTTAACAAGACTCTTGACTTGTTCATCTGCATTAACATTGGGTCTTGGCTATAGTGATATCATATAGCAATTTGTGGAATCATATTATAGAACAATAAGTTTCTTTCTTAATGTGGGCATGACTAAGCATTATTTATTTTAAACTGCATTTGTTCCACACAAGCATGTTGAGACCATACCCTGCTATCATTCAGTTCATCATGTTCTTGGTTGCATTTGTTCACTCCCAATTTATTTTATTTGTTACATTTATCTGCCACCTATTTTGCTATGGGGCTACTTTAGGCAGCTTACAACAATAAAAACAGAAATGAAAATAAGTGTAAGCATAACAATAGTAAAGTATGGAACAATAGAGTAAACAATGAAAAAGAAAACTGATATAGTGGGCATCCCATTTGTGTACATATGCACAGCGGTTTTTTTGCCTCTGCTGTAATGGCAGAACCACAACTATTTAGCAAATTACATTTAAAGGGACTTCAGATGATTTGCAGGAACAGTTCCCAAAGCTTTGGAATATAATAGAAGCCTTTGAGATGTACACTTTTAATGCAATTCAAATAAAATTACACTAAATAATTTATTTAATAATACAGATTAAACTTTGGTAGTCTGTTGCTGCAAATCAGGAGTAGATTTATTTTTGTATTCACTTTTGATTAGAAGAATGGGAAGTTAAATGACAAATGTAAGAACACCAAAGAAGGGAAAATATTAACTTCATATATAATCAGTTGGGATTGAAATGCTGAAATAGATCAGCAACAGATTTTGGCTGACAGTGAAGAACTTAATGAGATAATCAACACAGTATGCAACTGTAGTGACAAACAAATGTATCTAGAATTATCCAGTAGAGAATCAACAATTAAACTACTGAGCACATAAATAGCCCTTCATATTTTTTCTTTACCAATTCTGACTTGATCGAAGTATCTTTCCTTTAGAATATTTTTTCAAAGGAAGAAAACTTTTGGAGAAATATTTATTTATTTACAATTATATCCTGTCTTTCATTCAGTAGCTCAAAGCAGTATACAGTGTATAGGCCTCTGTTCTATTTTTCTCATAACAATGGCCCTGCAAGAAGAGTTAAGCTGAAAGAGAGAATGACTGACCTGAAATCATTAGTGAGCTTCTAGAATCTGGTTTTCTTTCTTTCTTTCTTTCTTTCTTTCTTTCTTTCTTTCTTTCTTTCTTTCTTTCTTTCTTTCTTTCTTTCTTTCTTTCTTTCTTTCTTTCTTTTTCACTGCCCATCTCATTTTGAAGTAACTCTGGATGGCTTATAGCATAAAAACCTTAAAATAATCAGAGATAAATATTCCTAACACAATGAAATGAAAGTACAATGAAAGTAAAATCATAGTTACAAGGAGGGAGCGGGGGAGGGGAGATGGAATTGCTCTTAATTAATCAACCACCTCCAGTGTGATGCTCTCCCATTGGACCTGCAAGCCATCAGGTCTTAAGGCTCTTGTGGAAGGTCAGAAGGGTGGGAGCTGATCTCACCTCAGGGAATAAGATATTTCAAAAGGCAGGAACCACATTCTTAGTTCAATATTTTAACTAGTCAATAGTTGGAATGGAATTGCACTTAATCTTATGGTGGCCAAGATTTATGTTTGGATGTCCTGTACATGGATGTGATTGTACAGTGGTCTCCAGCTTCTCTAGCATCTCATGCTTCAAACTACAATATCAAGGAAAAACAACAGAAGGGAAATCCTTCCCTGGCTTTTTTTGGTAGCCACAGTGCGATTATTACTTAAGGAGACATTTTTCCCTTGTGAAATTATTGGAGAACTTTTCCTTTTCTTGGAAATATTTGGAGATGCAGTCAGCTCAATTTCCCTGCTGACAAATTGGCTGGCAAAATTTGAAAGGGCAAACTATATGCAGCTGAACTGATACTATTGTAATACCATTATAAGTACATGGTTGAACCATGCTAAAATAATTTCCACAGCATCAATTGCCTTTACTCCCCAGCTCCTTAATTTGCAGATGATTTTTCGAATCTGTTGACCTGAAAATGTTAAAAACAAAGAGCAAGAAATCACAATCCACCTGAGCTGTCATAGATCCTACAATAGCAAAATCTCATTTTTTCTTCTTCTTTATACAAATGACAGATAAAATTGTGTGTGTGTTCCACTCCTATCCAGCCACATTCTATTTTATCTTCATTTTCTGGTCATGTGCCTAAATAAATAAGGTCCTAATAATTTCTGTGAGGAAGAGCTGAAAAGGCACCCTTCAAAAACCTGAAGCACAACAGCATGATGAGCCAAAATTTTCTGCATATGATTTGGCATGGTCTCAAACATACCACAGCAGAACCAAAAGTAAATTACACTAGGTCTCAAACACAATTAACTCATTGAAATTTAGAGCTGTTTTTAAACTGATACAGAATTCTTGCATGGGTATTCTTGTGGAATATTAGAAATAATTCTTTGTGTTGCATCTCACAAAGAATCCTGCAAAACTGAAAAGGGGCAACCAAAATCACAGGAACTCGGAGGAATTCTCCTACAAAGAAAGGTTTTGTCAACTGGGGGGTGGGAGAGTAGTAAAAAGAGTTACAGTAGTATGGTGATTCAAAGAATTAGATGCTAAATTCAATAAAGCTAAATGGTGGAAAATTCAGAAGAGATGAAAAAAGATGTAATAATGACACCCACCATGAACATGGTTGTAAAAGAAGATCCAACAAATTCCTGGAAATGAACTCCTAATTGTGATGAATATATATGAACTCCAGTTTAGCAGCATGTCCCTTAGTACTAGTAGTTAGAGAACATGAAGGAAATGATGCAGCTGGGTTCACAAACTGATATGTTGGATTTTGACTGGATAGTATGAGAAGAGAATGCAAGGAGAAGGATTTTTGCTCTGTGCTATCCATTTTCTGTTTTACCACAGTTTCTATTCAAAAGATTGTGTTTAATTTAAAATGGAAAAAGAAGCTACTGACTTCCATTGACTGCATCAGAGGAGAAGAGGAAGGAGAAAAATGGTGAAGATAGAGATTTTCTCATGAAACTAAACTATGATTTAGCAATCTGTAGCTGAGGATTTAGCATTAAGGCAAGGAATTATCCTTGGTTTACCATGATATCCAAATGCAGCAAATGTATTATAAGCAAAGTGAACAATCTAGGTAATTAACCATAAATAACATAAATTTACTGAACAGCCTTTTTGTGTTTGAACACTGATGTATTTTTCATCTCACTAATTAGCAGCAAGTAGAGTGAACTTCTGGCATATGATCAGCATAGGAAAATGTCTCTACTATACTGCAGATCATACTCTGCAAAAGAAATATGACAGAAATATCCAGTCTCTAGGGCATTTTTCACAGATTTAATTTCAGTCTTTACTCTTTTTATTACAAAGAGCCAAAGAAATAAATTTACAGGATGCAATAGAAACAAATTATAATAATGTTCAATGGTTTTGAGGGAACCATGTAATTTTCCACAGTCGATAATCTGTTTTGGTAATTTCTGTTTCTTTAATTTTTTTACTTTTTCAAAAAAGTAGATTTTTTTCAAAATTATTGTTTCTTCTGCATTTTTGCTTTTTTCCTGTTTCTCCTCTACTTCCATTTGGCTAATATAAGAAGCTAAATGATAGCTTCCTTAATTCTTGATGTTGCTAAGATCTATTTATTTTAGGTCCATAAAATGGTCAGCCTTCCCAGGTAAATCAGATAGGAAACATAACTAGATAAGCTAATTCTACTTTATTCTAAGTCTTCCTTAACAGAATCTTGCAAGATTGAAGGTACAAATCACTTTTAGCCATCTGAGTAATGGGGAGGGAAGTCCTTTCTAAGTTTCTTCCTCTGACCGTTAATCAACTGGGGACTCCCCTCCCCACTCTGATCGTTTCCAAGGCTTCCCTTATCTCTTAAAGTCATTCTTATATACCATTATAGATAGATTGGCAGTGAACAAGCAAAAAAAACTAATTATTAAAATAATTAAGAAAGGGATTAAAAATAAAAGAAACTGATGCTCATTATTATATTTAAATACACTGTGATCTAATCCCAGTTGGAATATTTTATCATAAAGAACTAATTCTGTTAGAAAAAGCAATTAAAGCCCCTTCTGCACTGGCTTAGCTCTCCTTATGAGCACTTTTTCCATTCCTGTACAGTGCCCAGTTATAAGAGGAAGTCTGTAATGACCTGACAAAAAATATGTGCTTGGTTTAGGCAGTGTTTTCCAGCCATGGGAATTTGTATAAATATCCATTTCTATTTCTAGAATTTCCCAGTCTGCATGGCTGTTATCAGTGATAGTTTGTTCCCCATACCTTGAAGTGGCTAAAATTAGAGAGCCCCTATGTGCAATCCTGTGTGCACTGGAGCACCTTTTTGCCTTGGATTCCAAAACAGTGCACAGACTTAAAGTTTCTTCTACCTTTATTTACATTTGATGAGATTCAACAAATAGGAGTTTCATTTTATTTAAATCACAGTGTCATACACACTGTTAAATAAACTACAGAGGGACTCTTGCATACTACAGTAAAGTTATTTAGTGGTGAGTGTGATGTTATCTCAGGGTTATAAAAGCGGAATATGTTACCTTATTAATATTAGTTTGACAGTTTTCCAAAATCATCCTAATTAAAAGATGAATCTTATTTTTCAGTTTAGCATTGACCAACTCTCATCTAATCACATTATTACTGTTTTTTCCTCTTATCTTATTTTTCACCATTTTAACCAATTAAACCACTTTCTGTGTTTGAAAAATTTTCATCAATGTCTATAGTATCTTCATTGACCATAAAATGATCCAAGAGAGACAAAATATTAATTCACAAAATTAATTCTCCTGAAAGAAGTGAATATTCCTATACTGCAGTTTTTGTTTTAAGTTGAATTTTCTTCTGGAAGGAAATTGAAAAAAGGTTCACTTTTATCTAGACATATACAAAAATATAAAGATTGTCGACTCCAGCTAGATCAAATTTTAATCCTGTTTATAGCTATAAAGATTGGGAGATGCTACTTGGATTGCCCAATCAAGTCATGAAGTTGGTAGCAATTTAAGAATATGTTGTGTATAGAGTTCGATGTTGGAGAAGCAAATTTCAGTCTTCTACTCGCCCAAAAAACTCATTGGGTAACATATGCACATTATTTTTTAGCCCAACCAATCTAATAGAGTAAATATAAAATTAAGATGGACTGGACATCTTGTGCTTACAGTAATTCAGTTTTCTTAAAATATACCTAGTGTGGATGCACTTCCTTTTTATCAGAGCACATGAGTGCTATGAAGGTATGAAACATGTCCTTGCATTTGCCTACATCACTCAAGCCTATTGTTACTGAGCCTTTTTAAAAATAGGTTTCCCACCGCTATCTAGATATTATTGTTAATAAGTATAAGTCCCAAAGGGACCTACTTATAATAGCATTGTCAGGAAACTGTTTCCTTTATACATCATCTGAGGTTGAAAATAATTTAATTTTTCTTTGGAAAGTGTTGTGCAACCAAAGAGGTTAGAACTTAGCACAATAGAGAGACATTATGTTTTCATTATTTTGAGTAAAAATGTCAAGTGTTGCTTTGACAAAGGTCAGCTGGATTAAAGTTTTAAAAAGCTCTAAACTAAATTGTGCCACAAGTTCACCAGCGATTTAAATCTCAGAAATACTGTTTTCTGTTGCCACAGTGACATGGAAAGTTTTAGTTAGTGATAGTCCAAGTGATAAGCTTAAAAGGAACCTTTCACCCCCTTTTTATCCTTGTGATGCCTTTTTAAAAGAAAATAGTTATTGTATCATGCCTGATCTTTCAATATTTTTTACATATCTGTGGGATGTATCTATATTCTTAAAGCATTTCCAGAAAAAAGGGATATAATGTGATACATATATTGTTCAAAGATCCTTATCATTAAAAACACTGTGTCAGGATTTTCTCAAACTCTAGACTGGAAACAGACATTCAAGGACACAAGAATCAATCAATCAGAATAGAGCTGGAAGGGACCTTGGAGGTCTTCTAGACCAGCCCCCTGCTCAAGCAGGAGAACCTATACCATCTCAAACAAGTGACTGTCCAGTCTCTTCTTAAAAACCTCTAGTGATGAAGCACCCACAATATCTGAAGGCAAGCTGTTCCACTGGTTAATTGTCCTCACTGTTAGGAAGTTGCTCCTTAATTCCAGGTTGCTTCTCTTCTTGACTAGTTTCCATCCATTGTTTCTTGCCTTGCCTTGCCTTTTGATGCTTTGGAAAATAAATTGACCCCTTCTTCCTTGTGGCAGCCTCTCAAATACTGGAATACTGCTATCATGTTCCCCCTAGTCCTCCTTTTCTCTAGACTGGCCATATCCAAATTCTGCAACCGTTCTTCATATGCTTTAGTCTCCAGGCCTTTAATCATCTTAGTTGCTCTTCTTTGCACTTTTTCCAAAGTCTCAACATCGTTTTTATCATGTGGTGACCAAAACTGGATGCAGTATTCCAGGTGTGGCCTTACTAAGGTTACTTTAAGCTTCTGATAAATAGATTTATCATAGAAAAGCTAATGAAACAATTACGAAAGAATTCCAGCAGCTGCTATATCTAGAATAGAATAGAATAGAATAGAATAGAATAGAATAGAATAGAATAGAATAGAATAGAATAGAATGGAATGGAATGGAATGGAATGGAATGGAATGGAATGGAATGGAATGGAATGGAATGGAATGGAATGGAATGGAACGGAACGGAACGGAACGGAATAGAATTTTTATTGGCCAAGTATGATCGGACACACAAGGAATTTGTCTCCGGTGCATATGCTCATAGTATACATATAAACAGCAAGTAATAGGTCATAGGTCATAGTCATAGTTACAATCATTAATCATAAGTTACAAACAACAATTGATAAATCATAAGAAACCAATAGGAGAACATAGTAGGAAAGAAAGAATCCTACATACAATGAAATAAATATGTATCCTTCTTTCATTCATTCTCATGGGCTTGAAACTATTTTCTTTTGAGTGACAGCGCAATTTCAACCTAGTTTTTATTTAAGTAAAAAGTTCTGACTTTGTAAGAACTTCCAAACATACATGGATGTTTTTTCTACAGTAGTGAGTCCCAATGTAGCCATAAAAATCACTCTTTATAATCTGAAGGCATTAACATTATTTTTTCACATTTATATTCCACATTACATTCTCCCTACAACAACAATCATATGAGGTAGATTGAGTGGAGAGAAATACTTATTCATTTCATGCAATGAAATGCATGAAGCAGCAGGTAAGTGAACTTGTGTTAGTCCAGACTTTGCAAAGATTGATACAGAATTAGATAGCTGTTTTTCTATTTTCAAATTTTCTAAGGATTTATTTCACATTTTCTGAATCATTGAGGAATAGATAGTGTTTGGGTAATACCGGAAAAGTTAGTTCCTGCTTTGTTTGAGCACAGAGATACATTAAGAAGTGAGAAAAACCAGCTTATATCATTAAAGCTGTGGAATTTACCTTTACTTTGTTGCTCTTACAGATTAATCTGCAGGGTGCAAAATTGAAAGAACATTTTTGATAACTTTTGTTAAGGGACAGGAGAAAACTGCAGTTTAGAGTTGGAGAGAGTCGGGGAGTTACCAGTAAATGCGACAAACACATCTCTTTTTGTTCTGCTCAAACTTTTTTTGCCATGTGTTGAGTTCTTCAATCACTTCTGCCTTTTCATGAACTGAAAATCCATCATCCAGGGTGGTTAGATAGCACCTGATTCTTTGAGCTCTTGTAAAATTGTATTTGTGTCATCAGTGGTGGTATCTATCTGCCTTGTCATCTGTTGCCCCTTTTTAAAAGTTCTCAGTTTTTTCAACCATCGGGGCTTTCTTCAATTTACTATTGCCTTTGCATCGTGTCCCAATAATCTTTAGCTTCCATCATTTGTGCTTCCATTGACTAGTTTATTTATTTTAGTCAATTTATATAAATGCCCATTTCATATCTGCTTCATTTTGCACCACCTGAAGCTTTCAAAACTCACAAGGGCAGCACTTTTTAAGAAGAGACTAGACCAGTGATGGCGAACCTTTTAGAGACCGAGTGCCCAAACTGCAACCCAAAACCCACTTATGTATCATTGGGTGCCAGGTGGGCGTGACCCATCGGTTGGGTGTAGCCAATTGGGTGGACGTGGCCCATTGGGTGGGCATGGCTGCGGTGGTAACAGCAGACTAGGTGGGACTAAAAAGTTCAATCAATCAATTCCAACTTTGCGAGATCTTTTTTTTTCCCGTGAGAAGTTGAAATTGATTGATTAATTGAACTTTTTTTTTTTGCACATGGCGGCAGAGGCCTAAAGTGAAAAGGTTTTATAAAACCCAGCTAAAGGCCTAGGACTGGGGTGATGGCACGCGTGCCACAGTGAGGGCTCTGCGTGCCACCTGTGGCACGCGTGCCATAGGTTCGCCACCACGGGACTAGACAATCACATGTCTGAAATGGTAAAGGTTCTCCTGCTTGAGCAAGGGGCTGGACTAGAAGACCTTCCAGCTCCTATTCTATTCTATTCTATTCTATTCTATTCTATTCTATTCTATTCTATTCTATTCTATTCTATTCTATTCTATTCTATTCTATTCTATTCTATTATTTCTATTTCTATTTCTAACTCTAACTCTAACTCTAACTCTAACTCTAACTCTAATTCTATTCTATTCTATTCTATTCTATTCTATTCTATTCTATTCTATTCTATTCTATTCTATTCTATTCTATTCTATTCTATTCTATTCTATTCATTCCACTCCACTCCATTCCATTCCATTCCATTCCACCATTTAAAGCACATTACAGTAATGCATACAGAAGGTGACCAGGTCATGAGTGACTGAGTGTAGAGTCTCCTAATTCAGGAATGGGTGCAACTGGTGCACAATTCAAAATTGTGCAAAGACCTCCTAGCCACAACTGCCACCTGTTCTCTGAGCAGGAGTCCTGAGTCCAGAAGACCCCCCATATTGTGTACTGGGTCTTCTGGGGAAATGAAACCCCATCAGAACCAGTGACCTTATTGCAGGCCAACCTGGCATTCAGAAGCAAAACCCTGGGCCTGCAAGCGTCCATTGACCATGTGTTGGTGTAGATTTCAGTGGGCTAGAGCACAAAATTGAAACAAAGCATCGAGAAGGCAATCTCCAATCATATTTCCCCATAAAGATCAACAGCTGAATATTTTGACCCACCCCAAGATCTACTCTCCCCACCCCCTCTTCATAACCTCCAGCACTCAAAACAGGGGATCCACATATCATCATACTCTAATCAACATACCAAGGGAGGGATGAGTAAAACCTTAGGCCTTTAGCCTTTGCTTTCAGCACCTCAAGGTATCCAACAAACTAACTTCCACTTCCTGCAGTAGCCAACAATCCACACAACCCACCCCACCAAGTCTGTTACTTCATCTAGTACTGACTGATATGTTCTTGTTCTATATGTCCCAAAGTATTCCAAACAATTTTGTCTGCCATCATTTTTCAAAGCTCTTTAGTTAGAAATGGTCAGTGCCATTATGGAATTTAAATAGCTGCAATTACTACATTAATTCAGTTGGGAAGCTAAATATAGGCTTATTCTCTTTTCCCAGGAAAGGTCTAAATCTAGACCTTTCCTGGTATCCCAGGAAAACAGGTTCTTTGTTTCTTGTATACCTTAATAAACAATATGAATACTCTTATTGTTGTAATGCACTCAGCTGCATATAGAATTTCTTTTTATATATTTGCTTTATGTTCAAGGAAATGCACAAACAAATAATTAAAGATAGGACATGAAATAGATCAGATGAGATAGATAGATAGATAGATAGATAGATAGATAGATAGATAGATAGATAGATAGATAGATAGATAGATAGATAGATAGATAGATAGATAGATAGATAGGTAGGTAGGTAGGTAGGTAGGTAGGTAGGTAGGTAGACAGACAGACAGACAGACAGACAGACAGACAGACAGACAGACAGACAGACAGACAGACAGACAGACAGACAGACAGACAGACAGACAGGACATGATAGCAGTGTTCCAATATCTCAGGGGCTGCCACAAAGAAGAGGGAGTCAAGCTATTCTCCAAAGTGCCTGAAGGCAGGACAAGAAGCAACGGATGGAAATTAATCAAGGAGAGAAGCAACCTAGAACTAAGAAGAAACTAATTTGCAACTGTGTCTACTGTTTCACAAGCTGCACTGGTTGCCCGTTGGCTTTTGGGTGTGATTCAAGATGCTTGCAATCACCTATAAAGCCGTGCATGGCATACAAGCCTGGTTATTTGAGGGCTGCCGTTCTCCTTATATTTTCACCTGTCCAATGAGATCAGCTAGAATGAAGACACCTCAGGTCCCGTCAATTAAACTGTGTCATGTTGTGGGATCTAGGAAGTGTGCCTTCTTGGTGATAGCTGAATGATATCCCATGAAGATTCATACTGCTGCCATCCTTTTCACTTTTCATGATCTGATTGTTCTTCCAATCTAGGCCATGGTCTAGGCTAGTTTTTGTTTTTTGCTGTTTGCCTTTGGGGGGATTTATATGCAGTCGCTTATCTATTTTTTTTCTTGATATACTGTTTTTTCATTTTTATCTATAAGCTGCCTAGAGTCACTATGGAGTTGGACAATAGGAAATAATAAATATTTTTTTAAATGCAAGTTGCATCACAAAATTAGGAGTGTAAATATAAAATGGAATGGAATGGAATGGAATGGAATAGAATAGAATAGAATAGAATAGAATAGAATAGAATAGAATAGAATAGAATAGAATAGAATAGAATAGAATAGAATAGAATAGAATAGAACTTCCTGACAGTTAGAACAATTAACCAGTGGAACAACCTGCCTCCAGAAGCAGTGAATGCTCCAACACTGGAAGTTTTTAAGAAGAGACTGGACAGCCATTTGTCCGAAATGGTATAGGGTTTCCTGCTTGAGCAGGGGGTTGGACTAGATGACCTCCAAGGTCCCTTCCAACATTATTATTATTATTATTATTATTATTATTATTATTATTATTATTATTATTATTATTATTATTATTATTATTATTATTATTATTATTATTATTATTATTATTATTATTATTATTAAATAGACAGACAGACAGACAGCTGTGTTGTGCATGGTGTTACAAAATTAGGTGCTAATGATTTCATTGGGCTTAATTCCCATCTGAATAATCACTGAATATATTGCTATCTTGGATATTTTTTGAATGTAATGCATTTCAAAATAAAAGAAAACAATTAGGAAGAAAATCAGTAGTCTTTATTGGTTATCTACTGTTGAGTGATAAAACATTGATATCCTTATGCCATCCAGAAAACTTTATCAGCTTGGTGGGAAATCCAGAATTGGTTTTTTAAAGATTACAATACCCTCAGATGCTTGTTTAGAAAAAATATTTTCTCTAATTAACTTTCAAAGGTTGAAATGTGAGATAGTTCTAAGATTTATGACTCTCTAAATCTGACATGATATTTAGCTATTCTGCTTTTTCTTTCTTTAGCTTTACTTTCATAGATAATAACTACAAACTAAGAATAAATTGACTATAAATAAATCTTATAAATCCATTTCATTCTATTCCTAGAAGTTTTTTTAATATGGATCTAAATGTTTAAGTAACATTGAAGTGCATTTTGAATCTACTTTTCGCATGAAATGTGTGTTTTAAATCTTAATTTTTAAATTTTTCTCAATGTGTTTTATTCCAAAATATTCATTTATATATAATTACTTAGAGCCATTTCATTAGGTTTCAGGCTAGAGTTCAGCATGGAGGCAGAATCGGACACAATTTCTGATGACTGTGGAAGTGCTGAGATAGGGTCGAAGTATCCATCATAGTGCTCCTTGATCTACCAGCAGTTTATTTATGATTGACCATGGTGTCCTCTCATGCCAGCTTTGGGTTTGGGAGTGGGAGTCACTGTTTTTCAGTAGTTCTTTCTTTGTGTCCAGTTCCAATTGGTGTTGACAAGGGTGAAAAGCTGCACCTGCAACCCCTCATTTGTGGAGTGCTGCAGGGTTAGCACTCCTTTTGTCTAACAGCTATATGAGATCTTCTGTTGATTTGTGGTCAGATATCATCAATATGCTGATGATATCCAATTATATGCTGTATCTCAAGGCTGACCTAATGATATTATCAAAGTCCTGACAAAGTCTCTGGAAGCTATGCATGCCTGGATCGGGAAGAACAGACTCAGGCATAACCCTGACAAAACTGAGTGGTTTTGTTTGACCCCTCTGGTTCCAGGGACTCTCGTTCTTTAGTCTTTGATTGGAATGCAAGACTGTGCTGCAGTCTAGGTGTCCTCTTCAACTCACTGCTCCTGCTCAAAGTGCATGTAGCACTTGTGGTCAGGAGAGTCTTTGTACAGATTCATCTTGTCCATCACATGCACCTGTTTCTGGCCCAGGACGATCTTCAGGCAGTCACTCATGCCTTAGTCATCTCATGATTGGATTACTATAATGTATTCTACATGGGGCTATGATTGAAGACAACTCAGAAGCTAAAGACAATCCAGAATGCAGCATTGCAGGCAATGATGAATGTGTTACAGTATTTGCAACTGTGTCTACTGTTTCACAAGCTGCACTGGTTGCCCGTTGGCTTTTGGGTGTGATTCAAGATGCTTGCAATCACCTATAAAGCCGTGCATGGCATACAAGCCTGGTTATTTGAGGGCCGCCGTTCTCCTTATATTTTCACCTATCCAATGAGATCAGCTAGAATGAAGACACCTCAGGTCCCGTCAATTAAACTGTGTCATGTTGTGGGATCTAGGAAGTGTGCCTTCTTGGTGATAGCTGAATGATATCCCATGAAGATTCATACTGCTGCCATCCTTTTCACTTTTCATGATCTGATTGTTCTTCCAATCTAGGCCATGGTCTAGGCTAGTTTTTGTTTTTTGCTGTTTGCCTTTGGGGGGATTTATATGCAGTCGTTTATCTATTTTTTTTCTTGATATACTGTTTTTTCATTTTTATCTATAAGCTGCCTAGAGTCACTATGGAGTTGGACAATAGGAAATAATAAATATTTTTTTAAATGCAAGTTGCATCACAAAATTAGGAGTGTAAATATAAAATGGAATGGAATGGAATGGAATGGAATGGAATGGAATGGAATGGAATGGAATAGAATAGAATAGAATAGAATAGAATAGAATAGAATAGAATAGAATAGAATAGAATAGAATAGAATAGAATAGAATAGAATAGAATAGAGCTGGAAGGGACCTTGGAGGTCTTCTAGTCCAGCCCCCTGCTCAAGCAGGAGAACCTATACTATTTCAGACAAGTGACTGTCTAGTCCAGGGGTAGGGAACATTGGCTCTTTTATGACTTGTGGACTTCAGTACCCAGAATTCCTGAACCAGCCATGCTGACTTAGGAATTCTGGGAATTGAAGTCCACAAGTCATAAAAGAGCCAAGGTTCCCTACCCCTGGTCTAGTCTCTTCTTAAAAACCTCCAGTGATGGAGTGCCCACGATTTCTGGAGGCAAGCTGTTCCACCGGTTAATTGTCCTCACTATTAGGAAGTTTCCTCTTAATTCCAGGTTGCTTCTCTCTTTGGTCAGTTTCCAACCATTGTTTCTTGTCCTGCCCTCTGGTGCTTTGGAGAATAGTTTGATGCCCTCTTCTTTGTGGCAGCCCCTCAAATACTGGAATACTGCTATCATGTCACCCCTGTATCTTCTTTTCTTTAGACTAGCCAAACCCAAGTCCTGCAGCCGTTCTTCATATGTTTTAGTCTCCAGGCATTTGATCATTTTAGTTGCTCTTCTCTGAACTTTCTCCAAGATTTCAACATCTTTTTTGCAGTATGGTGACCAAAATTGGTTACAGTATTCCAGGTGTGGTCTCACTAGGGTTTTATAAAGCGGTACTAATACTTCGCATGATCTTGATTCTATGCCTCTGTTTATACAACCCAGGATTATATTAGCTTTTTTGGCTGCTGCTGCTCACTGCTGGCTCATAGTCAAGTGATCGTCCACTAGGACTCCAAGGTCCCTCTCACAGTTACTATTTTTGAGCCAGGTCTCACCTAATCTGTACTTATACCTTTGATTTTTCCTGCCTAAATGTAAAACTTTGCTTTTCTCCACATTAAAATTCATTTTGTTGGAGAGGGCCCATTGTTCACTATTGTTGACAGCTGTACATTAATTAGTTCATTATTTAGCATTAAACCATGAAGAATTTATTCCTTAAATATTTCACTGTCACTTAAGCTTAAAAATATATGAAGCTGTCTTAAATTAAATGAGGCCACTGATCCACCTATTCTAGCATTATGTTCTAAATAGCAGCTCCTTCCCAAAGTCCCCTTTATAGGACTTTTTGCATTATCTGCAAGCCATTTAACTGGAGATGTTGCAGAGTACCATCTACAGCATGAAAAGCACTGTACGATGGAAATACAGCCAACTTAAATTAGACTTAGCTGAGTCATAGCTAACACAGAAACCAATAGTAGGATGCTCCTTCACATGCTTGTAGAGGGATGCTTTCATCTTTACCTTGCATATCTATGATCTCAATCTCTCTTCCCATCTCTAGGGATATTTTAGTGCAATTGTTTATGACAGTAAAACATTACTGAGAATAAGAGTTGCAAAGAAGGGCTATGTGCCAGATCAGCCTACAAATGATTTGTTTACTATTAAGTCCATGAGTCAGATATTTTAATCTGTGCAAAAAATCCCAAAACCATTCACCTCCAGTATGGTAAAAAAGAAAATGTTGTTATTAAAGAAAAAAGGGGAAATAATTGGTTGATGAAATTCTCATGAGTGAAAAGCAGAGTTTTTATATTTACTATATGTAGCCAAGGAATATATGCTAGTCTAAAGAAAAACATTAGAAAGGGTATTCATTCTATTGGTTGCATCCAACCTAGAAAGATAAGCAGCCAAAGAAAATTTAGAGCTTTGTAGTAAAACCACTGCATTCTCTTTCATCTTCCATAAAACAGTAAAGCTCATAAAAGCTACCAAAAGAAATTTCAAAGCACCTTGAGAATAAAGCAGGAAAACAGAGCTGGCTCTTTTTCTCAGTGAAAGTTAACTTTCAGAAAATTGGACAAATGTTGCCAGTTTGATAAGTACTCTGCACGTCCTATTTAAGGCTTTGATTGCTAAAGGCTGATTTGAGTTTAGAAAGGCCGGTAATAAATGAGATTTCTGAAATGAATAAACTTTTTAAGGATTTCCAAATACATTTTGAAGATTCTACTCAAAATGCTGAAATAACTCATTCCTTTGAGAATTTCATATAACATTAGTTATACTATATTCACAGGGACTGGTAGAAAGACAAAGCCACCTGGACTTGTCCCATGTTGTGCACCCCATGCCATGTCATCTATACATTATGCAGTTGCCTGTAGAGTAGCATTTAGGTAGAGCAATGTCCATGTATTTTTAGAATGGCAAAAGCAGAGTTGTGAGAGTTGTGATGCAATCCCTGTTCTTTGGTCATGATGAATCGTACAAGGTCATGCTGCATGTAAAAAAGGAATTAGACCCAGACCACAACAGTGCTTTTATCCCTCTGACCCCTCACCCCCCCCCAACTCTCTGCCTACATATCCCAAAGGTGCTTATTCACAAGGCAATTGGAGTTTCTTGTTTTTCTTTGAAGACATTTTGCTTCTCATCTAAGAAGCTTCTTCAGAGCTGAAGAAACCTCTTGGATGAGAAGCGAAATGTCTTCAAAGAAAAACAAGAAACTCCAATTGTCTTGTGAAAAAGCATCTTTGGGATAACTATGACTGGATGACTGAGAATCTCCATAGACACTCTGCCTACATAGATTCACCAAAGACACAAAGATCTGTAGGAATTGGGGTAGGGATCCTGGACACAAGAAACAGAGACCATGAGTTCTAGTCCTGCCATAATCACTCTCTCTCAGTTGAACCCATCTAACAGTGTAGTTGTTGTGGGAAAAATAGGAAGAGGAAACTATGTTAGATATGTCTGCCACCTAGAGTTATTTGTAAAAATAATAAAGGTGGGATAAAAAGAAATAAATACTGGAAAGTGACTAGAGAATGAGTGACTGTATACAAGGCTTCCCAGTCCAGAAATGGGTGCATTATAGAATGATCCGGTCCATTCTCAACCATGGAAACTCATTAGATAGTATGTACAATACATAAGATATTGGGAACTAATATAATGAAACAAGAATTATTTCTACTGGGTTTTATGGACAAGGAATTAGAAAAGAAATATGGGGATGAATATTGTGTATGGTAACTATGACAATATTATTGTATAAAAATACTTGGAAAAGCAATAAAACACCTAAATAGAAGATTGAATTATAAAATTAATTAAATTTGCAGAAATGGTAAAGCTGATCAGTTTGGTCAGAGAAAAAATATACTTTTATGAAAGTTTGGAAACCTTATATGGAATTTTTGTTGAAAGAAGAAAAAATGAATTGATAGTTTGGGGATTAAAAAACCAGAGGTTCATGAAATGGTTAAGATGATAATCAATAGAAGGGCAAAAGACATAATTTTTCTATTTCTTGTTCCTTTTTTTGTTTTCCATATTTTATCTTTGTTCTGTATATTTTTACTAAATTGAAAAAGTTATAAATGAATGAATGAATAAATAAAACTCACCATTTGACCTTAGACCAGTTGCTCTATCTGAGCCCAACCCATCTTAGAGGCTTTTGATTATAAGAAAAATGGAAAGGAGGACAATATAGGTTGACTTGAGTTCCTGTATAAAAGACGGTACATAAATCCAACAATATCTCTGTCTCACTCTGTCTCTCTCTGTCTTTCTCTTTCACTCTCTGTCTCTGTCTATCTCTCTCTCTCTCTGTGTATTTAAATTTATTCCATGTGTTTTCACTGCTCCCCAAAATATATTTTACAACATGGCTCTTTGCCAAGAATATGTATGTTTCAATGAAGTCAAAACTGGAAGATCCTACCAATGCATTGGTTTTCTTTACCTCTTCACTTGGAACTATGGACTGGCAGTGTTTTATGAGGAAATTAATAGCAAAGATCGAAAACACTTCCATGATACTGAAGAATCTAACCTTGTTTGAACTTGCTGTATGTAAAATATGGAAGTCAATCTAAAGATAATTATAAATGAGCAAACATAAAATACCAATCAAAAAGTTGAGAAAAGTCATTTGCAATAGGAACTTCCAATATGTTCTAAAGCCTAGTCTTCATTCTGGTTTTTGTGTTGTCTCTCATTATAGCTGTTATTGATTGTATAAATTACATCATTTTGTCAAAATATGTGTTGTTCTCTTACATGAAAAAGAGCTAATCCAAGATTTTAATGTAGAGAACCCTTTATTGCATCTCTCTCCTTCTGCAGTCAATATTGTTTTGTCAAGGTTTTAAGGAAGTCCAGAAATTTTTGTAATTCTGTGTAATTCTTGAGCCACTTTTGAAACCCTGGCATGGTTATATTAACAACACATTATTGCTTATGGCTATTCTGAATGTATGCTCAGATCCTCTAAATTCACTCATTATTTTTCATTAACAACCGGTGCATTCTTTTGATTCATGTTTATGTAAATAGGTTGGCAAACCACATCATCACCCATCCTTGTAGATCTTATCCTGATCAAAACATGCATGCAATTATTTTTTATTCATTTGCTTGGAAACTTTTTTCTTTCTCTTGCTTCTGTGCTTCTAAGTCCTTAATGTAAAGCTGTTTACCTTTGGGCTTATCCAATCCAAAAATCTGTATAAAGTGCTGCAATTACTATTTAAAATATCTGTCATGTCATGAAAATAACTTTCATTCAGTTTAAATACAGTAACACATATAAATTAATAACATTAACATATATTGAAATATATGAACCAGTGGACATGAGTAGTAGAATATATATATATATATATATAAGCTTTTTTTAATTGAACATCTATTAACTCAGATCTTCATATGATGGCAAGTGAAAGAGCATATATTCTTATTTCAGATCAAACAATGAGGTAACTAGTTGATTCAAGCAACAGTGTGACATTATGCACATCTAAGTGAGGTGCAACATGTTAAGGGATTGGATTCAAAAATCTAATTGGAAAGATTTAGTGTGGCTGTTTTATATGTATGTATATATGTATGTATGTACTGGGACTTATATGTGCAAGTTACTACCTAACTATTTAGGAATAATGAAATGTAACCTAAAATGCACAAGTCATGAATATGTAAATAAAATTAATATAACCTGACATAAAATCAAGGACAAGTGCATGCATTATTTCCTTCATTCTCAATCCATCTAGGCGATGGAACTGCTTCCTTCCTGCATCTCATTTGTTTCTCCTTAGTATGCCGGCTTTTTTTGTATAATTTTGTTCTTTTGAATGTCACCTTGATTAACACATCCATGGAGCTGTTTGCTAGCAATGTGAATAAAATGTAAGCCAGGGAGCAGATGTGCAAGTGCACACAACTCCCACCCTGTTTTATCAGGATTCATGATTATGGGAATTTGTTCAATCAAACTCTCTTACAATTCTTTGCAAGCTAAATGCAAAGAGTCACTGGGAGCAGATTTTGCATGCAGGCCCAGAAGATAAAGGGGATGACTAAATATTAGGTGGAGAACTTCCCTTACAAGTGGATTCCGGTATAGTATACATATACACACTTATGTGCACGCAAGCTAATAACACGTTTAACCTGCCCTGAGTATTCCATAAGGCTTTCAATGATTTCCCAATCCATTTCTTTATTTCAATTACTTGGGCATGAGTTGCTCCTAAATCAAGAATAGGAATCTCAAACCCATGGCCTAATTTGCCCACAAAAACAATCTATTTCAGGCTTGGAGCCAACAGACATGCTTGCTGAAAGCCTGTCCCACCCCAGAAGCATCAGCCATCTGAAACATTTGCAAGTGCTCCTTGGGTTGGGCCCCTTCTTCTAAAGAAGAAGTATTTCTCCTTTAGGAAACATGATGAATCTGTGTGTTATTTTCTGCGTGCCAGCCAAATGTAGACACTATGCATAAATGGCAGCAATCCACACAAGAAAAGGGAACACTATTTTTTGTACCTGAAGCTAGCATGGAGCGATTTCTTTCTACAGTATATGCTTGATGCATTAAAAAAAGAAATTTTCTTCATGGCCCAGGTCCAAGGTCATGAGAAACAAAATACTGGATTGCATGGACCTTGGCCTGATCTAGCATTTATTTATTTAACTTTTATGCCACCCATCTTGCTAGAGGCAGGTAACAGGCATTCAATTAAAATGCACTAGAAAGCATCAAAATAATAAATAAGGATCATACATTTAAAATTCAATTAAAATGAATGGTAGATTTTTCTGTATGTTTATCTGATACATGGAGAAAAGCAGGGGTTTTGTCTTTGCATTAAATAAGAATGAAGATGAATTCCAATTTAACGTATGGGAAATAATCCAATGGGGCAGGCACTAGTGTTTCTGCTCCATAGAGTGGCAATCACAAACGTCATCCAGTCCATGAAACGGGAAAGGAATTATATGCAAATCTCAGACATGTTTCAGATCCTACCTATGTCCTTGATCATCCTCTGTAGGATTATTTCCCATACTATCTGAAAATATATTAGCAAATACTATTATATTAATTAAAGAGATTATATAATGCTTTGGAAAAGAAGTTATGTTTCAGGACACTTAATCCAGTAAAAAAAAACCAATTGACTCTGATTATTTTTGGCCTTTTCCAATGTTTCTAATTGGATGTAGAATCCAATCTTGGGGTGGTTCTAGAATTAGCCACAAAAGTACTGTATAATAAAATATTTTATTTAGAAGTATTCAGGGTAGATGCATAAACTAGGTGTATCTTCTCTGTATTGTAAGTAGAAGTATTTCATAGCTTTGAAGATGTCATTCTGCAGTGGATGGCCCATGGCGATGGAATTTTTTAGAACAATTTCAACAACAAAATGGCTGGAAAAACTAGACAGACTTAGTTGTGGTCTGGTTTACTATATCAGAAATAATTGTGATTTACAAGTTTGGACTAAATTCTGGCAGTTTCTAAGCAGATTGTTAAGATTACTCTTTTTTCTTTCTCCCATACTGTTAATACATATTTACAGTTGGAAACATAATATACATAGTGTTTTTCAGCTGTAATGCTAATAACTGGTAATTACTACAATAATAGCATGGTATCCTAACCTGTAGCATTTAAAACCACAAAATATATGTAATACATTTAATAAATAAATCCAAAATACAGCCAAAATATTCAAGAACTCCTGAGGCAAAATCATTACTAATTGATTTTTTAAACTTTTTTCTGCTTTTTGTAAAAAGCATAAATGATAATGTTAACTTTCTATCTCTTCTATGGGAAAGGTTCATGTAGCATTTTGCAATTTGGGACTAGCTGCAAGTGATTATATGAGGAAGTAAGCAGTGTGACTGAATTCACGCATGACCTAGATGTGCTTTTTCTATGTTCAAAGCATTGAAGTGGATTGGTCTTGGTAAAGGTGTATTGCCTATGTGAGAGAGTCATGCAAAGAAGTTGTTGCTGCTGGGAAGGGACCTACCTGCCTGTCTAGTTTAATGAAAAGAAGGACTAGGGGGTGATACGATAGCAGTGTTCCAATATCTAAGGGGCTGCCATAAAGAATGGGTCAATCTATTTTCCAAAGCACCTGAAGGCAGCACTAAAAGCAATGGATAGAAACTAATCAAGGAGAGAACCAACCTAGAACTAAGGAGAAATTTCCTTTCAGAACAATTAATCAGTGGAATGGCCACCAGAATTTGTGGGTGCTCCAACACTGGAGGTTTTTAAGAAGATTGGACAACCATTTGTCTGAAATGGCATAGAGTTTCCTGCTTGAGCAGGGGGATGGACTAGAAGACCTCCAAGGTCTCTTCCAATTCTGTTATTCCTTAACAGCTTTCTCCCTCCAAAAGACAATCAGGAAGAAGGAAATTAATGAAAGGATCTAGAATCCAGATCCTCCGTTTTATGTTAAATTTAACTTCATGACAGTTGCTGAATGTTAAAAAGCTTGCAGGGTATAAACTGCACAAGCAAAATTTTAAATGCATGTATTATATTTTCTTGTAGGTTTTTGTTATATTGTGAATCTAGGCCGTAAACTGTTTGGGAACAGTTTGCTGTTAAGATGGTGCAGAAATATTTTTAAATAGGTAATAAATATAAAGGCAAAACAGTTTTAAGATAGTCAGAGTTGATTTGAAGCTGAAATATGCTTTTAAAACTCTAACCAATGTTTTCATGATGTTGAAATTATGGTTTGAAACTACCAGGTCAGTAAAAATACTTG
This sequence comes from Azemiops feae, assembly GCA_023970755.1. Classification (NCBI taxonomy): domain Eukaryota; kingdom Metazoa; phylum Chordata; class Lepidosauria; order Squamata; family Viperidae; genus Azemiops; species Azemiops feae. The sequence goes on along the minus strand of JALGBA010000927.1, from coordinate 294,676 downwards.
AGCTATTATCTGGCAATAAATCATTGCAAACTTGGCTTTGTACCAGCCATGAACAATTTCTCTCCTGTTACGTTGGAGATGAACCATTGTTCTACTTTTACTTTGCTTTCAACAATAAGTGATTTTAAAAAGAAACATCATCTTAAACTGAACTATCTTATTATGTGCGTAGAGGTTATTTTTCCAAGGCAATAATTTATTCTGACAGCTTCTCTTGTGTTTTAATTTACATTATAATCATATGGACACTCATTGGTTGGGATTCTGGGGAAAAAAATCTTGTTCTGCATCTTCATATCCTGGATATATAGGTTTCTTAAATGTTTTTTGCATTAAACATATGTGCATTTTATTCATAGATGCCTGGATTTTCCTCCCTCCCTTTTCTGTCTTTTAGGGTCTTTATGTCTTTGTGGTGTATTTCATTTTACATAACCAACTTTGCTGCCCCGTGAAAGCCAGCTATACAGTTGAAATGAATGGAAATACTAGCTCGGGTTCTACATTTTTCACTCATGGAAGTGGCATGCCTTTGGCAGGGGAAGAGATCAGCAAATCTACTCAAAATCTTATTGCTGCTATGGAAGAGGTACCTTTATTACTTTACCTTTACAAATAAATATACTAACAACTCATATATAGGTATGTTTCTACATGATCCATTGGTTTTATTAATTGAAAGTTTTACATCTTACATTTCAGTCAGGAGCTCGAGTGGCATACAGCAAGCATTCTCACATATTTTTTTCTCAGAACCACAACCCTGTGAGGTAAATTAGACAGAGAAAGAGTAGCCAGCCCAAAGTCACACAGTGAGCTTCTGTGGATGAGGGCAGACTAGAATCTTTTTGCATACAAGGTCGTTTTTTTTTTTATCAAAAAGGACACTCAAAATATAACATGTTTAGTAAAGCACAACTGTAAATAATGAAAGATTGACAATGCAGCTCTGTAGATATCTCCTTTTTAAATAGTTCATTGCAGTTAATGAATATTTGTATTTCTAAGAAACCTCACTGGATCCAGTGGATCTTATCCCAAAGTTTTTAATTTAGATTGCAGTCATATACTTAACTGCTTGGTGGAACGGCCCCCTTTGTAGTGAGTGGGGTTTGTATCTCAGCATATAATATCAACATTAACAGCTGCACAAGAAAGAAGTTCAAATGACAATGCAAAGAACAAAAGCAGCTTTTCTTTCTCCTTTATAAGCCAACAAAAAAGTTCATTGGAAAAATGTGTTGGGTTCTTCTTGGGAGCTCTATTATAATGATGCCTTTACTCTGGCCGAACTCCATGCTGACTGTCATATGAACCTGAGCAATTATTTTCCATTTGATCTTAATTCACAGGTCAGGAGAGTAAGCAAAACAAAGAAGGTGCCACCTTCTGTCTCCAGGCCATTTCAGGTTTCGTCTAAACAGGTCATTGGATTTATCTAGAAAGTAGAGCTGTAAAGTATACATGTCAGAAGCATCATATGTGTATTATTTTCAGCAATCCTGCTCTATTTCAAAATGCTGTCTCCATTCCCTTTCTAAATGCAACCCATTTACACCTTATTACAACTGCCAGATTAAGACATTTTAAAAGTACAGAAAGGGATCTAGCTGTGAGCCAGCCAAAGGGGAGAGAATATGTTCGTGATGGTGGAAGGTTGGATCTGAGAGGACACCCTAATGGCAAGTGGTCTATAAAATAATATACATACAGCATTTGCACATTGTCATAGCTCATCATGCTTATTGTCTAACATTTATGTTGTGGAGCCAGCTGATCCAGACTCCAAGATGCCAGTAACTGGAATCTTTTTTGCAGCTGGGTACAAACGAGCTTTCAAAAATTCTCCACTAAATTTGTTGGCAAAGTAGCTTGGAATAGGAAATTTCTCTAACCATCTTTAGGAAAAGAAAAATTCTTCAACATTTTTTTAATGGACTGAGTGTTCCTTCTTGTTGACAGTTGCCTCGCTATAAAATAAATAAATAAAGGAATTCCCTAATGACAAACTTCCTTGAATTTAATTGAAGTCCTGGAAGCCATAAAGATGATTACATCATGAGAGGCAGAACATTCTCTATGCATCTTGGCTACCTCATAATTAAAGAAGTGCAAGTATATGACCTTCCACCCAAAAAAACTTCTCTCTTAAAAGAGAATTTGCTTTTAGAAGTTCTTTCATCACATTGAATGAAAACAGGTTAAGAAAAATTCAGGTATATTTTTTGCCCAGCTAGAAATTGGGGGTTGAATTAGGATTGCTTGTTTGTTTGTTTGGTTGGTTGGTTGGTTTTTTTATCCCACCTTTATTATTAAGTGTACAGTATGTTTGTGTATGCGACAAGGGCTGAGTACCATTTCTTTATGGATTTTGTTTACTACTTTTAGCAAAAAATTCAATCAATTACATCACTTAGCTTCCTTCTGTATGGCCTTTATAGTTTAGCAGAGATTTGAATTTATTTATTTATTTATTCTATACTTGTAGTACCAGGATCTGTCACAATAGCAGTCAATCAGTGTACAATTTGTAGATGTTAATCATAAGCCATGTTTGGCAAAAAATGTGTTTATTGACTATTTAAACATTTGTGCCCCAGTTTTGCCTAGCTAAACACGTGTTCTTTGTTTTTCCTCAAACAAGCTCCTTTTTCCTTAAATATCATCAACATAACATATTTAATTTCTATTTTAAATAACAAATCCACCAAATGCTCCAATAAAGTAATACAGCAGCAGAGAACAATATAGCTACTCAAAATTATTTTAAAATATTTCTTTTTTTCTTGGCAATTTTTATTTTATTCAAAAGAAAGTTAAAATATAAAATTCCAAGAAATTTAAAACAACAAAAAGCAAAGAAAAGATACACAAAGCATACAAGACATTTAAAAACTGCATTAAAAATGAAAAGAAAAAAAGCACATCTACACATAATACCCCACCATTGAATACTGATTAATACATTGCTACAGTATGAGTTTCCACCCCTTGTGAAACAGCCCCCCCATTTAAAAAAAAACTAATAAATCTATTTGCAAACTATTGATCTGTCATCTATATGCTATATTAATGACAGAATACTTAACATGAAGAACAATAATAATGAAAAGGACAAGATGAGAGTTTCAAAACCCTCTGTTAACAAACTATTATTGTAATCAACTCATAGAAAATTTACCATGGCCTCTTATCTATCCCAAATCATCCTAAGAGTTAAGAGTAATTTATCCTAGATCAATTTGTTTTTTGATACCATTTCTTATCAGTTTTTGTCTAGTTAAATATATTCAATTTCTACAATCAGTGTTCCCAACAAAATCCAGATAAAAGTGGTTTGCAATTAAGAGTAATAAATCAATTCCCCAATCTTTCCCAGTCCTCCTAAGAAAAATCAGTTTGTCACTTCTCCATGTCAGGCTTCTGCTATTTTAAACAAATGCAGACTTGAAGTTCAGAGAATTGTATGGAATCAACTCAGTTAGTTCTACCTCTGTATAGTTGATATCTCTTTGATCCTTGAATCTTTAAGATCCCCTTTCCAAATGGGTCCATCACCATCCAAAAAGTTGTCTTTGAGTCATTCCCAAGTGCTCCCATTCATATTCAGGGGGCAACACAACCAGAAAGCCAGCTTAGGCAGCAAAATCGGCAGATTACCGGTAAGAGAGAAAAATCTCCTTACCATTCAGCAGCCATGTTGGGGAGGGACTCCTCTTGGGGAGGAGAGCCAATTATTTAAAAAGAATTCTATTACTAACCACTCCTTCTGAAATAAGTAGTCATTATAGCAGAAAGCAAGATCTACCCATCCTCTGAAAAGCCATTGAAGAGGAGATGACACAAGGCTTCCTTAGACAACAACCAGCACAAGGTTATTGTCACAGAAAAGGGGCCTCTTCTTGCTCCACACTAATTACCATTCCTGAGGTGTTCAGAGATGCAGGAGGCCCTTTGACTTTCACCTCAGCAGGCAATCAGTGTTGGCTGAAATAGAACCAGTCTTCACATGTCCAGAGAGTCTCAGACTATAAGGGAGCCTTGTAGTTGCTGCTACTGTAATGTTGACAACTCTGACTCTTTTTCTTTGAACATCTGTCATGGTGTTGCAGAGTCCACAGTAAGATATATATAAATCCAAGGCCAGTTTGATATCAGTTATGCATTCCATATTTTCTGTGTTTGTAGTTCTACCAATTATTGTTTCACAAAGAAAGTAACTTTCATCTTATATATCTACTACATTATTATTTTATCAAGAACAGTCTGTGTATCCTGAAGGAATTCGTGGCTAGACTTAGAGAAACAGTCTTCCTTTGATAGTGGTATTTTTGGCAATATCAAACCTTAATCCCACTTAATTTGTGGGCCTGATCTAGCCATTAAGTAAAGTATCATTAAAAGTCCAGAATTCTTATTTCTCAATGCTGAATTGATTTTCACTGCTAGGGAAAAGAGAAAGCTTTGTGGAATTGTGTAACTCAGGTCCCAGCATAATTTGACCAACTGGGATACCAACTGCATTTAGACAAGGAGATGGGCATTTGCTACTTTGAGTCAGATGGCAAAATCTTTTGTCCATCCCTGCTATTTTGGCATTGGGAAATGCCATAATGCATAAGGAAACATCTGTTGCTCTAAGTCTTTTGACTACATGCACATTGTTAGGACCAGGATATTTGGGGTGAGCCTATTGCATCTAAATCAAGATATTTTCTTAGTTGCCAAAATAACTAAGTAAATGATGATGATGATATCGTTTGCTATTTGAGGGATCTTCTAGTCTAGAGAACCAACAACATCATTAGGAAGACAATGAAAAGAGATTTTTGTGGCACTCTATATAAAAACTATACGCTTCTTAATGCTTTTTCTAAAGATGCCAGCAGACTGGGAGAGGGCATCCCCAAGAGCAGGCACCGAGGCCAGGACTGTCTTTAAGCAAAGCCCACAGAATGGCAGTGCCTATATAGCTGCTGGAGAATTTAGGAACAGTTCTTTGATGGCAGATGAAGAATCACAAGAGTTTGATGATTTAATATTTGCTTTAAAAACTGGTAAGTACAATATATCCTCCTTTCTAAATAATCAGATATGATTTTTTTGCATTTGTATTCCTGCTAACTGTTCACATCAAAGTAAAAAGTCTGCCTTATGCTAAACTTAATATGCATTTTATTTAAAGAACAAAAAGGCAAATTTAATGAAAACACATTTATCCTGTATCAGGAAAGTAGAATGTGTATTCTTATTGTAAGTGTTTAAAATTTAGGGTGAAGAAGTAAATATTATTCTTATATAAATCACAAGCTACTATTTAGATATAGAAATGCTACCATATGTCCAATTTATATGGATCTAATTTCACATTTATATGGAAGCAATTGTAGATGAATCAGAAATACAGTCATGGACTGTGCAATTATGCCATCTTGCTGAGTTAGGCTCCCCATAGCTATATGAAGAAGAAGTTTAACTGTCGTCCAAGAACCAGATTAAGATTAATTCTAAGTAAAAGATGGAGAAAATCCAGTCACTGAATGTGAAAGTTTGTCACAGAACACACTATTGGTATTTCTTGGATATGCAGAAAATGAAATTTATGGATTTCTATAGATCTCCTAGAAAAGAGACAAGTCAGCATTCCACTCATCAGATGTTTTGCACTTTGATTCACAGTCAACCATAGCCACCACTAATACTTTTGGAGGGTACATCATTTGCCAACCTCACAACTGTCTTAATTTGAAGGACAGGTTTTCAAGCTTACAAATATGAATATGATTACTGACTTCAAAAGAGCACTTGTATTTCTAGTCTATATACATCCTGGTTACACGTAACAGAATACAAGCCAAGCCCGATTATGTTTTGCATGGATCACTCAGTAGCATAACAATTTCTCAGACTTATTTGTTTGGAAGATCGATAGTTGCACAGTGAAACATGGCAGCAAATGATATGACTGTAATACTGCTTAGCAAGGCATAAAGTGACCCAAATATATATGTATGTGTGTTTATTGTGTGAAAAGGGGAAGTGCCAAGTGATGTAATTTTTTAAAAAAGTTCTAATTAAACTAAAGTCAAACTATGAGTGCCCTGAAGAAATATTTCTAAGTGCTTTGTGTCACATAGGCAGAAAGACTAGATCTAAATTCATCTTAAACTTGCTTTACAGGTACTGTGAGTTTCTTAGGCAAACAGGCAGCTGGGAGACCTTTGAGCCATAATCTGCATTTGGTTTCATTGGCGTTCTTAGAGTAAATTCAGATAGGTCCTTGTTTATTCATGACACTTTCACAGCTGAACTATAGTGTTTCATTCCCTTGTTAGACCGAAATAAATAAATAACTAAAATTAGTTACTGTTTGAAAGAAATATTATATGAAAGGAGAAATTCTCAATTCTACTAAAGCTACCAAAATGAAAATAACAGTTAATTGTTTATGTTGGCCATAAAAAAATCTTGTTGGGTGTGTGTAAACATCAAACAGGTGAAAAACTACCAATAATATAATATAGGTTTTTTAAACATATAAAAAAGGCGAGATGAGATTTAATATTCATTTACCCTCTGCAGTAGTAGATACCACCACACTGATTTTGCAAGCCCAGAAGATCGTAAACATACTTCAGATTTATAATTCCTGGTTAGGCTGGAAAGCAATGTTAAACATGTATCTCAGAGTTTTCTTTTTTGACTGCAAGCTGGGCTCAGTTGACAAAGTAGCTGTTCTTAACGAGAGAGCATGAGATACCAACTTTAGCATTAGTGCTGAAAATGTACAGGCAACATTTTCTCAAAAATCACAGTCCCAGTGCGAAGTCATTACACAGTCTTACAGAGCCTCATTGCTTTAATTTGAGAACATGCTGCCCCTAAGAACTCCTAACTATCTTGTAGTAAACACTTCTAGATAAAAGCTTAAATGGTCTGTGCATTAGAGGACTTTATACTCTAGTTTTATTCCAAAAGAAGATTATCAAATTCTTAAGAATTCATTCACGGCAAGAAAAAGTATAGTCATGTTGTAATTTGGATCTTAGCAAAGCAATAATCTTAATAGGTTATTTGTTTAAACAATCAGCAACACAACAAAATCACACATGTATAAAATGGGAAACAGCAGGTCAATCCATTTGGCTTTTTGTGCTGTTTCTTTAATGGTGAAAGTGAGTCAAAGAACAGAAGAGACCTATGCTCTAGGAAAGATTTGTGTGCAGTGATACTTGATTTTAGAACTTAGAAGTTAATTCGCTGCTTCAGGATTTCTATTCTCTACCCTCAAACTACTGTTTAGAACATATCCTGATCAACCTCCCTCACTGACAGATTTTTAGAAGGGATCCAAATTTCATAATCATCTTCCATTTTAATCTCCCTGGGTCTTCAACCACCAACTCCTTTTTCCTTTCACTAAACAACTGTGAAGCAAGAAAAGATTGAAAAAAGGAACACTAACAATAACTGTAGGAATCCATCTTTTAAAGCATCTTTAAGTCATTTGATGGCATGGAGAATATTGTAATTTGGTCATGTCATCTGCTGTATTTTAGAATTAAAAACAGACAAATAACCCAGGTTCGTGTATAATAAAGCAACTTAATATGCCACATTTTCTGTCTTATGTGTTTTATTAATTGGTAGTTAAAAAGTGGTAGCATTTGGTTTCCTGCATGTATAGCATAGTCCAAATACAGTGAGCCAGATTTATTGCTGGTATAGCTCCTTCGAAATCTATGCATTTGCAGCAGAAATAATTTTGCCTAGTCCGTTGAATCTTTGCAGCCCTTGCTCATTTGTAGCTGGTTCTACTGGCAAATAATGTCTGGAATTAATCTCTTTTGACATTACCATGTTTAATTATGCTTGCATGCACTTCTGCACTTCTGCCTAAATAGGATTTGCAAGTCTTGAAATGTCTAAGTAGGGGTTGGGCAGTTTTTAAATGCTTTATTTACTTGTCCTAAGACCAAAAGCACAGTATGTTCACTCAGGCAAAGCAATCAGTTGGTGCCACTAGAAGAAGAAATAATGTGGGGGTGGGGAAGAGAAGCTTTCCCACCTTTTTTTGTTCACTAAGAATTCAGACTATGCTAAAAATGCTTATTCCATCATCCTAAAAAGCTTTGCCAGAAGAACTGTACCTCTGTGAAGAAAATATGGAGGCATTACACTGATATCCCTACCCATCTTGATGTAATGTTGGTTCAGGGAATTTGCCCACCTAGTACAGAGTAAAGTCAAGCTTTCTAAAGTAGCATAATTGTAATCTGTGATTGCCATTGATGCATGGAGGTCCTGTCCCTCATCATGTAAATGCTACCTTTGTGAGGAACTCCACTAGCAGTTGGAGAGGTGCACAGAAAGAACCGAAAGAAACAATCATTGTGCTTAGTTTCTTCCCACACCTTGGAGATTTGCATGCATATTTAGTAATGTGTAGTCTTTTAAAGACATATAGTTTCATGAAAATATACAAAAATAACTCTTAAGGGACATGAAGCATAGAGGTTACATGAAGAAATAGAATGCAGTATGTCTGAATGTGTGTGTGTGTGAGTGTGTGTGAGTGTGTGTGTGTGTGTGTGTGAGAGAGAGAGAGAGAGAGAGAAAACATTCATATAAAGACTGGAGCTAGGCTATAAAATCTGAATGACCAGTAAAAAAAATATTAAAATATCTAACAGAGTTCTGGAGGTTTGCAAACCTTAACCATAACGTAATCTGCTTACGTCCTTAAATATAATGAAGGCAATATTGCAGTAGTAGAATTAAAAACATAAAATTGCACACTTACTGTAATATCTGTAACTCTGGTTTATGGATCAAATTCAGTAAGGTAAATGATAGTTAAGAAAGAATGAGAATTCAGATGTGAACTAGAAACAATTTATTTGGTCTAAGAAGTCGATGTTTTAAGTTGGAGGAATCTTCTGTATTAATTTTAACAAGAGTTTAGCCAGACATTTTATAAGCTAGCCGCATAATTCTGATATGACTAAATTTTGAATATGTCCAGCCAAAATGATTAAACCGGGAAGCTGATATCATCATCATCATCATCATCATCATCATCATCATATAAGCATATTCTATGGAAGATATAGCCTCATTTTCAGATCTCCCAAATATTCTGCCTTTCTTTCTATGTTCCAGGTGCTGGCCTCAACATCAGTGATACTGAGTCATGTCATGGCAGCCTGGATGGAAGTACAATAGCTAATTCCCAAATTGTTGAACTTAGAAGAATACCTATAGCAGACACTCATCTCTAATCCTTTCATTTTTTTAACATGCTGTACTGCATTCTGCTTTTTATATATGTGTTTTCTTTGAACAACAGCAACAACAAAATCTCACTACATATAGCTCTGTAACAGAATGCTGTGAATTATATGATTAAAGAATTAACACGTTTTGTTTATTAAATGAAATAACCTTATAATTTTTTTACAGTAAGCTATAAACAACTCATGTTTTAAGCCATTAATTTAGATGAACCTATTCTATAAAGTCAACTAATTTTTAAAATTAACTCCTATGTGCATTTCTGTTTTAATAAAAATTGAAATAATTAGTTTGATGGAGATGGTGTGTTTATCTATGTATGCTTCACCAGATTTGATGGTTATTAAGCTTCAATTTTATTCCTACAGTATAGATATTTCCCTTGTTCTTTTTTTTCCTTTGCTCACAACAGAGTGTCATTTTACATTCCAAGTAAGATAGAACAAAGTATAATCAGAAATTCACATGTAGAGATGCTAAACCCACAGACAATTTGAAAACAAATCCCACAGTATGAACTAAGACCGGAGTTAAAAAACAACAACAAGAACCGACCTAAAGTATCATATCCATGATCTTTCCTGAATGTAGGAACTAAAAAGCCCCTCTCTGAAGGAGATGGGTGGTTAAGAGATAGGAAAATAAATATAGATTAGTTAGATATAGATAGATAGATAGATAGATAGATAGATAGATAGATAGATAGATAGATAGATAGATAGATAGATAGATAGATAGATAGATAGATAGATAGATAGATAGATAGATAGATAGATAGATAGATAGATAGATAGATAGATAGTCTTTTGCATTTGAGGTTTTCCAAAAATTTTGTTGCATTTAAAAGTAAAATCTTCACATATGACCAGTGTAGCTTAAACCTCTAGGAGAATACAGAATTATTCTCAAGCCACTTCATTGATCATAAATTGTGAGAAGCAAGGGTGCTAAGCAAAGCCCCTGATCTAAATGCATTTCTGTATTGGTAGAAAAATGATTCTGTATAAGAAAGTGTTTCTACCCATTAGAGTTCAGAAATGCAGTTGAACTGGGATACTTAAGGTGTGTTTATGTAGTAAAAGATGATAATATAGAGTCAAGAATGAATGGTTAATGAATGAATATGTAACGAATACTAAAGTGAGTAACTACTACAAAAGAAGTGTTCTCAGGCACCTTGGTCAAATAGGAAAAGATAATTAATTAGAGTTAAATTGCAAAATAATTGTATGAAAAAAGAGTGGGAAAGATTCAGGGAAAAACCAAGAAAATCATGGTTGGATTGAGCTGATGAGATCATCAAACAACAAAAGATAATATGTTTAAAGAGAAAAGGCAATATATGAATCAGCGTGCAGACAGGATGGAAGCAAGGAGAGGTTTATAAGACTAGAAAGAGAGAAGTACAGTGAATGGTATTGATATAAACTGGGTTGAGTTAGTTTCCCTTTGCTTTTTTATTATATATGGCATTTATTTTCTTTTGTTCACTGTTCTTCACACTTTGGGCTCTTTCCCACAGACATGTTAACGTATATTCCTCCCATCCTTGAGGCAGCAGAAAATTAGGTCAACCTAATTTGCACTGCTCCCATGGCCAAGCTTTAGATACACAATAAGGAGGCCAGGGAGTGGCGTTGTCCATACACATGTAATAAGTGGAGATTCAGGACAACAATTCACGAATGCCCTAATTTTCTTTCCTCTCCTACTTAGTGCCTAGCATGCAAGAAAAATAACCATCAATTGTTCCTTGAATGGTGTGGTGGGGAATGGTTGGGAAGTGGGTAAAATCTCACACATCGTACCATTATCCTCTTATGCCCTACTGAACATCTGGATTTGGTGAAGGGTGAGGTCTATTATCTCCTGCGAGTTTGATAATTCCATATCTCTCTCTCTCTCTCTCTCTCTCTCTGTCTCTCTCTCTCTCTCACACACACACACACACACACACACACACACCAGTGAAACAAACAAACAAATCTTTGGGTAGACTCATCAATCTCTTTCAAAATTGCAGTAATCATATACAGAGTCTTCAAGAATAATGTTTTTTAAAAAGTTCAAGCCTTAACTTCCAGGGCCTTGAGAGATCAATACTCCCATGTCAAGGAGGAAAAGGAGGGGCAAGCAGTTGCCAACCTATTAGTGGTATTGAAAATACTTTCCTCAAAAGTCCTGCTTTTAAACTGTCACTTGCTGGACCAGGAAAAATTACCCTCTAATACAGGGATGTCAAACTGCCAACCCACGGGCCGGATGCATCACGAGGAAACCGCGTCCACCCCATTGCCAGGAATGGGGGAAAAGTTCCGATACGTCACGCGACATCATGTGACATCGCGAGTTTGACATGTCTGCTCTAATATGTTCTCCCACAGACCCATAGTCACAGCAGTGAGAGCACATTTTAGAATATCTGAAGCTGAACTATTCTCACCTCTTTCCTTGCAGTGCCCCTATTCAACTATTGTCCCTGGTCTGCTTCTGAGTTACAACTACATGCAGATCCATCTATTCCTTTCCATTTTTGCTGCTTCTCTATTGCTACCATGATACACATCCTGAGACATTGGTGTAATAATGTTCTGCTTATTGCCCCATGCAAGTGAGAGGAAGAAAAGAGAGACAGAAAGGGAGTATGTACTATCACCAATTGTTCTTTGGCATTGGCTGGCAAAGCTTTATCAAGATGTCAGGGCCTTCCAAAGCTGTTTTAGCACTGTCATAGTGAAGCATGAATGAAGTGAGAGTACTGCCTGTACAATCAGACAAGTGTAGCAGGAACTTTGTGCCATAGTCAATGTATTGCTGAAGGTTGTTGCCCTGTCATGTGTACTAGCAATGATCAGCCCTTGTGGGGGGAGAGGAGACAATGAAATCCACTTGTAAATTGCATGCACTTGAAAATCTCTCTTCTGTATGAAATAGCTTCAATGACCTAGACCTAAAGGTACTTCTATGAAATCAGATTGAATTCTTTAGCATTTGTCAATGCATCTAGGGCTCGTCTGGTGGAAAATTTTGACACAATTCAGTTCTCTTTCTCAATAGCTGTGGAAGGAACATTGGCCCAGATAATTGAGTGGCCTGAAATTCGTGCTATAACATGAACTCATCATTATTATTAACAAACAAAAAACTGATATCATTTCAGTCAAAAGACAGAGTACAAACTGCTCTGATATTTTGTCATGTTGCACAATTGGATTGGTTAAAAGATCACTAAGGCTTTGCCCCTGGTAGGAATGTGTTACTGCTAGTAGTGCATGCTGGTAATTTTGCCCAGATTAGCTGAATAGCTGGCAGTCAACTTTTAATTTCTCTAACCTCCTTAAATGAGTCGATCCATCAAGTAAAAATTGATTTCCTGCTATACTAAAATGCCACAAGCTGCTTAAAGACATAAAGAACAAAGGAAGAATTACATAACAACACTACAAATGTTGGGTCACGAACCTAACAGGGAAAAAATCACAATAAAACATTGTCATAAGAGTAGGTTTAATGGTGCCTTCTCTCTGCTGGCTTTCTCAAAAACAAATATTTCTCCAAAGAATCCTCACGGGATATTTTTAAATATATTTTATTAATCTTTAATAAAAAGTTTATGCAATCATATTTCAGGCATACATAATAAATAATCCAGAGAATTGCATGCAGATCAAAGTCAATCAAATCACTGGAAATCTTGACTGTTTACAACACAATAGCTCAACAAAGGTGTTTCTATAATTGTTACACACATAGTTTTTTGTGACATTTCCCAAGTAAATGAGGCATTTGCAATACTTCTAGATTTCTAATCAAACACACATTTGAGGTAAAATTCAAAGGGGCAAGTCATAAAACAGTGGCAACTAGGAGAAGCAGCTACAAGACCTGGAAGGATTAAGATGATGATTCCAGTTATTCATGCATCTGCTTAGATCAAGCTGACAACCTAAAACCTTCCAGATGTGTTACCCAAAGTCTTCCAGATGTGCTACATTGGAACTCATTATCCCTTAACAATGGCCATTCTGACTGGGGATGATGGGAGTTGATGATCAAACCATCTGGAAGGCATGCCATTACCTACCACTGCTTTAGATATATATCATTCATAATTTGAGATAATTCAGAAGTCTCTGAGTTCTTTTGTACACTTTTCCATCCACATCAATAATTAGGATCAATAGCCTGTCAAACATAATGACATTTCCTTTTAAAGCTTGTATTAGTCCATAGACATATGGAAATACCCATATGAAAGTTACTGAGAAAACTTTTGATCCTTGAGTAATAATTTGTTTATTTTTTAATATGTTGTCATTTAAAATATGCATGTTTACCTCATATATACTTAACTGAACACCTGTTTGTTCATAGCAGCCATGGGAAGAAGTTTTTCAAGCTCTCAAAATCAGAATTGGAAAAGAGATACTGCTTTTTCAATATTTGCCTCTCCCATACTTTCAAAAACCATTGTTGCTAGCTTCTCTTCCTTTGAATTTGGAAAATACGGTAGCTTGATAGGAACAAGTGACTGACAGGTTTGTTTGTTTTTAATTCACTCTGTACTATCTGGTGTATACGTTGATAGCCTCCAGAGCAATGGCTAAATAATGAACACATGCATTCATCGTCCATCATGTTAAAAAACAGGACAAAACAATGTCTGGTTAATCTAAACTTTCAGAATGAAAGAGATGCAAAGAAAAGTCTTTGTTAAGGCTAAATGTAAAAAAAGAAAAAGACAATCTGTACATAAAGAATCCAGATAAGCAGATGTTATGTATTGTCAGCATGAAACTGGTAAAGAACTCTTTCCAGTTGGATGATATAGCATCCTTTCTACATCAGTATAATTCTATTTTATTTATTCTGATATTTATTATGAAATGGTTGTCTTTGAGTTATACTTTTTTGTACTTTATGTTGGGATTACAAAGCCTGAACACCTAGAATATTTTTTGGAGTGGGGAGTGAGGGGAGTGGTTTTGAAATAAATGTCCAAGTTTAATTCTTCAGTATTGTTCATATCTGGAGATCTGACCCAAACTGGAAGATGTTTTCTCTCCTTTCTGAATCATTACCAGTTTTAACTTTGAATTAAACATGCTATTAGCCACAAGAATGGCATTTCAAAGAGCAATTCTCAGATAAGTCCTTCAAAGTTTCACAAATAAAAGATGGTACCATCCCAACAACTAATTTATAGCTCATAGATATCTGATACAAACCGTGAAGAAATACGTTGGAGCTTCATTGTACAAATGACACAATTTGGGTCATTTGTGTGATTCTATCCCTCATCCTCCAACTCAAATTGTAATTGCTTTTCCCTTTGCAGATAAGTAATACAGAGTGAAATTTTGCCACCCAACCCTGACAGGAGATTCCCTCCTTTCTTTCACTAGAAACTGCTGAATTCACCAGACATTCTTAAAGTTTGTATTAGTCCATGGATATAATTTCCATTTGTCAAGGTGGCACTAATATGGAGTTGAATATAACTCACCTAAGGCACCTTTATGCAACTTGGGTGGACCTGAAGGGTCACCACATCTTCTTTAAGCCTTCTACTTGAGAGCCATAGGAAGAGACCTTCATTCTGTATCTGTTTGATGCAAAAAATAAAAATAAAAATAAATCTGCCCTTATCTGTTGTGAGCAATGTCTGCAGTTATTGCTATTATTGTTCATATGATTTTCAGGTGCAGATGGCAGAGGGATATACCTATCTCATGTTACTTCTGTGACACTCGTTTACATAAGATTATTTTTATGCTATTTTTCAATTTAAAAAACACAAAATGATTTGTCTGAGAGATATTTGTTTTTCATTTGAGTACATATCTCTAGCTGGCAGCCCTCAGAAGCAAATCTTCAGGAAATATTACTATATACTCTTTCATAACCCTAAGCTGGAGATGTAAATTGGACTGGGGCCACAGGACCCTCTGAAAAGTTTGGTTTCCTGCTATTATAATGCAGGAAACCTAAAACAACAGTAGTTTAAGGGTTGAACAAGTTTGACATGATATAAAAAAAAAAACAGAAAACTCCTCCCACAACCAAAAGTGGTGGAGGGGAGAGGAATGAAAATCACAATCTCTCTAGCTTTGCATTACCACTTCCCTACTTGCAAACTCTTTGCCTGAAATACACGTCAAGCGATGTTTCTAATCACCGAAAGATTATCTGTCCCTTACGTATGTGAATGGGTGAACCATGTCCTTTGCATGCTTCAAAGGAAATTCTTCTTCATATAACCAATTTGCATTTTAGCGCCAATGGTGATAACAGCTAAAGATCATGGAGTTTTGAATGGAATAGATAGAATTAGATAGAACTGCCCATGGGATCTTCATGGTTATAGACATTTTGCCTGTGCCTACCCCACACCATGGAAAAGTAACATTGTGGGGGCTGTTTTCTGAGGTACCCAGATGGCTGTTTTTGGAAACTGGTTGGAGACTTTCTGTAGGTGAACAGAGCTGAGGTTCTTGGGGACTCAGCAAACATCAATCTCTTGACTGGCTTTGGATGTTAATGTCCATGGCATTAGGAAGGCTGTTACTTTTTTTTAATGGATCTGGGCTGTTATTTTCCAGAAAATCTCCTCATCTACCAAGAAAGATGCCTGCAGTGGATTCATGGAAGAAAGGAAATCGGATTTACCCTGTCACTGGTGCTTTAAGATTTAGCCTTCCGCTGTTCTGCAGAATTGCACCTTATGCCTCTGCACTGGTTATAGATGATGTTCCTGTAACAGCAACCAGATGTTTGCACACTTCCTCATTTATGTGCTTTCTCACAGTGCAAAATCTAAAGGTTTATACATCACTGCTGCGTGCTTTATTTATAAAGCATGTAAAAAAGTCAGGTAAGGAATTGACAGCACCTGGCTATAATCAGTCATCACTTCAAGCATTAGGGAACTACACAGAGTTAATTATTGCCTCTCCATGAAAAAACAACCCATGTAATTTAGTTTAAGATTACTTAACTTGAATGTTCCTCATTGGAGGCTTTCTCATGTATATGTCAAGTATTTTCTAAAACAGAAACATCAAAAAACATGGTTTTGCACAGGGCTGGCAGAGGGGAATAACATAGTTATTCATCCTCTTTGTTCTTATGAACTCTAGCTCATCTTGTTCCTAAAAAAATGGAACAAACTTAGAGCTAGGGCCAGGTTTGATCTGAATTTCTATAATGATTAACTTTAGTTTGGCTGTTAGGATTACTCAGCAGTTCCAGTGGAGGAAAGACAGGCACTATTTATATGTTGCTCTTTAAGAGAAAAAGTCTTCATGTTGCATGATTGTCTCAACAAACTGTTAGTTGAAGAAAAACATCTGCTTTGGAAACTGACAGTGAGAATTTTTCCCTCAACATCCACCCACTGAGGCTTGAGACAAAAATTACAAACAAAAAAAAAGGACAATTCAAAAGATTCAGGACACAGGAAAAACAAATACCTAATTAAATTTCAAAATGAAACTAGTAAATACAAAGTGCAGTTCTCTGGACTTATTGTAATCTTCAAACAAGATTACAAACAAGATTCTGAGAATTCATTCAGAATGTATTGCTTTTTAACAATAAATTCTACTGAAGAGATTCTGCATTTTTAAGATATCACACTTTTTTCCTTTTATAAAGGTTCACTGCCCATATACTATTGACGCTGCCATAGTATTACTCAAGAGCGAATAAATGATATATGACAGCTGTCATATATCTTAAAGAATTATTGAACAATGGTTTGTAGTATTGCACTACAAAAATACAAATCAAACCAGTTATAGAAAGCAGGAACATGGCAATCAAATTTAGAGATGAGCAACATGTTCAAAAATATCAAACAGAACAGCTTTCCTGACTTATACTTCTGAGGCAGTAAATCTGGCGGGTTTGAAGGTTTGTTCATGTTTTTTTAAAACATATTGCTAATAAAAAAATTACAGGTTCCTGACTAATCCTGTTTATTGGGTTAGGACTAGCTAAAAATGTACAATCCTAACCAGAATTTCCTCCTCTTGCCAAATGTATTATCAATTAAACTTTTCCAAAGAAAGAGTCTATCCTATACCTCAGGAAATAATATTTTTGCTATTATTAGATAATGAGTATTATATTATATTATTTAGTTAATTAATTATCTATAATCTATAATTATTAGATATATTAGAGAGCCAGTTTGACCTAATGGTTATGTCACCAGGCTAGACAATGGGAGACCATGAGTTTTAGTCCCACCTTTGCCATGAAAGCCAGCTGGATAACCCTGGGCCAGTCATTCTCTCTCAGCCCAATTCCCCTTACAGGATTGCTGTCGTGGGGAAAATAAGAGCAGGAAGGTGTATTGGAAATGTTTGCCGCCTTGAATTAGTTGGAAAAATAAAAGTGGGATATAAACAAACAAATAAATAGTAAGTTATTATGGGGGAAAAGTACATAGACCTGGAAAAATATGTGGTGGTTTCTCAGCTGCTAAGCAGATATACAGTATCAGCAGCCCCAAGCCTCTTGGGTAATAAGTTTGTGCATGTGGTATTATGCCTTGGCCAGGATCTAAGATATTTGATTATCTCTGACAGACAAATAGGTGCTGCTGTTCTTCTTCTGCCTGGTCTATGTACAAGGTTTCCTACAATATCTCATTCAACAGTACTTTCATTTAAGGTTGGCCCTGAGCAAGGTCCTGTGACACCAGAGGGATATAACACCAACAGCAGAACCAACAGCCACTTCACTGTAATTGCAAAAATGCTGTCTCAAACTTAACAACAGATGATAATTTTGTTATTTCAATAAAATACCAGTTGGACTGCTAACAACTTCAGTCATACCTGTATATAGGGTCTGCCTCAATCATTTCTTTGCTTCCTTATAATAGGTTTGCGTCAAAGCATAGAACAGGATGGTCAGTGGTACATGAGGGATATCATCTACCATTTCACTAATTCACTATCTGAAACTTTGTTTTATAGAAGAAACCATGTTATCTATTCTTCCAACAATGGGATTATCTCTGTAGCCTCAGTTCCTTGACAAATAGAGAAAGCCTTTAATTTTCCTCATGATAAAATACTTGTGAGATAAGTTATCTCCCAGGTTAGGTTGAGAGATAATTGATGGACTCAGATTTACTCAAGGGGTATCCCTGTCTGAAGATGAACTTGAACCTGGATCTTCCTGAGGACAGACTAGAACCAGAGTCTTCTGAATCCAAAGTCCACATTTTGGGCAGAGAGGACCGTTGATTTGGAAGAGAGGTCAAAGAGAACATCTATGTCAAAAATAAACCACCTTCTCTCAATAGAGGGGGAGGGATATGACATCATCTATCTTCAGTCTACAACACAGTCCTTTCAGCAGTTCCAAGAAGGATCCACACCCATTTGCACTACTCAAGTGACCCTGATGACACAGATAAGCCTGCAGGTGGCATCAACGACTCTCTAAAAGAATGCAAATTCTGCAAGGAATATAAATCCTTCCATTCACCACCATCCAGTCAGAGCTGAAGAAGCTTCTTGGATGAGAAGTGAAACATCTTCAAAGAGAAAAAAGAAAGTCCAATTGCCTCATGAAAAAGCACCTTTGGGATCTGAATCCAGTTCCTTAACCACCACCTATTACTAGCTTTAAAATATTTTTGGATTATTGGATTAAAAAAAATGGATAGTTGACATGCTCAGAGTTCTGGAATGTGGAAGGATTGGTCAGGCTCTCCATCCTTCAAAGAAAAATATACAATTAACTTGCCATACATCTTTAAACACTTCAGAAAGAATTATAGGACCATTGCTTATATATAGGCTTCAGGGATGCCAAGCTTCCAAAAAAAGCAGAGATTATTTTTAACATAGCTTTCTACAGGTATGCAAATTAGAAATTCAGATCTGGAACTATAAGAAACAAAGCCAAAGTTTCTCCCTGACTAGCTATCCCCATATATATTTACCATTAATGTGAATCTAAAATGTTAGGATCTCCTGCACTCACTCTCTGTATTGGTTTATATTAATTGTGCATTTGTTAAAAAAATGCACACATGCTTCTTAGGAGCAATATGGATCAAAAATATTGCATGCATGCTATATAACATTGCAAACCTATTAAAATATCTAGTGGTTTCTTTTTGCTTCTGCTCTCATTTGCCCTGGCACTTATTTAATAGATGCTCTTCTCAACAATATCTTGGGACACACCAATATTCTAGGAATTACAATATCTTGCTATTACTTAGGATAAAAAAGAAAAAATAGTGTTTTTGCCAGTATCTATTCCCAACCAGTATGAAGTTCTTAGTATAACAAACAAGAAAGGTATGTAATGCTGTAATAGGTTATGTTAGAAATAGGTAAAAAACGGAAGCTAACATTAGTGATAGTATATTGTGCGAGACCAAGAGACAAGAGATTAAACGATGCAACATTCAGAGCCTCCATGTAATCTATTTACCTTTTCTCTTTGTCATTTATTGCTGTAGCACGTTTCTTGTTATGTATGATAAAAAATGAGGAAGTATATCACCCCCATGTTTGTGTTTAACTTTAATGTGTTACTACACACACACATACACACACAAATACACACATCACCTCAATTTACTAAGTAAACTTTTGGTTTAAAGCTTCAGCAGAAATAACTCTAGTCTGAAAAACTAAGCAATAAAAGAATTTAAATGGTGCATATGAGTCACGTGTAGGACTGGAAGACTTTGGAGGTTATTTAACGCCCTGTTATCTCTTGCCCTGTTCCAGGATCTGCTAACTACAGCATTCCAAGAGATGGCAATCCAGCCTTCAGCTTTCCATCCAAACAGTTTTTACTTTGTTTCCCCCCCCCCCCCGATTTCCAAGCAATCTTTTTCCTAAGGTTCATCTAATAGTAGCATAATCCAGCTCACATTTTGCTGTCTTATCAACTAGAATCATATGGGAGTTTTCATTTAATGTTTTGTGAAGTCAAGACATGCTATACATTCTGCTACATTATTACAGTCAACTGAAATGATCACGCTATCAAAAAAGGCGTTCAGAGTGGCTTGGCATGATCTATTCATAACAAATCCACTGTCAAGTAATGCTCACAAACCAAGTGCAAAATCATCTATTTCAAATATTAGTAGTATTATCTGGATCTTTTCTTCTTCCCTTCTTTTTGAAGACAGGAAGAACATTTGTGTTTTCCCATTCCCCCTTCATTATGCTCATCTTCAATGTCTTCTGAATGGATTTTCAGAAGGGAATGTTCTCAAAAGATAACATGTGGGAGTCTTTTAAGTTTCTTGGACAGAGGTGGGTAACTATCTTTATGACTCAGGAATTCTAGAAGTTGAAGTCCACAGGTCATAAAGTTATCATACTTGCCCAAATCTGCTCTTGGCAATAATTAGTCTGCTACTGGGGACTAATTAAATTTGTTCATAGTAGCAGTTCAACCTAACCATCTCTTTACTTACTTTAGATTGCCAGTCCCTCCCTTTGTCAATTGTTCAACTTTGGGGAGAAGGCTGAAAATAAGTAGAAGTGGTCTGCCTTCCTCTCATCATCTACTATAACACTATCTTCTCTAAGTAGCAGATCCACCACTTCCCTTTTCTTCATTGCATAATTGACATAGCCATCATTTTTTGTTGCTTTTACTCTCACTCGCAAGCCAAAGATATTTTGCTGTGTTACCCTTTTGATTTTCTTTTTTTGCAAAAATCAACTGTGGGAAGAATCCAGAGAAAGAAATATTTTGGGAAATATTAAAAAGGCAGAATATATTTCTCCAAAGGAATAATGGAGAAGATCTTTAAAAGACAGAAACTTCTCCTTCCCCCCCAGCCAGAAAACTCAGCAGAAACCAGCTTTTAGAAATGCAGATGTAATAATCCATTCAGGAAGGTTGGGGCCAAGAAGCTAGAAACTATGAGATTAGGAAGACAAAGACCTCTAAAATCTACATACCCCACCCCAAACTCTTAAAGACATGACCTTTGGGGACATAATAGGATTAACCCACCAATAGCAAAAGGTCACACTCAGACTCAGATCATAGTACATGACATAGGAAATACAAAGCCTCAAACAGGAACAGGAAACAACCTCAAGAGCCCAGAAGGTATAAAAACCCACCACTCCCAGCCACATGTGGTCAGCTTTCCCAGAGTCACATTGCTGTCTGGCTCTGCTCTTTAATAAACCACAACCTTCTTTCTAAAGCAGTCTCCATTTTGTTTATTCCCAGCTTGGACTGGACCCTGATGATTTGCCTTATTTAACTCCTACCTCAATTGAAAATCATCTATGCATCCATAACTATTATTCTAAGCTGATTTTTACTTTGTCTCATTAGAATAAGATTCAGATGTATTTCTGATATCTTATTTTTGAGAACTTCCCTAACCTGTGTCCCTTTTCACTTCAGGATTTACACCTGGTACTTCTCTAAACCTGTTGAAATTAAACCTCCTTTAATCTAGCATGCGTATACTGTATGGCTATGCACAAATTTTGTTTTCTGCAGTTATCTTGAATTCCTAAATATGTAGCTTTGGATCATTTTCCTCAATAAATTGAAAGAATGTTTTTGACTCATTTGTTTAATTGGGTTCTCTTTATCTAGTTTTAGGTCTTGAGCAGAGAACAGATCATGTTTTGGATCATCAGGTCACTGTAAGAGATACCCAGTTTGAGTACTTCAGTCTCTGCCATGCTATAGTGAGACAGCCCTCATGTATGTGGGATCGCTGTCATTTGATGGTTTGCAGAAACGGGTAACTGTACTGTCAATCAATGATAAAAAGAAAGTCAAGGACATAGAGCTCTTTTGAGTTTCATAGGCCTTCTAATGAGATTTTCGTTTTTGTGATTTAGAAAGAGTTTCCCTTACTGCATACTTTTAATTGCATGCAGATATAAGGAGGAAATGCTGATACAAAAATAAAGGTGTTTACATAGAGTGGGAAGCAAGCAGGACTGGGAAGGTTATAGCTAAGATTCTTTCACTTTCTAACTAATATCCTTAGTTGTAGCTGCCAATTGCAGAAAGAAATGCAGCACTTTTATCTTTATAGTATTAGCCAACAGCCATAGCTTTAATCTAGTATCTGATACATACTAATTGGCTGCAAGGGTTCCTGATACTGTTATCTGGAAATGCTAAATTCTCTTGGATTAATTCTTACAAACAGAAATAGATCATCATTTTTATATCTTTCATTTTACATCATGGGCTGCAGATCAGGAGAATAGGGAAAACTATTCACATGGCTTGCATAGGCAACAACAGTATTAATTCATTAAAGAATTTCACTGTCAAGGTTTAAATTTGCATGGCTACCACAGTATATTTAGTTAACTTTACCATGATCTTTATGTAGAAATTGTTTGCACCCCATTTTTCTTCCATTGCTGGACTAGGGAGCTGAACTGTACATAGAGTGCCCAAATTATCCCAATCTGACCAGGCTGTCTTAGCTTTAATAAGATGACCATTAGATGGCCTCACACCAAATCCTAAAGCAGACAGTTCCAAAGAGCTTCTTCATAGCTGTGAAATCAGGGCATATGACTGGGCTGTCACAAGCAAATATTAGCCTTGTATGATAATTGGCTGCACCCAGGTGATATGCTTATCATTGCCCTTAATAGGTACACCCTTGGCCCTTTAAAGATGAAATTTTGAAAAGCATAGATTACCCTTGTAATCCTTTTTAATTGGAGTAATAAAATTGTATTTATTGCATCAGAGGAGTTTCATTTTGGTTTTGAACTTTAATCACTTAAGTAGAATCATATCCAGATAGCTGATTGCAGAAAACTGAGAAAAGCATAATTTTATTGAAACTTTCAGCCTGGATTTTGAAACAGAAAATGAACAGAATAAATGGAATTATTTAGAACAAGAAATTCATATTTTGAAGACTTTCAAAATGCAACAAATGGTTCTTGATCAGTCAGTTGAACAATTAGGAACTTTTATACAGAATTTTAATAATACCAAATTTAATAATGCCAAAATTCTATCAATGTTTATTAAAAACTAAACAATACTAAATTTAGAAAAAGAAATGTTATGAATAAATCTAGTTAGAATCAACTGCTAGGGGAATCGATTCAGATCTGCAGCAAATGCCACCAAGATCAAGAGGAGAATCTCCAAGGGGGGGGGGAGGTTTGAAAAAAGGAAAATGGCAGCCATGTCCATATGCTTAAAGCCCCACCCATCTTTTGTATGTACATTGCAGGTGCAACATATGTAAAAGAGAGAATTTTGATCATGTGGCCACTATTATGATTTATTTGAAACATAGATAGCCACCCCATGGATGCTCTTGCTCAGAAACTTTGGAAAGATTAATATAATGTGATGATGATGATGATGATGATGATGATGATGATGATGATGATGATGATGATGATGATGATAATAATAATAATAATAATAATAATAATAATAATAATAATAATAATAATAATAATAATATAATAATAATAATAATAATAATAATAATAATAATAATATAACAGTTGGAAGGGACCTTGGAGGTCATCTAGTCCAACCCCTGCTCAGGCAGGAAACCTATACCATTTCAGAAAAATGGCTGTCCAGTCTCTTCTTAAAAACTTCCAGTGTTGGAGCATTCACAGCTTCTGGAGGCAGGTTGTTCCACTGATTAATTGTTCTAACTGTCAGGAAATTTCTCCTTAGTTCCAGGTTGCTTCTCTCTTTGATTAGTTTCCATCCATTGCTTCTTGTCCTGCCTTCAAGTGCTTTGGAGAATAGCTTGACTCTCTCTTCTTTGTGGCAATCCCTGAGATATCAGAACACTGCTATCATGTCATCCCTTGTCCTTCTCTTCATTAAACTAGACATACCCAATTCCAGCAACCGTTCCTTATATGTCCCCTAATTATCTTTGTTGATCTTCTCTGTACTCTTTCTAGAGTCTCAATATCTTTTTTACATTGTGGTGACCAAAACTGGATGCAGTATTCCAAGTGTGGCCTTCCAAGGCATTATAAAGTGGTATTAACACTTCACGTGATCTTGATTCTATCCCTCTGTTAATGCAGCCTAGCACTGTTGGCTTCTTTGGCAGCTTCAGCACACTGCTTGGTCATATTTAAGTGATTGTCCACTAGGACTCCGAGATCCCTCTCACAGATACTACTATTGAGCAAGGTACCACTTATACTGTATCCGTGCATTTGGTTTTTCTTGCCTAAATGTAGAACTTTACTTTTTTCACCATTGAATTTCACTTTGTTAGATAGTGCCCAATGTTCAAGTCTGTCAAGATCCTCCTATATCTTAAGCCTATCTTCTAGAGTGTTGGCTATTCCTTCCAGCTTGGTGTTGTCTGCAAATTTGATGAGTTCCCCATCTATCCCCTCATCCAAATCATTGATGAAAATGTTGAAGAGCACTGGGCTCAGAACAGAGCCCTGGAGCACCCCACTACACACTTCCCTCCATGTAGATGCAGTAATAATGTAGTTTATTGATATTGTTAAGTAACTGTTTTTTCTATCTGTGTCACACATAGACAGAGAGACACATATTCACTCCAAAAGATCACAGGTTTATCATAACTAGATTCGACAGATTTTTATGCTAACTCATGAATGGCGCTAAGCTATATTTTAACCCCTTTTATTACTATGAAGAAGAAGGTATATTTTTGTTTACTCTAGAGCACAGGTGTCAAACTTGCCGCATCACGTGACGTATCACGACATATCGTGACTTTTTTTGTATTGCCAGAGCTGGGGTGGGCGTGGCTTCAGCATGATGCAACCGGCCCACGGGCCGGCAGTTTGATACCCCTGCTCTAGAGCAGGGCTTTTCAACCTGTGGTACGCGTACCACTTGTGGTACATTAACAAGTGGCAGGTGATCCGCAGCCCTGCCTAGCCAAGTGTAGTGGGTAAGGGAAAGAGCCAGCACAGGCAAGGACTTACAGTGAGAGAGTCCTCTGGAGCTGCAGAGTGGCTGGGCAAGACAAAGGCCCCAGGCTCACTTCTGGCTCACCCTCCCCCATGAGAAAGGAGGAGGGGGGGTGGAGACCTATAAAAGGAGGCAGTTTGGGCAGGAGAGGGAGAGAGAGAAAAAAGCAGCAGCCTTGGGAGGAGGCGGAGTCAGCTCTAGCTGCACCGAAGGAGGAGGAGGGGGGGAGGGGAGATCAAATCAAGCAGGCCGGCCATGAGCTGATTTGCAACTGCTGTGGCAGTCACCTGTGCTGGCAGCAGCAAACAGGCAAGAAATGCAGTGGGGGAGGGGTCACCCTCCAAGAGGAATGAAAATCAGCAATGGCTGGAGGTGAGGCACGGAGAAGGGAGGGAGGGAGATGGAGAATGGAAGGATTCTTATGTGCTTTTGTGACTTTGAAGTTCTGGGATTTGTGCAATGTGGGCTTTGTGTTCTTAAGGAGTGTTTGGCAATTTCTATTTGGCTAATGGCTAATGGCTGATGTGTTAGCTTCTATTGCTCTGCTATTGTTAGCTGTAAGTTTTGCTGCAAGGGATTTTGAAGTATTTTTCTCCTGAATGGATTTTTCCTGTAGATTCCTTTACTTATGAATGGAGCCATTTGAGGAGGCTGCCTTAGCTGGCAGCCAATACTTACTACATTTTTTTTCTTCCTTAAGTGCCGGGTGCCGGCTCCTTACTTTCCTTTCTAGCCAGTAGCTAATTCTTAAAGGGGAATGTGCCTTTTTAAGGTAGTTCACTCAGCAGTTTGTCTTTTCTGTTTCTGGAGGCTTTTCCTTGTTTGATGAATATATGGAAGAGAGAAAATATGGGGGGGGGGTTCAAATTCTTCCTTCAGAAGGAGGTGGGCATGAGAACGAGGGAGGCAGGGAAGGAGGGAAGTCCCGCCTTAGCACTTGGCCACCAGCAGCCCTGCCATTGACTTTGCTTGTCAAAAGGCTGCAAAAGGGGATCACATGACCCTGGGACAGTGACCATCATAAATATGAATCAGTTGCCAAGTATCCAAATATAAATCACATGACCCTGGGCATGGTCATAAGTGTGAAAAATGGTCATAAGTCATTTCAGTGCAATTGCAACTTTGAACAGGTTTTTTTTTTGGTCATCACGTTTTTGACACCTTGCTAGGTGGTACTCGAATATTGCCATATCCTAAAAGTGGTACAATTGGTGAAAAGGTTGAAAAGCCCTGCTCTAGAGCATATAGTTACTTTGTAGGGAAGCCCAAGAAAAAGAAGATAAAGAAAAAAGAAAGAAATATTTAAAGAAGTGATTTCAAATCTTCATCACAAGTGTAAACAAACGTAATAACTCTTTATCCCTAGGGTTAGTTTGGTGTAGTTAAGGCATCAGGCTGGAAAGCTGGAGACCATGATTTGTAGTCCTGCCTTAGCCAGCTAGGTAACCTTGGACCAGTCATTCTCTCTCAGTCCAACTCACAATATCATATGATGATTTTGTGGGGAAAAATAAGAGGAAGGAGTATTAGGAATGTTTACGAATAATCCATCCCTTATTATATGCAAATCCATACATCATCACTAATTAAGTCTCGGCATTAGCAAAAAGATTGTAAGGGTTACCAGAGCTTTATACAATAGAAACATGTCTTATTTTAACCTTGGTCAAACATACCAACTTTATATACCTTCCTTTTACTTCTAACAATCTTGATTTTTAATTCATTCATATGTTGTCATAGTATCCTATCACAACAAAATCCTACAAAATACAAAAGTTATTTTGAAGCTCCTTCATTTAAATCAAAATGATTTATTTCAAGGTGGATGGATCGCAGATGAAATGCTAAAAGAATGGGGGGAGGGGGACCAATAAAACAAGAAAACTTTATTCTAATGGGTGGGAAATCATGAAAACAGTTAGGAAAGAATCAAACAGTTTAGGTGTAAATATAACAATATGAATAACAAAAAACCTGTTGGGTATTTATGGAAGGAGTTGGGTATTTATGAAAGCTTTTGTCCTTAAAGTATGGGGTAAAGTTGCACAATATTTTTTAAAGCTGGGAGATTAAGGGTATTGCCTTATCTCAGTGTCAAGTCCATCTTACAAACCCCAGTTGGGTTAGTTCAGGGAAGCAATAATTACATGGAATTTAGGAAGATATCTTTAATGCTAGTTGGGGTAGAATCTTGGAAACTGCAACAGGAATTTGCCAGCCTCATTTATAATGAGCTAAGTAAAGTAGAAGAGACAGCTGGTGTAGTGGTTCTGGGCTAAACATTGGGTGACTCTGAGCTCTCCACAAAAGCTAGCTGGTCAGTTTTGGAGGCAGTTCTTCTCTCTCAGCCCTAGGAAGAAGATAATGGCAAACCACTTCCAAAAAGGTTGCCAAGAAAATGAGGGATTTGCCTTATAGTTGACAGAATAGGGCTACCAGAAATCCAGCAAAAGAAGGATGTGTCCTCCTTTTTGTCTTTGTGTCCTTCATCTGGCAGGCACAATCTTAAAATCAAATATTGTCTGGCTTTTTGAATGTCTTTTTTTGGGGGGGACTCTTTTCAGAATGGTAGTCAGTTCAAACTTTCATGCATTGTGACCTTGTAGTCTGCTACTTTCTTTCCGTCATCTGTTGACAGACTCAATAGGTTAGATTTATGTCATGTCATTTATTTCTTGATCCCAACAATCAGCTTCAGCCAGACCTTTCAAATCTATGATAACTGTATCCTCTAGATCATATGACCCATACATGTCATATGATCATATGACCCATCCTTATATTTCTATGGTGAGACTTAAAAAAGCCGGTCATCATCACTTCTATATTATTGCTAGCATGTGTTCTTAAAGATTTCCTGGAAAAATATTGCAGTTGAAAAAAACAGACTTTCTGATGATAGAAAAAATAATTCTGAATACACATAAGTCTAAATGCTTTTATTTATTTATTTGGAGGGGTGTTTTTTTTTTGCAGTTTTTCACTGTAATTTTTATTGCAGATTCCAAGAAAGTGTGTCCTCCTTCTCTTCCCCCACTTTTCAAATTTCTCATGTCCTCTTTTGCCTGTTTTACTATTTATAACTCTAACCAAGTACAAAGGATTCACCTATAAGTCAAGTAGCCTGTCCTAGCAGACGTCTGACAGACACACAGCCTACTTTTGTAGGTCCAGGTGAATGGAAAGGAAGAGCTCTTTTGAAATCTTTTGTGGAGAAATTCAAAGGCCTTGTCAACTGTAGTTAGCTTGGTAAGCCCTAAATGCTAGTCTTTCTAAAGTCTTTGATTTTTTTTTATTTTAACGAAAAAATACTTTATTTTTTGTGATAGTTAGAAAATGTCAGAAACTTGGATAATTTTCAAAACTGGGACCAGAATGATGCCTAAGACCAAATGACCCATAAGTGGCACTCCAACTGAGCTTTGGGGCAGCAGTACCTTAAACAAATATTTCCATATTTTATCAGTTTACTTTTAAAGGTGGCTTGTCTCCTGTGGAAAAGAATGATTTTCTGAAGCCACTAAATATAAACATTATCAACATTTCATGTCTTGTGTTCAGGAAAAGAAAAGAAAAGTCAGACTGACACATTTCCTGAATTTTGAAACCACCGGGTAATAAAAACAAGAGGTTATTTGAGGGCACCAGATGATTTCTTCACAACGGCATTCAAAATGCTGACAATGAATTGGGGATTGGCCAACAATAAAGTTGTTAATAAAATCTGACCTCTGGGGAAAAAGCAGTTGCATATGATTGGCTTCAAATATATCTTATAGGTCCATATATACCTAGAAAGTTGCAGACATATATTCATCTATATGGAAGATCCTATTGAAATCCAGGGAATATACTGTACAAACACACAAATTGGTTTATACTCTATATCTTTCAAATTGTTATAAATTCTTGCTAAAATATATTTTGGGAAATTGGAATGTGTGGGATATATTTTCATGTTAGCCTACTTAATTCTGTTTTGCACAATTTTAATATAAACTGCCTTGAAGTTTCTTTCATATTGAAAACTGACAAAATAGTGATACAATAGTAAATAAACAGATTCCATGCAACAGTTCCCTTAAGCATAATAAAAGACCACCAGTATTTTTAAATACCCCATCTTTTCAGATCTCACACAGAAACAAAAAACAGAAGGAAGAAACGTGACATGGCTAAATTGTCCAGTCAGAAAAACAAAACAAAGCAAGCAAACAAACAAACAAACACACACACCCCAGAAATACCTTTGCTGTTTCAGAATCTATATACATATATCATATTTCTCAACCTCAACAACTTTAAGATGTGTGAACTTCAATTCGCAGAATTCCTCAGGCACCCTGGGGAATAGTGCAAACAAAACAAAAGTTCTCTAATCTAGTTTTAGTCAACTATTCTGATCTTGAACCTTTCTGAATTTCTACTCAATATGTCTATTCTAAAATTACAAGATTAAAGAAGGCTGTGATATGGCATTTTGGGTCGGATCTGTTTTATAATGGCAAGGCATATGGAGCAAATTAGCAATTATTGTCCCTTTATGCTTTTTTATGTATTTTGATGTTGTCCTTAGTTTCTGAACTACAGGCTGATTTTATTGAGCTATAATATTAAGCAATTTATTTTTTAAATTAAAAAAAAAAGTCTTGGGGCAGCCTAAGGATTAATCTAAATATGTTCATTATCATAAGGGTATCAACATGCAAATTCTTTTCTGGCAATTTTTTAGCACAACTATTTTTCCAAAAACCTATTAAAAAAGAACAAAAGGATTTGCTTCACTTTTCTTGCAAAATCAGCAAAATAGAATGGGAATGTCAGCCATAAGAATGTATTCTGTCTTAATTAGCAAATCATTAATGAGTCACTTGCTTGTTACCAGTTTGATTTTATTCTCTATTGCTCTGGGCTTTTCTTATTATTTTTTTCTTGCTCAGAATAAATATAAAGTACTGCCACTGGGCTATTTCATAACATCAGTAAAATAACTGCAGAGACGAGTATTCTTGAGTAGTATGACAAAGGAGATGAAAAGTCCAATTAATAATCAGTTCTGATGCTCTTACTCACTTTGTTCCTGTAACTTCAACAACTACTTTGCATGAAAAATTAAAAAAAAACCTCTCCACCTAAAGTACCTAAAGTAGAAGCTTCAGGGAGCTTTCCTTGTGCATGTTAAATATTCTGAAAATCATTGGTGGGGGCCCAGTAAGTGTGTTGGTGATGAAGCCAATTCACTCTATTGCTGCCACACAATTGGCTCTATGTGTGCTATAGCTGCTTACAGATCATCAAAGAGAAGATTGAAAGAGAACATAGATTTGAGTTTAAAGAGTCATACTTTTTAGAAACAGTAAGCATACATTAAATATAAATATTATACTAAGGAAAACAGTAACTCGGAACTGGATCTACAAACTGTGTCAACTTCCTCACTCTAGGAACACATGCTAATCTGCTTGATGTCATCCACCCCCACTGAAAACAACCCTGACTGCTTTTAGTAAACATTTGAATACTGGCCATTGCACTTGTGGCATGTTGGTGGAGGAAGATGAATGTTGTTTAGATAAGCAAGGAAAGTCAACTTGAGCCTTTTTCCATAAACATTGTGAAGATAATTAGAAAGGGTTAAGATTGAGTTTGCTGGTAAACTAGGATTGTGAAGTTGATAAGAGACAAGAAGGTAAAGAAAAATACTAAGATCTTTCCATTCTCAAGGACAGCTGGGTCAGAAACTCACATGGTAGCTACTGGAGCTTGCAACTTTAATGCTACTGATTGCCCTAACAGATGGTTTTTCTAGCACTTCCACCTTTTCCTGTAGTTATGTGCTTCAAGCTTAATTTCTAAATTATGTATTATTTGTCACAAGGTTCCTGAATAGGAACCGCGTTTTGGAAAATTATCATTATCTCAGTATTTCTCAGATGAAAGGGCTTCCAGTGTAGATCCTGTCAAGATAATCCAGATATCTGTTGAACTTGCTGTCAAGCTGCTGACCAATATTAAGGATTCTATTCTCCGTTTATTACGGCTCTTTTGTTATAAACCCAATATAGGGTAAAATATAATGAAGTAGTTTTACTGTTGGGACTCTTATTCTTATGTGGAACAGATTTCTCATTCATATGCAAAATGTTCAGTCCAGAAGATCCAGAAGCAGATAGTGAAAATTAACATTGCACAGTTTACTGTGAGTCATATTCATGTTGCTTCAAGTAAAACTATTAACAGTCCTTTTTGAAACCATTTCCTGTTTTGTTAATTCAGGATTCTGAGAGGACAAATCCGGCAATGCAATTAAACTTTTTCCAGCTATACCTCACTCTAGACTAAACTAGTATAAATAATGAAACACATTGGTATTGTTTTTATAAACATAGGCATACCTTGGAGATATTGTGGGTTCAGTTCCAGACCACCGAAATAAAAC
Organism: Azemiops feae; assembly: GCA_023970755.1. Taxonomy (NCBI): domain Eukaryota; kingdom Metazoa; phylum Chordata; class Lepidosauria; order Squamata; family Viperidae; genus Azemiops; species Azemiops feae. The sequence goes on along the minus strand of JALGBA010000927.1, from coordinate 262,992 downwards.
AGATATCACAATAAAGTGGCTCACACAATTTTTTGACTTTCCCAGGACATATAAAAATTATGTTTACACTACTGTAGTCTATTAAGTGGGCAATAGTATTTTGTCTAAAAGAAATGTACATATCTTAATTAAAATACTTTGTTGCTAAAAATGCTAATTATTATCATTTATTTCATACATAACATTAGGGTACTTATTTGAGTTAAAAGGAGTGGATGATCATATTAATTTGACCTTGCCCTGCCTGAAGATTTGTTCTTTGCAAACAGTTGCATTATATAACAAGTGTGTCTGTTCTCACGAAAGTTCATTACGGACATTGCAGGAGGCTGTTGAAAGACATTTTAATATAGTTGTTTTTAACAAAACAAACAAGTTAGTGGCTCTGTATATTGGACTACAGTTCCTATCCTTGTTAGATGGGATAATGGGACTGATTAACCACCATTGTATGGAGATCTATACATTAGTGTGAGGTAATGTTTGTTTGAGTAATATTTTCTACTCACAAAATTATGCTAACATGCCACATATTTATGTAGGAAAAGAAATTATTAATTTTACAATTTATTTATAGGTGATGCATTTAAAAGTGTACACCTTTGTTTGATGTTTACCATTAAGAAATAGGTTGCTCTTATACCCCCCTTTTTAACAAAGAAGTGATACCTCCTGCCAATTCAACAAGTTGTCATATTTATTCTCTGGTTGTGCTCTTCACAGATATGTGACAAGCAAATCCTAGATCTTAATTGAATTTTCACATGTACAAGTTGAAAAAGCTTTCCCTTCACTCTGAGAGTAGCAAAAGTCCTTGTCTGTGTGGGGAGAAAAAAAAAAGAACGAATAAAATGGAGAGGGTAAGAAAGAAAAAGAGAGGTGGGCCACCTTCCTTCTATATAATCTCATAGGCATTGTTGGGGAGTTTAAGAAAACCGTGGAATGCTCGTTCTGATACATGCATTTCTTTCTTCTTCTGACACCTCTTTTTATCTCATTCTCGCTCCTTTTCGTACTACCTGTTTTTTTGCTTCTAAGCCACAGAGGTTTGTATTGTTGCTTTCTCCCCAGAGGTCTGACCTAATCAGTTTCAGTTAAAATATTTGACTCAAGCTTATCCATGATCCTAAGTACGCAGGCTGCCTTCCCACCCCACCTCTATCCAATTATGTGAAATATACTCTAAACCAAGCTTTCTCAACTTTTTCATCCTGGAGGAAATCTTCTATTCTTGGGAAACCATTGCATAAAAATTATTATCTTTACAGGTAGCATTGCACAGTGCACAAAGTTCAAAAAGTGATTTTATTTTTGGTTTGTGCTTTATGCTCTTTCCAGGAACCCTTAGTGGAGCAGTAGGCTACAGCTGAGTAGCAATGCACAGGATATGACAAGTGCTATCATGCTGTAAATTTCAAAAATAATGATGCTTCCCTCCCCCCCCCAAACACAATTCTCACAAAAACTCTAGGACATCTCACAGAATCCTACGGTTCCACGGAAGCCCTGCTGAGAAAGGCAGCTGTAGACATATATAGTTGGGCAAGCATTTATATCACTCTAAAAAAAATTTTTTTCCAGAAAATGATGAAATATTTTAGTGCAATAGATGACTCTAACAAGTCCAGTTCAAAGAATTCTCCTTGAAGAACTAGAGCAGAGCAGTCTGACCAAAGAGTTAAAGCAGTGGCTCCTCAGGCTTAGGATGGTATTCTATCTCCTTTGCATCTGGTTTACTACTAGATCCCCAAATCATCTCTTGGATATAGGTAGCTGTTACCGGTATATTTGCTTAAAAACATTTTTATCCTTCCTTCAATGGTAAAAATCATTTTCTCAAACAATTTACAACTAAAACAATATACATGTTTTTATTTTTGTATTGATTTGTTAGATTGACGCAATAGTGGTGACTATCTGTTATTAGATTAGATTTAATTATTAGATTTATTATTAATAATTTATTAATATTTACTATTATAATTATTAGATTTATATGTTACTCATTGCAGACGTTGCAATTCTGGGCAGCTAAAAAATAAACAAAAAACAGAACAAGATAAACAATTCCAATTAAAATCAACCAGATATTCATATCCTCTCCATTCAGAATCCCAATCATTTTGGCTGAAAAAACATCTGAGGAAAAAGCCAGTTTTTGACTGCCTTTCAGAAGGCCAACAAGGTGAGGGCCAGCCATATGTCAGGGTACTGTTTGAAAGGGCAGATACCACAATGCAAAATACATATCTCCAGGGTTCCATCACATGGCAGAGAAGGAACCTGAAGCATGTCTATCCTACTGAAATATGTGGGACAGACAGATAACATTGTGCATATACAGTCCAACAAACAACTCAATCCTCTTTCATATAGAGCTAATTAAGTGATAACCAAGACCTTGAAGCCTACAGAAAGCCATTGCTGTTCTCACAGTAGTGGTACCACCTATGCTGCAGTGTTCTAAACCAGTTGTAGCTTCTGGATAGTCTTCCTGGGCAGCCCCATTGTGTAGCACATTGTGTAGTCCAATGAGGAGTTAACTATGATGTGAGCCTTCGAATCCAGGAACAGATGCAAGTAGCACACAGGACAAAGTTCTGCAAAAGCAAGCTGCCACCTGTTCTTCAAGCAGGAGCTGTGAGTTCAGGAAGATCCCCAGATTCTGTACTAATAGAGGAGTGCAATCCATCTAGAACCAAAAATCTCTAGGATTCAGGAGACCCCAAAACTATAAACACTTGACTTTGGCCAGTTGAGCCTGAAATATAATACAGAATATTGATGACATTTGTAATAATAAAGCCTACTGGAATCCATTTTATTAAGCTAAACGCAAATCTATAACCAAGGCACCTGTCCCACATTCTAGAACCTAGAACTCACAAGTTATTACCAGCTGAACGTGTCAGACTGGGGCTCAAAAATTACAATATATGTGACAGGTAAGCCTAAGAAGTTAAAGATCAAAAGGAGAACTCTTTATCTTGATTGCAGGAACATTTGGCTGTAACAGAAGACCAGATGCCTCTAGAAAAAGATTAAGTAGAAAGGTTTCAGCTCTAATAACCAAATTAGGAGGATTGATTGATTGATAAAATTCATAGGCAGCCTCGGCATCATGCAACAACACTTAAAACATTAAAATATAAAGCTATCTAAACTGGCAGTGCATAGAATATGCCAGCTATTAGTCTAGTGGTGTCCACATTATTGATATGTTATTACAGCAGTGGCTGAGTGACATTATCAGCTGCTAATATGGATGGTACTACACCAAAATGATAAAAAGTAAAATCAAATTAATAATTAAAATTGAATAACAACATACAGAGATGTCCATTAAGTCCAACCTCAGAGCAAAACCAGGATGAACAGACCATAGCCTGCTTGAAAGCTAAAATGTAGAAACTTGGCAGATGTCACTTAGAACAGAGTTCCATAAAATTGGGGCCCAAAACATTATTGATCCAATCCTATTCCTTATATGATTATTTCCACAATTAATCAGTGGAACAATTTTCCTCCCGAAGTTGTGAATGCTCCAACACTGGAAGTTTTTAAGAAGAAATTGGACAACCATTTGTCTGAAATGGCATATTCTATTCTATTCTATTCTATTCTATTCTATTCTATTCTATTCTATTCTATTCTATTCTATTCTATTCTATTCTATTCTCACCAGTGTAACTTAATTCCAAGGCTGTGGAATTATGTTTATCAAGAGAAAGTTTCCCTGTTTGGAGCCTCCAAGAAGCATTGCAAGACATAGATTTTCCACCTCTTTGCTGATTTATTTGCTGCTTATCCATTAATTATTTTGTAAAGCAGTTCAGGAAAGTGGTTCAAAGTATGGACAGGGCTCAAGGTTGACTCAACCTTCTATCATTCTGGGATCAGTAAAATGAAGACCCAGACTGTTGGGAGCAATATGCAAATAATGCTTCGACACTGTAAACCATCCAGAGAATGCTGTAAAGTGCTATGGGGGCTGTATATAAGCCTAAATGCTATTGTATTTAAATACAATATACTATCATGTGCTGAACACACAATCAGTCTTTTTTTATAGGTAATGTATCTCTTATACCCTGTAATTTTTTTCAATTGTTTTTTAACATAATTTATTTTAAAATAACACTTTGTTCTTACGACTGCAGTTACATTTGAGAGGGAATGAATTTATTTACAACCCTGCTTGCTAAGAAGTCCTAGGGGCATTCTATGTGAGTAAGTTCATGTGTATCCTTATAATTCTTATGTTTCCCAGACACAAACTTATAGCAGGCAATGCATGAATACCATTCTTGAAGGGTCTATATCTAGTGTTTCTTATGGGCTCATTTCAGAATATGATGGTTTGGTTTTGATCCATTTTTTAAGGTAGATGGGTTTGATTTGCCCTATGATAAGATACCTTAATGTGCTCTTTGGATATTTATTAACTCAGGTTTTGTTTTCATCCATACTGTTACTCAAGTCTTCAGAATGTTTTGCAGCAAATTGGAATCATGTCTAGAGCATAAACAGATTGCAGAGTAAGCTGAGTAGACTTTATAAGTAACATGAATAATGTATGAATGAGTTTCTATTACTGCATTAAGCCAGCAATAATTTGGTAAATATAATTCTACTGAAAAACCCTCCCTGAACAATATACAGTATGTGTGCCTGTATCTACTCAGCATATACTAAAAGCCAGTTGGGTCTAAAGATGTAAGCACCATGCTAGAAAGCAGGAGATCCTGAGTTCAAGTCCCTCCTTAGCCATGAAAGCCAGCTGGGTGACTTTGGGCCAGTCACTCTCTCTGTCCAACTCATCACACAGGGTTGTTGCTGTGGGGTAAATAGGAGAAAAGTATGTTGGATATGTTTGTTACCTTCCGGAGGAGGCTTCGTGGTATCCGAAGCAGAACATCCATATTCAGTCATAGTTTCGTTCCATACAGTATTAACCTTGTGAACTCTAAAGCTTCCTCTTTCCACTATGTATTCAAGATGGACAGTAATTAATATTTATATGTTATTTACATGTAAGGGTACAGGTTTATACCTATGTTGTATATAGCATGTTTAAACGAGTGTATGTATCTGTACATTTTGAGAGCAAGCAACTAAAAAATGACAATAAAGGTTATCTATCATCTATCTATCTATCTATCTATCTATCTATCTATCTATCTATCTATCTATCTATCATCTATCCATCCATCCATCCATCCATCCATCCATCCATCCATCCATCCATCTATCTATCTATCTATCTATCTATCTATCTATCTATCTATCTATCTATCTATCTATCTATCTATCTATCTATCTATCTATCTATCTATCTATCTATCTATCTATCATCTATCTATCTCTATCTATCATCATCATCTATCTATCTTCTACCTTAATCCCCGCCAACATAGTTTCTTTCAAAACTCTCATTTTAGAAGAAGTACCCAACAGGGAGGATGGAATGTGGCTGTGATACCAAATCCTCACTCTGGTGCCAGAGATCTCCTTATGATCCTTGAAAGAAACTCTTGACACAGCCAGTGGATCTTGGGTCCAGTTATCACGCTGTTGCTCTCTCTCTCTCTCTTCTCTCTCTCTCTTACACTTATTTCACTGATCTCAAGCAGCAGAATATCTTTGACTTAATTATTAGCATTTGGGCATAACATGATTTTACAAGAATAACCAGCATTTCCCTCAAAGGCATGATTTCCTTAGAAAATTATACATATAAAACTCCCAGTGATAGATAAATATTGGTTTTGACTCTTAGCCTCCTTGCTCCTGTTCCTAATTCAATAGCAGAAATCCATGAGTCATCAGATACCAGTTCTAACCTGAAAGTCTCTATGAAGTGCTTTTTGCTTAGAAAACCACAACCTGATACTGTGCAGGGGCACGTCATGTCCACTGATTGAACTAGGAAGATGAGTTATAAAAATACAGGAATATACACAGGTTACTTCTATCACTGCATGTCGTCCTGAGGCACCGGTCTTTTTTTAGGTGCCTTTTGTGAAAGATCCTGTACATGTTTCAGTAGATTGCTATCTAGGGATTAATAATAATACATTAAAAGGTGAACAAAGGCTAGTTAATGAAGTGACTGTTAGCTGATGTTTGAGCAAGCTTTTCCTGAAAAATCAATGTGTTAATGGCTGTATCTATGTTTATAAATCTTGGGCAGTTAGATTATATTGAGTCTGGACAACTGAACATGGAAACAGCTTCTCTAACTTGTTAAGGCTTCCATTAGTGAGTGGAGAATAACTACATGTAAATGATAGTGCTGAGTCAGCTGAAAAAACACCACGGAATCTCCAAGACCAGACTTAATGGTTGCAGGTTTAATTGGGAGAAGGCTATCAAAGTGAACAAGTGAAAGCAAAGTCTTCCTGGTTTGCAGTTAGTACTTACTTATATTACTGATATATTACTTATATCACACTCAGGGTGTTATAATTTCCTTATCATAGCAGAGATGGTGATGGACATGTTAGACCTTGAAAAAAAGCAACTAATCTGGAAAATCTTCTCAGCAGATCATGCTTTTTAAAATTATTACAACATGCATCTGTGGCTGTCCCCTGACCGGCCACCTGTCTATATGTCTTTTCAAAAGATTTTCAGGCAAAAATGACAACAGAAGTAGTTATCATTAGTTGACCATCAGAAGCTAAACTGGGTCTAGAGAGGTTATATTGAGTTTACTGTAAAACAGTGACCCGGGATCTGAGCCTTTGATTTGTGGCTATATGGATGACTCCAGATGTAGGTAGGAATATGATGATAAACTCATTGCTTTCTGACTAGCTGGGGTGCGCGCGCGCACACACACACACACACACACACACAAACACACGCTGGATGCAGTCTGACCTGGTATAAATACAAGGAACTGGCCTTCAGCCCTTTGCCTGTCAACAGAGTCATACCTCCTGCTTAGGCTTTACCTTCTCTGATTTCAGATTGTTCCAGGTCCAACTGCTGACCTCAAAAAACCTGAGCTTTGGGAATATGACACACCCTCCAAGTCTAGACATGAGTACAGCTGCCCGAGATCCCGGTCTGGCACAGTTAAGAGACCTGAGCTGTATATCTCTCTCTCAGTGAATTTGGATTAGATCAAGCCAATAATATCCAATCCATAGACCAAAAAATTCACAATGGCACGTACTGCAAAATAATATTAGAATAATTTTCAACATGCAAATCATTTCTGCTCTTCTCATTCTACATAACAATAAGTGTCAGTAATTATGTCTAGCTTCCAGGCATAGTTGAAATTAAGTGATTTGTCTACAGATAGGCAATATGTTCATGGTTGAAATGGAATGGATTCCTCTTCTCCTCAGAGCAAGTCAACTGCTAGATAAACTTTAGCCAAGAACATATAATAATAATAATAATAATAATAATAATAATAATAATAATAATAATAATAATAATAATAATAATAATAATAATAATAATAATAATAATAATAATAATAATAATAATAATAATAATAATAGGAACTGCTTCCATCCTGCGACGATATCTGTAATAACATCAAACATCCACATCTGCCTTGGTAAGGACTCGATAGGTAGACAAAATGCCAAATCCAGTCTAAACATCTGGCTGACTGTGCTATGATCAACAACAACAACAACAACAACAACAACAACAACAACAACAACAACAACAACAACAATAATAATAATAATAATAATAATAATAATAATAATAATAATAATAATAATAATAATAATAATAATAATAATAATAATAATAATAAAGTTGGGCGGGACCTTGGAGGTCATCTAGTCCAACCCCCTGCTCAGGCAGGAAACCCTATACCATTTCAGAAAAATGGCTGTCCAGTCTCTTCTTAAAAACTTCCAGTGTTGGAGCATTCACCGCTTCTGGAGGCAGGTTGTTCCACTGGTTAATTGTTCTAACTGTCAGGAAATTTCGCCTTACTTCTAGGTTGCTTCTTTTTTTGGTTAGTTTCCATCCATTGCTTCTTGTCCTGCCTTCAGGTGCTTTGGAGAATAGCTTGACTCCCTCTTCTTTGTGGCAGCCCCTGAGATATTGGAAGACTGCTATCATGTCACCCCTCGTCCTTCTCTTCATTAAACTAGACATTCCCAATTCCAGCAACCGTTCCTTATATGTTTTAGCCTCCCTAATCATCTTTGTTGCTCTTCTCTGTATTCTTTCTAGTCTCAACATTTTTTTTACATCATGGTGACCAAAACTGGATGCAGTATTCCAAGTGTGGCCCTACCAAGGCATTGTAAAGTGGTATTAACACTTCACGTAATCTTGATTCTATCCCTCTGTTAATGCAGCCTAGCACTGTGTTGGCTTTTTTGGCAGCTGTAGCACACTGCTGGCTCATATTTAAGTGATTGTCCACTAGACTCCAAGATCCCTCTTCCAGTTGCTATACTATACCTATACTATACCTGTGCATTTGGTTTTTCTTGCCTAAATGTAGAACCTTACTTTTTTCACCATTGAATTTCATTTTATTAAACAGCGCCCAATGTTCAAGTCTGTCAAGATTCTTCTGTATCTTAAGCCTATCTTCTGGAGTGTTGGCTATTCCTGCCAGCTTAGTGTCGTCTGCAAATTTGATGAGTTCCCCATCTATCCCCTCATCCAAATCATTGATGAAGTTGTTGAAGAGCACTGGGCCCAGAACAGAGCCCTGGGGCACCCCACTACACACTTCCCCCCATGTAGATGCAGTTCCATTGAGGACCACACGCTGAGTACGGCCGGTCAGCCAGCTATGAATCCATCTGGTGGTGATGCTGTCTAACCCACATTTTTCTATCTTATCAAGTAGTAGGTTGTGGTCTACTTTATCAAATGCCTTACTGAAGTCCAAGTAAATTATATCCACAGCATTCCTCTGGTCCACTAATTTTGTCACCTGGTCAAAGAATGCAATAAGATTTGTCTGGCATGATCTGTTTTTGACAAACCCATGTTGGCTTTTGGTAATGACTTTGTTTGCCTCTAGGTGTTCACTGATTGGTTGCTTGATTATCTTTTCCAAGATCTTCCCAGGTATTCCAAATACCCGAGTTGTTATACTGTGACCAGGAGCACATTTAGATGAAGTGCAAGGTGTAAGCTGACTTGCTCATCTTTTCATTTAAATGGGCAAAGTTGTCCCTTTCACAGCTTTTATACATCACCTGCTCACATGATTTATTTCCGTCAGTTAACACTATGCAGCTGTATGCAAAGATCTGATCATAGTTATTCAGAGGTACGTAGTTCGGAAAATGGTGAGGAATGGGTCCATTTTCTAAATACATATATTTCAGCCCTGGAAAAACACATTGGGAGAGAAATGACAGGAAAATTCAGGGAAAAGGAGGAACAGGAAAGGGAACATGATATTTCTGAAGGAAAAATCAAAGACTGTAAATGAGATACCCTTGTTATTTGTCAGTAAAGGATATTACAGCCATACTTGGGTTTTTTTTTTCGTTTTTTTTAAATGAACATAAAAAGCAAGCAATTTCTTTCCTTTTTTTAATTTGGAAACAATAAATAGTACTTTGTTATAAAAGCCCATTTTGGAGATTCTACTATTTAAAGCTCACATAACTATTCTCACTACCAAGGAAAATAACAGTGGCATCAGGTTAAACCATGGGTCGGCCAGCCGAAATATCCAACGAGCCGCACGGACCCGTTTCCCTAAAAAAAAAAACCCCTGGGAGCCGCACCCGCCCGCGCATGCGCGCCCGCCCGCGCATGCGCGCATGTACACGCACCCGTGCATGCCCGTTCGCGCATGTGCGCGCGCACCCGTTCGCGCACGCGCCCGTGCATGCGCACCCGCCCGCGCATGCGCACCCGCCCACGGCGGAGGCTCCGGAGCCGCAGGTGATCCCTCAAAGAGCCGCATGCGGCTCCGGAGCCGCGGGTTGCCGACCCGTGGGTTAAACTGAACAATTGTTGAAATAGAAAGAATTTGCAAGCAGCTGAGGGAAAATGAGAGCCAGTTTGGTCTAGTGATTAAGGCACCAGGAGACTGTGAGTTCTAGTCCTACCTTAGGCATGAAAGCCGGCTGGGTGACTTTGGGTCAGTCCCTGTCTCTCAGCACAACCCACCTCACAGGGTTGTTGTTGTGGGGAAAATAGGAGAAGGAAGGTATGTTTTCTACCTTGAGTTATCTATAAAAATAATAAAGTCAGGCTAAAAAGAGGAGACACTCACCGCTGGAGGTGGTTGATAGGGTAAGAAGGTCTCATCCTGTGCCATCTATTTTCTTGGTTCTAGTTTTTATATAGCTTTTAAATTTTTAAATGTTTTTATATTTATATTTTTGCTCTTTGTAAGCCACCCAGAGTTGCCTTATTGGAGATATCGGCAGCATCTAAATTTCATAAAATAAAAAAAATAAAATTAAAACTAAAAATATGGGAAATTTAGTGGAGAAGCTGATAAAGAAAAGTCCCCTGCTCATTTTCTGCTAGCCATTTTTCTCTTCTCTCTGTGTGTGTCTTTCCTTTGTCATCTTCTCCTCCACAGGCAAGACCGACTGCTTTTGTCAGAGCTCTGCTCTGAGCTATGACAGAGGGCTTTAGACATTTTGTTGAAATGGAGATTGTCCAACTCTCCCCTAAATCATGTCATTGATAATATATGACACAGGACTTAATTCAGACATCTTTCAGTGCTGGTTCTGGAATAACAACTATGAGATACTCCTCATATTATGCATATCTGCTGTTAAGTTACATTCATTCACTCCAAAAGACATCCATGTGCCAGGAAATTAAGACCAACTGCAAGTTCATAACTTGTGTTTTTGTGTAATGCTGCAAATACTGCATGTCTGCTGCATTATAAATAATCAACGCTGCCACGTTTTTTGTGTTTCCTATATAATAGAGCCTTGGGACAGGATAGAGGGTCCCATCTAAGACGCGACCTCTGTCTTTCTCTCTGAGTTTTGCAGCACTGTCTACAGGTCTGGAAATATCTTAGAAAATTCAAGAATCTTTTTGCAATCGACTATGCAATCTGCATAGGTTGTACAATGTCCTAAGTCATCCTCTAGCAGTATGTTTTGATCTGTGGAGACCAGCACATGTTGAAACATCCCTTGCATCTGAACTTTGAATTTGAGCAAATCTGGTATTATGGTATGTCATTTTAGAATGCCTAATGGGTAATCACCTGAACTTTTACATTAGGAAAGGTCTCTTCCATTGTACTAGAAGAGTTCAAGAATAGAAATTGTCAATTGGACCGATGCTTTTTCATTCAAGACACTCAGTTAAATAAAATTCTAAGAGTTACTTCAGTATTTTGTGCATTTCTGCATTCCCATTTTCAATTAATGCCCTATCTAAAGGAATTTTAAAAATATACTGACAAATAATGCAATGAGAAAGCAGTTCAGTAAGCCAGATCAATTTTCTATTGTTGAGACTTTGCCAGCCTTAAGATGACCCTGCCTTAGCAGTGTTTTTAGGAACCCTCCTACTTCGGACTTGGATATGAATTGAGGTTATACAGTATCCATATTGATTTTCTGTGAAAAATAATGTCTTTGTCTTGTAACCCGTATAATTCAGGCCACACAGCTGATTCTTCATTACTTATTTTTTGGCCAAGAGAGGCTACCAAAAACAAGTCTACATAATGATTCCAGGGTTAAATGCTAACTTGTATGTATGAAATGGTTATCAAATGTCCCAGAAAGAGTATGTATATCTCCATTGTTTTCATGGAGAATGTTTATCAAGCTATCTAATGTGGATGACTATGTTTATTCCTTAACGTTAACATTCCTTAACATACAACCATAAGAATAAAACAAACATTCTTATCAAGATCCACCCACCATTCTGCCACAGCATCTGGGAGAACAGCCACCGTTTCAGTGCATTTTGGAACATCAACAGGGCCTAATATACAGGATTTAATATGCACACAGGACATCAATCCTGTTTCATTGGTGCTTCTCATATATTGTCACTGGTACATATCTTGACTGAAAAAAATTGGGCATGATTATGTATCACAAAACCTAATGGGGGATGGATACATAGGCTTTTTTGTCTCTGGCACTTCTACCATTAGTAACTATGAAAATATCCATTTTGCATCCTTCCTTTGAAGTAGCTTGCTGGCAAAATATTAATTCAACTAATGAAAAGTATTTATCTCAGCATTTTATTTGGTTGGGTACTCTCAAGCTTTACTTGTTTTCTTTTGCCCTTGGCAGTTTTCAATGACCAAACCTGTTTTTGTAGTCTGATCTTAGCATATGACACAAAACTGAATGCAATCTTTGACATGAAAAGATTGTCCATCCTTGTGATAAGAAGCAGAGGTGACAATAATAATTGTGAGTGTCCTCTGCATATAGGACAATTGCTTCTAAAATAGCTGCCCAGAAGAGAATAGTGGAGTAGCAGTGAAAGTAATTAAAAGGTTTTTCTTTCTTTTCTGTTTTTTTCTAAATCTACAAGATGAAATAAAGTGGATTTCTTACATACTAAAGATTGAGAACAATGCCAAAAGAAGCACATTAATTTCTGGATGGATATCAAACACAATAGGGTTATTATACCTGGGCAGCAAAAATCCAGACAACCGCTAAATTGTGGCAAAGAACAAATTATTTCTTTTTTCTTTATAAAGAGTGCCTGATCCACAATCACGAGATAAAAAAAATGATATGTGTCTGAGTGAATATTCTATAATCGGCTGATTTCTCTGATCAAGTAAAACAAAGTTATAATGAAAGGTCTTTCTTAAAAGAGAACAGAACTCTCTGATCTGTTCCAAAAGTTGGAACGTTTGCTGAAAATAAATTTTGTCTTGCGGTGTAATGGTATAAAAAGCAGCCATGTAAAAAAAAAGAAAAGAAAAGAGAGCTGATGCTTATTTAGAACTTTCTTTCTCAATAAAAGAACCAAGATTCTTATAACAATTTATAAAGACATTAAATACACCTTTATATATGTATTATCTCAAACACTTTTGTGGATCCCAGTTCACTTTATGAGGTGTATGGAGATAATGGAAAATAAGGAAGAAAATAACATGTATTCATGTAATAACATGTATTCAAAAGTGACCAAACATGACAGAACACTAGGTGGAAGACAGACAACCTTGAATTGAATAACTACTTAATACTTGTTGTTTAGTAAGAAACCTTGGCCTTTGTTTAATCCTGAAAAATGGTATTAAATCTCCTGAACAATTCTAGCTCAGCAGTTTTGGGACGGAACTGGTCTTTAATCTCCTTTTCTCACTCTGATGTCAGTGACAGTTTGTCTTGGGGAGTTAAAATGCTGCTTCTCTGAATTTTGAGTATTGTTATTAGTGGTGTGAGACTTTGCTTGTTTATTGCTTGTTGCCAAGGTGCCTCTGAGACAATGTTTCTCAACTTTCTCAGCTTTAAGATGTGTGGACTTCGTGCTGGCTGGGGAATTCTAGGAGGTGACGTGCACACATCTTCAAGTTGCCAAGGTTGAGAACTACTGCTGTAAGGCATGGGTATTGTGAAATAATATATTGAAAGCAGATTTTGTTTTCTCAATACCCATAATGCCTTCCTGGGTGAAGTGTATTATTTTCATGTAGTCAGTTTCAGTTTTCACCCATATTATGTGGAGTGCTTCAGGGTTCGATATTCTCCCCATTCCTGTTTAACATCTGCATGAAGCCATTGGGCGAGGTCATCCATTACCATGAGATGAAGTATCATCAGTAAGCTGATCATACCTAACTATGTATCTCCACTCCTTAGTGAACTAAGCAATGCTTTTGATGTCCACTTTTACATGTTTTGGTGGTGGAGGTCTAGATGGGGAACCATCAGCTAATTCCTGGCATGATGGAGTGTTTTGTGTTTCAGACCTTCCAGCTCAGGAAAGTTACTATCTTTGGTGCTGGGTGGGGCTGCATTGCCTCAGACTTATGTGAAATCAGGGGGGTCTTTCTGCACTCACTACTCCTGCTCAAAGAAGGAGGGCCTTTATATAGCTTCATGTTGTGTGCCAGTTACTCCCATTCCTTGATTGAGAGGCTCTACTTCTAGTCATACATGCCCTGGTCAGCTTCCAATGGACCATTGTAATGTGGTCCGCATGGGGCTGCCCTTAAAGAACATCCAGAAGCTTCGGCTGATGCAAAATATGGTACAGTGGGCAGCTATGTGTGTACACATTACAAGTGTGCTCTGCAAGTTGCGTTGATTGCCAGCTTACTTCTAGATTCAATTCAAGGTGCTAGTCTTGATCTTTAAAGCCCTACACGGCATGGGGGTAGGTCTTTGTGGCACCACCTCTCCCTACTAAAATCTACCCATTTTATCATGACCAGCAGGAGGATCCCATCTGCTAAGGAGTACCATCTGATGGGATTCAGGAAGAGCACCCACCCTTTGGAATACCATTCTCCTTGTGATGTGATTGGCCCCTTCCAGAGAGCCCTTAAAACTTGGTTCTGTCAGTGAGCTTGGGGATCCCATAGAAATAGGGGTCCCACAAACTGGTTGTATTCTATGTAGGACATGTTTTTGTTTATAGTTCTTAATTGTTTTAATGGTTTTGTCTGAACTGGGTGCACCAGGCAGAGTCATACACATAGAATAGGTGGCAAGATAAATTTAATAAATTAATAAATAGCCAAGAAAAAAAAGCAAAAGCTACATTTATACAATGTCTCTATCTCTATTATACAGTGCACTACTCTCCATTCATTAACAGCATTCAAAACACAGCTATCTGCCCCATATAGAACGCCAGGAAAGACAGTCCCTTGCTTCTGTTTGTACACTTGGGAGAAAGGACTCATTCTTCAGGTGTATTGATTTTAATTGTCATAACATCCAAGAGAAGAGAAAAAGAAAAAAAACCTACAAGATACAGAAAATAGTTTTTTTTTTTAAAGGAAAGCCAATTCCAAGCACATGTGTGCATGTATACATATACATGCCATTTTTTAAAATAAGAGCCAGTTTGGTCTAGTACGTAAAAGGCATCAGACTAGAAACCGGGAGACTGTGAATTCTAGTCTCATCTTAAGCATGAAAGCCAACTGAGTGACTTTGGGCCGGCAACTCTCTCTCAGCCCATCCACCTCACAGGGTTGTTGTGGAGAAAATAGGAGGAAGAAGAAGTATTGGGTATGTTTGCTGCCTTGAGTTACTTATTAAAAAAATAACAAAATGAGATAAAAATTAAAAAAAAATACTAAACCTTGGTCAAGGGAAATAATATCGAATGGTCTTTCCACTGCAATCAGTTTGGATGTTGACAGTGAAGACATTTCTTCTATCCAGGATTTTTAAATCACACAAAGGAGGATATATAGGCAATTGGAAAGGAGGACAGATAGGGGAAAAGGAGAACATACTGTTTAACTTTCCTAGCATATGTGACAAAAATTACAGTGAAAAATATCAAAACAAAGAAGATTTTAGGCCTATGTGTATGTGAAGTTATTCTTTCTAGCATCAAAAAATCTGGTTTTTCAATAGCAGAAATGTGCTAGAGTTGATCGGAGTATTCTGCATGTAACTGATTAAGGTCTTGTCCATTTCAGATAGATGTGCAAGTCAAATCAGGATTTTAATCAACTAATTAAGAGTTATCACTTATTAGGGAAACTTTGAACCATAGACGAAAGTTGCTCAGGTAAAGATAAGATACTAAAACAGGCAGGCAATGATTTTAAGACTATGCCTGCTGAACAGAGAATTTAAGAACAAAAAAAAGGTCATGTCTTCCTTTTGCCTGACATAAGGTAACCCTAGTTAGAAGTTGTGATATCTTTCCAACAACATAAGATTATCATTTTAGATATATATCAAGTCCAAAGTTCTTCATAAACAGATAATTTTTGAGTACATTATTTCACACAGTATTAGCAACTTTGAAACTTATTTTTTTAAAGCACAAACCTGAATATCAGAGGCCTCTCAAATATTTCAAGCATAAAAAGATCGACATGCAATCCTTTTGCTGAAAGAAAATGAGTCTTTTGATCAAATTGTCTCATTTTAATATCATAAGAAACATATTTAACACTGTCTATATCAAATATTTTGAAACATTAAGTTGCTTTAATTAATACCATTTTGTATCCAAATATTCCCAAAATGTACTTATCGCTAAATTTTAAACAGGAATGATCGCAAGGTGTCAATTGTCTATGCAAATAGGGATGGAATTTAAATTTCCATCTGAAAATCATCCAAATACCTCTTGCAAATTTAGTGTCAAATAATAATAATAACAATAATTTTGGCTAAAAGAAATCCCAAAGCATTGGAAAAGAAGTTATACATATTTGTAAAAAGTACAAAGGTTAGGTACTTTTTTGTAAAAATAGCTGAACTCTTATTCTGCAATAATCCACATGACCTTTACCAATATTATTGTGATTATTATATTGTCTTTATTTTTAATATTTATTTTTCCATACTGCATATTAAGTGTCACTTTTACACAGCTTGCCTGGATAAATATTTGGGGTACAATTCACTAGAGATAAGTACAGTGTAAACTCATTTATTTTTATAAGGAACATTTAAGCAAAATGTTAATGCTCTCACTGAAATCAAGAAGCATTAACAATGAATATTATCTTAAGCTGGACTGTACTCTTAACAGGGAAAGTTCTCCTTTCTTTTTTGCTCATAATTTTTTTTTTAGAGTGTAGAGTTCAGTCTTGCACTCACTAACCTCTTGCTGTTGATTAGATTATTTTGCACAAGTTCAGGCACAAATATTTAATCAAACCTTTCTGCTGTTGCCAACTCTCCCAGTCCTGTTGCTCCATAGCAAGGACTGTGGTGTTCCTGCATTAAACAATCACCTTCCTCAAAAACAAAATGCAATCTATAAACATTCTGCCTCATTTCACTTCCAAGCCCTTTGCAATGAAAGCAAAAGCTATCTCTGTTTCCCTTAGTGCTTTATTTAGAAAAGATTAATTTGAAGCTGTGAAATAAAATTGTGTTGAGTGACAGTTCCCAGAAGAACAGCTGCCCACATTAGATTTTCATCATTGCATGGCCAATGAGATCTGCTTCAGGTCATTTTTTTTTCCACTGGCACAATGCCTCAAGGAGGAGAGTTAGGGTTCACCTTCTGACAATTCTTATATGTACCTAGAGGCCTCATGAATTAAGAGCTGGGATAGCATCCAAAAGAAGCTACTTACCTCATGCTTTGAAGTGAAATCAGGTTCTTAACTAAAAACCATAGAGATCAATGCATTATTATATTTGAGGAGATAGTATCTGGGATAGCATGCAATACAGTATCTGCTATTGCATATGAGCTATGCCCTGCTATGAAATATGAAAAAGGTCTGCAGTGATGCAATCTGGGCTGGGAATCCTGGTTAGGAGGTGATCTGGAGAAGTCACATTTGCGCTCCTTAATGTTCCATCCTACTTCTCTCCTGGCATTCTTTGCCGCTTCTCGTCTTTTCCCTACCCATTTTTATTTTTATTTTTCACATTTTTTTGAACCGCCCAACACCAAGAGGGACTCTGGGCATTCAACAATAAAATGTTAAAATATAAAAACAGCATATAAGAATTTTAAAGAACGAACAGTTCAAGGATGATTGAACCGTCTTGGAAAATTAGTTTAAAAGGCAAAGGCAGCGCTCTCAGAGTGCCAGCCGGCCCCACGCAAGGCCACAGAGCCATATTTTAACTCCTTTTCGGAAGGCCAGGAGAGTGGGGACCTGCCACGCCTCTGGGGGTGAGATTATTCCATAAGGCGGGAGCATATGAGTATACCATATCTGTATAGTTCCTCTCTTCTAGCTTGCCCCATTCAGACATCCTTGATATTTGTTGCAATTACACTTACTAGCATTCCTATTTAGTATTGTCTTTGTTGACTACGAATTTTGGAAACTATGATCTTCATAGTTTCGAAGACGGTTCTATTCATTAGTTCTACCTTACTTTCCTTAATTTACTTGGCAGCAATCTTACACTTTTTCTTTTCTTTTTTTCTCTGAACTTCTAAAAGTTTGGATGTGTTACAGAACAATGTTGCACTTAGGAGATTTTCTTTTCAGCTTCTTTAAGGTAAGGAGGCAAATATAACTGCAAGACAAGCCTCTGCCTTCTTTTTATTTCAAAGATGCATTTCAAAGATTCACAGTGCTGATTTTAGGGGCTGAGCTCCAGGTTTATGCCCGGTAATCCTAATGGTATAGCTAGTAATCTGTATACAGGTAGTCCTTGCTTAGCGACCACAACTGGGACCAATAACTCAGTCATTAAGCAAAGTGATCATTGAGTAAAACCACAACTTTGCTTGCTATCTTACTTCAGCTTTCCTTTGCTTTACTGATCTGCAAAGGACAAAAATGAAAAGATTGGTTGCAAAGTTACTTTTTCATCAGCGCTGTAACTATGAACTGTCACTAAACAAAGCAGCCACTAAAGAAGGACTATCTGTAATAATCTTACATCACTCTTGGAGTCAATAGATATGCTGATGGAAAATTCAGAATTCCCATCCATAAAGGCTACTGCAAAGTTATTATTAGACATTTGTTTTGCAAACTGCAGTGGAACAGATCAAACTTTCCTACCGGAGGCTGGCTGCTTACTGTGCTTAGTCTTCCACTGAGAGAATCCAGAGCCTGCCAATTGCATACTAGACAGATGGTCATGTAACACAACTTGGCTATAACCATGAAACCACTTGGTCCCCAGAAGTTCTTGTTCCTGTAAGTGAATAAACATATCATAAAACCAAAGAAACAAACTCTGAGAGATCACAGAGACACCTAGCAGGCATTGTTGAAAGGAAAGAGTTTCAAAAACAATTAGAGCATTTATTCCTACTTAAAATGAGGCATAGATATTTTTGTGGTACTGTATTACAATACAAGTGATGCATCAGGAAACACTGCAATAAAATTAAATTAAATTAATGAGAGCTAGTATGGTGTAGAGGTGAATATGCTGGCCTGGAAAGCAAGACACTGAGTTCTAGTCCTTCCTTAGATATGAACACTGGCTGGGGGACTTTAAGCCTGTCATTTTTTCCTACCTCAACCCACCTCAACAGGATGAAGCCTATAAGTATCTGGGCATTTAGAGTTGGATCAATCAAGCATGGATAAGTTAAAAATGTGATTATTAAAGAATATATCCAAAATGTGAGAAAAGTGCTAAATAGACAAAAATGAATAGCGGTAACACCATCAAAACCATTAATACCTGGGCCACATTGTTATAAGATACACTGCTGGAATTATTGATGTATACAAGTTGAACTGGACAGTTTAGATCAAAAACCCAAAAATCTAATGACTATTCACTACACATTACATTCCCATAATGATACCGATAGATTATAAGCAAAAACAGGACAAGTGTTCAGTTCATAGAATTCTTCCCTCTCTCAATGTGTCTCCTTTCAATAAAGGAGAATATTTGTGCCTCAGGATTGAGATGAGGGGTCCTTGGTGCTTTCTGAGCTTGGTTGTTTTCTTGCATGTGTTTAATTACCCAACTAGGTAACATCATTTGTGCTGGGTAATGAAACATCTGCAAGAAAACAACCAAGCTCGAGAGCATCAAGGACCCTTCCCTTCTCCTTTCAAACAAAAAAGAAAATTATGACTACATTGGAGAAACTCTCTTTTAAAGCAGAGGCAGTGGTGGGATTCAGCCGGTTCGCACCACTTCGGCAGAACCGGTAGCTAATTTTTTGTTGCCCAGGCCCAGAATGGACTTCCAGAAGTGGCATCCACACAGAGAACCGGTTGTTCACATATTTGAATCCCACCACTGAGCAGAGGGGCTCCAGAATATATTCAGGCTCCAAAACGTCAGGTAGCCAGCCCCAGAAAACCATGAAAGTGGTCTCCAGGAGAGTTACAAAATGGTAGTTTTTAAACTGAAAGAAAAAAAAATATTTGGAGAACTAAAGAATAATCATACTAGAAATGTTTAATTATAATAGAGGTAAATGAAATGAAATCAACATTTTTGTGATGGCCTCACCCAATACTTTTGGCAATACAATCTCCGGCATCTGATTCAGATTGAACATGGCCCTTGCCCCAGAGAGATCCATACATCCTCAATTAGACTACTTAATTATAATTTAACAAGCCTGCAGAACATTTATCCCAACTCTTTTGAATGAGTTACAACTGAACTAACCAGATTTTCCCCAACACTGGATATAGTAGAGAATTTCAGGTCCCTAGTAGAACTTCCCAGAATAAATAATGTCACTTTTTGCCTGAAATGCTGGAAATTCAACATTTCAGTTCCTTCCTTTTTTAATGAAATGGTACTTTTACTACCTGCACTGTGATTTCATTTCCTGCCCTGATAAGTCCTTTGCACCCACAGGGAAGGGTAGGGAAAGGGTGTAATGGGGAAAGAGACAAATGAAAAGACCAGAAGCGAACTTTCCCACCTCTTTTATTAACCGACAGATCTGCAGGGCTGCAGCATTGATCTGTCAGTTTATTTCCTCTTTTCAATGCCAGAGTCTTGGACTTAGTATTAAGACTGTTATACACTTTTGACCCTCCTGATCAGAAATTAACGAAAAAAATGGAAACAAAAATCTCCTCCTCCTCCACATTCTTTTTTTATGTCATATAGTGCTCTTTCCCACAATTACTCTTTTTGCAGTAATCGAGTGGGCCATTTTAAGTAAGCTTAATGTGACTTGGAGTTTGGCTCTAAGTCATGTTTGCATACCTTCCATCTGTATTATTACGCAGGCAGTTGACCTGATTTCAATAAGAGCACTTGACCCCATGTCAGGCAAGAGGGAGAATTCTACATTCCACTCATCTGGGGTGAATAAAATAGAAGGCTCCATAAGAAAAGCCATCAGATTTCAACCTCACACCTCTTAATGAGCATTTCTTTTTCTGTTAAATGCAGGTGCTGTTTTCTTACAAGGGGCATCCTGGTACATCATGTAATCACAACAAAGTACAGTTTCCCAGTTTCGATACCCTCTGGCAATTTGAGCTTCAAATGTCTAATGTGAAGCAGAGATACTATGAGCAAACAGGGTGACTCACTGTCTGATAGAGAACTCCAGGCCAAGCTGGTAAACAATCTCAACTGGTCCTATCTGGATTTTCAAAGCCTGTAGGATGATTTCACTGAGAGCAAATTTTCTCCGGGCTCTTGCTGAAAACCCAAATGACTGATTTTCTAGACCAAACTGTTTTTCAAATTAGATTCTGTACTGAATGGCAAAAGGGTCACCGTAGAAGTATCTATTCATTAAAATGCCACAGACATCCTAATACATTTATAATATTATGCAATTTTGAAGATTGCATAAACGTGGTTTTTCAAAAGATCTGACTGGAATCAGCCAGTTCTCAGAATCTTGTTTTCTGTGAAGCATGTGGCTATTTAATTCAAAACTGCCCAAACTTTTGTACTGTTTATATTTTCTACTTTTTCTGGGATACTTTAAAATTTGGTATAAATATCCTATAACTTACTTTCCTCATACACAATCCACCATGGGTAGGAATTTTCAGGCAGAGATTTTTTTTTTTTAGTACTACATCTCAAAGTCTTACCTTATTTTACCTAACCCACAGTACATGCCATGGGAAAAAATTTTTTCCTGCTATATCCCTTGAAGTTGCGTTCATGTCAGCCATCTTTAGCTATACTGGACTTAAAGCTGTAATTGCCCTTGTTTTCTGACACCATCCAACTTCTGTTAGACTTTCAGCTGTAATTCACTACTAGTAACCATGGCTTGGAAGTGCTCCACTACCAATTGTAGAGAACATGTCCTCCTGACAGAACCTTTCTCTGGTGACTAGCACATGAAACAGTAGAAGCAAACTATCTCAAATGTGTCTTTTCAAAAGGCAACTTTTCTTGAGGAAGAAGAACCGTTTTATTCTTCTTCCTCAAGGAAAAAAGCAGTCCAGTTGCCTTTTGAAAAAGCACCTTTGAGACAACTATGACCTGCATGACTGAGAATCTCCAGATATTTAGAAGCAAACTAAATCCATCCATTTTTAAAGTAGCATTTTCCATTTTCTCCTGACAAATGATTCATTCATAATCTTGATGCTGATGCAGCCGGGATTAGCATCTGCTTAACTCCTATTTAGCTTGTTGAAGCTACTGAGGGCACACATCCTCCTCCAAGGGTCACCATGTACTGCTTTGCATCGCCATTTGGGCTTTGGCAATGGAAATAATCCTTATGTACACTTATTCTAGAAAACTACTAGACCTATTATTAAAGAAAGGTTCAGTAGAGATTCAAAAAACCAATAGAACTTGTCTTTTTTTAAAAAGGGGGGGTAGATCTGTTTAAAGCTGGAAAAGATATATTGCTATTTCTATTTCAAATGAGCACATTCAATGCTTTCTGCTGCTTCTGCAGACAAGGGGTTTTGCATGGTCGTGCCTTTTCACTCTTTAGCGCAAGTGATTAGTGATGATTTTTCCCACCAGCTGCTCACAATATGTGAGAGGAAAGGAAGCAAAGCCAAAGAAATCTACCCATTGCTTCCTGAAACTGGCTTGCAGTAAGCTATAAGGACGAGATCACTCACCCTTCGTGAAATAAAATGGCTGTAACTGAAACAGAGGAAAACACCAATATGTGGGGTAGCATAAATTATTTCAGCATATTTTTTCTGCTAACTGAAACACTGAATAAATCTTTCTTAACTCAACATGCAAAAGAGTCACCTTGGAGGGAAGCCGGGTGACCACTATAAGCTTAAACAAATATATAGGTGGACAAAGATTACATGCCAGAATAGTTCTCTATTAGTTCAAAACTAGCAGATAGTGCTATAGCAAAGAAGTGAAAAATTGCCATTGCATTCTCAAATTGTGATCTGTTCCACAGTTAATCCCTGGCCACATCTATATACTTCTCTCTCTCTCTCTCATATATATATGTGTGTGTGTGTGTGTGTGTGTGTGTGTATGTATATGTAATGTATACTGTATGTATATCTATATATGTATAGTGTATGTGTATATATATGTGTGTGTATATGTATATGTATGTATGCAGTGCTTTTTTTGTAAAACAAAAAGGTGCCGGAACTCACACACATCACACAACCCGCCTTGCCTACCCTACAAGGTTCCATCCAAAAAAGGTGCCGGAACTCCGTTCTGGGCGTTCTATGAGAAAAAAAGCCCTGTATGTATGTATGTGTATATATGTATATGTATATATATATATGTATATGTATGTATATGTATATATATATATGTATATATATGTATGTATATGTATGTGTATATGTGTGTGTATGTGTGCGTGTGTGTGTGTGTGTGTATTGCTCAATAATTGTAACTGGCATTCCAGTCTTCAATCACAAGCAGCATAATTTGGTTGAATATTCTGTTGATTTCAGATTAAACTTGATTATAAACCTCATCAGTCTCTTTTTTTTTTGCATCAATGGTTGAAACACAAACTTGCATGCATATTACATTAAAACGATCCATGAAAACTTACTGATATTATTTGGAAATTGCTTGCAGCTATTCTGACTGGTGATATTGTACCATTATACACTCCCAGGAGGCTCTCAGAACAACAAATTATGAGATCCCTTTGTGAAATGAAATGGCTGTTCTAGATAGTGGACTTTGAGAATGAAGCAGGTACGACTTAGCCTTAATTGGTTGCCCATTCCAGTCTGTCAATCAAAACATTTGCTTTGCTGCACCTAAGAGTAAGGTCAGTTCTTCTGGAATTGCTGAGAATTGCTGAGAATTAAAGTTTAACAGAATATGGAGATCCAGTGGTTCCCAACTACTGATTTAAAGATGCTAGAAGATAGGTACTCCAGAGCTAGTAAGGAATATATCGAGTAGACAGGGCCTGACTGTAAGAAGCACTCTAAGGTGAACAAATAAATTAGGATCAAATTCTGATAAAGAATTGAAGAACAAGCCAGGATTGAAACAAAGGCTATAGAATATACTCAAATTCAGAGTCATAAGACTGTTTCACAAGGGAAGCTTAACTGCATCAGGACACCCTTTGTTATGTTCTAGAATAATCTAACAGCTCATATTTATTGACTGGGACGATCGTGGTTTATAGCATAGCTTAATATGCAATTCAGAGGCTTGTCACATGAGGCACCCAATTCAGGGTTTTAGCAACTCCATACACCTTCAGGCATGTCAAACTCGCGACGTCACGTGACGTCCCGCAACGTATCGGGACAGTTTTGCCATTGCCAGCAATGGGGTGGGCGTGGCTTCCAGATGACGCGTCCGGCCCGCGGGCCAGCAGTTTGACACCCCTACGCTGGTAGCAAATAGAATGCTACCAAGCCTAGGAAAATAATCCTCGAGTGATCTAGGATCACTCACTCTCTCCCAGTCTAAACAATCTCCCAATGTTATTGTTAGCCTAAAAATGAAATGCAGGATCTGGGCAAAGAGAATATATTCTTTTGGAGAAGGGAAAATATAATAATCTTTTGAAAAGAAAGAGTGCAACGTATTTGCCAGTTATGAAACAGAAATTTCAGCATGTTCCCTCATAACTATGGCCTGTATATTCTGCTTTATTATACGTGTATCAGTCAATAGCTTGTGAAAATGAACTAAAAGGCCTCTCATAAGCAAATTGAGAGTATTTGTAGAATGGACAATAGTAGTCTGTCATGATCTGAAGCAACAGAAGATTGTTTTTACTGTCCGCTATTGTGTGCTTGGGAGGGGATGTTGGTTCCTGCAGGCCAAGATTCAACTATCCTCCTCTGTCTTTGTATCTGTGGTGAATGAAATTAGATTCCCAGTGCCTTCTTTTGAATGCAGAAAAAGTACAGAACTGATTTATAGACATTGCAGGCCATGTATGACTAGAGAACAGAAAGAACATTTACAGGGTTCAGCCTGCAGGAAAGATGTCTGTAACCCTGCCCTTGAGAGTTACATTCCCTTTATATTGCCTCCAATTCTAAGACTCAGTAGTATATCAATATTAACTGAAGGGGACACTGAAGAGGGCATGTTCGTGTGGAAATGCTTGTCAGACATTCTTTAGTTCTCCATAAGATCCAAACCATACTCTCTCCTGCCATAGGCAACGGGGTTGGACTAGAAGACCTCCAAGGTCTCTTCCAAGTTATTATATGTTCTACTGATTGGCATCATAGAGAGATTAGTTCTGAAACTGACGAACAGCCAGCCTTCTAAAGCAGGGAGGCGGTTTTCGGAGAGCGCCTAAGGCAGGAAAGGGAGGAGGCGTTTTCGCCTGGCACCTAAAACCATTAACGACACAATCTTGCAAATTGATATAAGAAAATCTTCGCCGATGATCGGCGGAACACTTCAAGCTCTTAGCTTCGTTTCTGCAAAACTGGGCTGCTCTCTGTCTGCAAGAGCACAAAGTCCCGCCTTATTGAGAAAAACTTCTGACGCGCGGAACAGCAAACTGGATTGAGGTGGATTTGGGAGAGACCGGTTTACTGCGGCTGAGGAGTGCCTCTCGGCCGCTCGAGATAGGCTGCCCGGGAACAGCTGAGAGGCTGGGAATTCCATTGGCAGAGAATTCAGTGAGTCAGCACTGAGTCACCTTTCCCTACGTGACAGCGGAAAGCACACGGCCGCGCTTAATGGGCTTGCGCAGCGTTCGAAGGCGGGGCTTCAGAAGCGCCGACAGGCGCGAGGCCAATTGAATGCTCGGGAATGCGAAAGCAGGGGGGGGGAGGAGCGAGGCCGCGCTGATCAGGGCCTCCACGTGGATCTTGGACGTTCAGAGGCGGTCGCGGTCGCCCCAGTGGTGGGCGTGCACAAGTTTCCCTTCTTGTCTTCGTCGCTTATTTCCATTCTTTTCATTTCTAAATGAAATGGCAGGAAAAGGGGCTTAGGAACTCGAAGGCAACGACAGGCGGTCGCCAATGAATTTTAACTCAGTTTTTTTTTAAAAGCTTGGAATTGCGGTGTTTTGCAGTGTTAAAAGTGTGGAGAAAGATTAAAAATGGCAGCGTCAATTCCAAAGCAGGCTTAATTACTACTCGCTCCCCCTCCCCGCCAACTCACGTGTACAATACATCTTTTGTTCACTTCCTGTCATCCCCCAACACGCGTTCACCACCACCACCACCCTGCATTCACACCAGAAGATTGCCTGACCCTGAACTAAACTAAAGAATGAAGCGCAATTGAACGCAAAGCGTTTCATATTAGGGGCAATCTAGTAGAGATTAGTTATTACTACTAGATAACTGGATTGTAATATTTACTATAGATCTTGCAAAGTTAGTTCTCAGTATAAGATTACAAATGTATTCATAAATTCTTCCAAACCGGGTTTGGTTCTGTGTAGTTGTAGGGTTTTTATTGCTTTTGTGTATTTAATTTTTTTAAAGCATTTCAACCTCTTCCCCCTTTTTTTTCATTGCCCTTTCTTATAGGATGGGCTTTATGCATGTGGCAGCTCTTTTAATTGATGATGGTATCTCCCTGGTTATTTTCTTATGCTGCAATTTGTAATGATAGTGATTTTTTAAAAATGGTTATAAGCTGGCCTAAGTGCTGTTTTTACACTAAAAGCTTGCATAATTTTTTTAAAAATTAACTAAATCGGTTGGAAAATTGGATGCACACAGACTACAGTCACGTACCAAGATAAAAAGCTTTTATGTTGTGTTGATATCATTAGCACTTGTCCTTTGTTCACTGCAGAAAAACCAGTAATTTCTAAAATACATACTTCACTGTAGTGTACTTTCAAAATTCAAGTTCTGTTTACTGGTTTTAATTTTGATTTTAAAGAATCCAGTCTTTAAAACAAGAGGGCAAAAAAAATCCTCAGCAGTTGCTATCAGCACTTGGAGTTGAACAAATATTTGTAGATGTTTATGCTCCTATCTTGGCATGATAAGACCTGACTTTGAGTGTTTTAAATATAAATTACCTTAAATTTAACGCAACAGTTATCCCATAAAAAGCCAGTTGACAGATTTTTTTTGATATGGGGAGGGGGTCAATTTTGGGGGGGAAAATCCTTAAGTGCAGACTCAAATAATCTGACAAGACTTTTTCAACCACGACAAAACTAGCACATTTTGGAGAGAAATTTTCTCTCATGGCAGTGACATTTTGTTCTTTTCCTTTCCTTTCAGTGTTCCTCTAGTATGTTTTCAATAAATGGATCAGTGAATCAATTTCTTTTCATTTAATGTTATTTCACCGACAGCACACAAATTATTTCATGTATTTTTTTATTTCCCCTTCTCTATTTATATACTAAAAATGTACAAATCTATCTATCTATCTATCTATCTATCTATCTATCTATCTATCTATCTATCTATCTATCTATCTATCTATCTATCTATCTATCTATCTATCTATCTATCTATCTATCTTCTATCTATCTATCTATCTAATCTATCATATCTATCTATCTATCTTCTATCTATCTATCTATCCATCCATCCATCTATCTATCTATCTAGTGTTGGCTCCCGTGCCACTGGTCTTCGATGGTATTCTTTATCAGCATTGTAACAATCCTTAGTGATTTCCTGTGTTTACTAGCAAAATCAGTATTGTGGGAAGAAAAACCAGGTCCAATTCCAAGCTGGGAATCAACAAAATGAAGGCTGCTTAGAAAGAAGTTTCCAGTTTATTGATGAGCAGAACCACCAGCAGCATGTGGTTCTAGGATAGCTGACCAAATGGAGTTGAGAATGGATGGATCTTTATAGGGCTCTGAGACTTTGAAGTGGAAATGTTTCTGGGTTGTGCAATGAGGTGGGCTTTTGTGTCTTTTGCTAGTCTGAAGAGGATGTAGGATTAATCCTATTATATCCTAAAAGTCATGTTCTTTAGATTTTTGAGTGGGGGAATGTAAATTCTTAATCCCATCAGCTGTGGAGGCTGAAGGCATTTTGCTTATGAATGGTGTGCCCCAAATCTGCATTTCTAAAGAGTTGGCCTCCTAAGTTTCTGCTTGGGGCAGGGAGACTGGTTTCTGCCTTTTAAGATTTTTCTTCATTATTCCTTTAGGGAAATATAATATTCTGCCTCTTTTAATATCCCCCAAAATATTTCATTCTCTGGGGGCGGGGTGCTGACTTCCTACAGTATGTTACTTTCTTACAGTCCAAAAGCTAGGATGTTCTGGGGGAAAAGAGAGAAAGGAAAATTTAATTGCTAAACTAGGTTCTGTAGTAAATTTAGAGATACCTCAAATATATTGTATTTCTTTGGGGGGACATTGCATCCACAATGGCAACTGGATGCAGCATAAGATTTTATGATCACCGGTAATATGGAGACAAAATGGAGAAAAATGCAAACTAAGGTGTTCACTGAAGGGAAAAGGTATAATTTTAAAAAGTCAATATGGTAGCTATGACCATATGATTAAAGTCCCACCCCACCCCCTTTTATGTGCATTACACAGAGAATGCATATGAAAAAAGAGCAAGGCTTCAAATGAAAGGCAATGGCCACTATCTTGACTGCTTTGATTCTCTACTTGCTGATGCCCCTGATGGGAACTATCCTCACAAAGAGAGGAACTGTTTTAAAACAATTCTGTAAAGGAGCTGCAGTGGCGCAGTGGTTAGAATGCAGCAAACTGCCACAGCCAGGAGTTTGATCCTGACCGGCTTAAGGTTCACTCAGTCTTCCATCCTTCCGAGGTCGGTAAAATGAGGACCCAGATTATTAGGAACAATATTCTGACATTTGTAAACTGCTTAGAAAAGGCTATAAAGCACTATAGAGTGGAATATAAGTCTAAGTGCTATTGTTATTGCTAATTGACCATACAAGTGGCAACTGTAGGGACAAAGAGGGCAAATTATGACCCATGCATTAGGATGTCATAATACAAATGCCAGTTATATATTTACATCATGTATCCTGATGCCTGAATGTAATCATATTTGAATGATGACATCATCATAGGTATATTATTTTATAGTCATTATAATCCAGTATCTAGGGACACTGTTGAATCCTAGATTTCATCCTAAGCTGCAATTGTGTTTTAGTGCAAAACGAATCGAGTAAAAAAAGATGTAAGTATTATGGAAACAATGGGAAACAATGCTCAGAATGCTATTAATGTTAGCATACATGCAAATGGGAGAATGTAAGCAAGATCCAACAGTTATATTGGAGAGAGAACTGGTGGAAAAGACATTGGAAAAAAAGTTAGATGGAACAAATCTAAGTATGCCTGAGGATTACTTAAAACCACAAGAACTGACTGTAGAATTTTTTAGATTGTAGAATATATTTCTGAGACTTAGAATATACAGTCTAAGACAGGGGTAGGCAACCTCGGCTCTTTTATGACTCGTGGACTTCAACTCCCAGAATTCCTGAGTCAGCATAGCTGAAGTCCACGAGTCATAAAAGAGCCGAGGTTGCCTACCCCTGGTCTAAGAAATGGTCATCTGGGTCCAAGAAGACCCAGGATGACTGTCTAGTGCAGGGGTGTCAAACTCGCAATGTCATGTGATGTGTCGCAACGTATCGTGACTTTTTTCCCATTGCCAGCAATGGGGTGGGCCATGGCTTCCAGCAATGGTTTCCAGCAAGCTTTAAAAGTTAGAAAACTTCCTTCATTTCCTGAAAGTCTATCCTAATGAGAAGAACAAAATAGAGCACAAACTGGCAGAAGAAGTGTATGATGATGATAGTAGGGAAAGCCAAAGGAGGAGGGGGAGAGGGAGAGGAAGGAGGAGGAAGAGGAGGAGGAGGAGGAGGAGGAATGAATGAATGAATGAATTTGAGGCGCATATGATAAAAATATGTAAGTTTCTTAAGCGTATTTAAGACAGAAAACCAATTGGGGAAATGATTAAGTCATCATACAACAAAGACCTTTTCTATTGCTGAAATATTCTCATTCACCCTTGAGTGGGCAGAAAACTATATCAGTGTGACATTTGGTGTTCCACTCTGATCCCTATTTTGCCTCTGCTCCCAGTCACTCCAGTTATCTGACTTCCTTCCAAGGTAATGGCTGACAAACCCTGTGTGAATTAACCTATACAAATCAGCCCACAATTGTGCTCTTTTGGACAGAGTGTATACTGTTGAAACACTGGTCTCAAATGAATTTGTGTACATACTAATCAGATGTTTCAGAGAAATTGTTTGAGAAAAAGTACTCCGAAGTATTTAATGTTTTATTTGTGTACACGGCATTTTGAAAGGCAAGGGACAACTTTAACAGGAGTGGCCAGGAGTTGAAATGGATCCCGCATGGGATTGTCCTTGAAGACGCCAGAAGTTTCACTGGTAGAGAATGCTGCTGTATGCCTTCTGCTAAGGATTGCTGATGAGAGCAAATCATGTCTTCTACAAGTTTCAGACTCACATTTAAAACTATCATAAAAACGGGGGGAAAGTTTCCTTAGGATAGTGAAAGTCTCCATATGTCCCTAGCTGAATATCCAACATTGGTTTTATATGTTCCAAAAACATGCAAGTTGTGTTAAGGTATAAATCAACTTAAGGACAAATTGTTTCAGCATAGCTAAAAGCAAGACAAGAGAAACAACAGCAAAAATCAACCTGGTTGGTTAAAACCATGTACACTAGAAAATTGAGAACTATTTATCAGTAGCAACCTCCACCCTTCTATCCCTTTGGAGATCAAATTCTTGGTTCCCAGAACTTGAGCCTTTGGGTAAGATGAAATACATAGATATTTTTTTGTCCTGAATTCAAAAAAAGCAAGGAAAAGCAATTTATGAAATTTAACTTGGCTGAAGCAGTACTGCATAATTGGCTTCCCCTCTTAGCCTTTAGAGATTTCCTAACTTCTGAAGACGTCATGAGTATGAGAAAGTTGACATTTAAGTGAGACAGAGGAACGGGAAGCTATTAACCATTTCATGACAAGAATGCTTGAAGAAATGTTTGTTTGCTATCTTATTATATATCATTTATTAACTGAAGTTTTTCTTAAGTTTGTTTCACAGGTCTGTGGATTATATGCAGCTTGACATAATGCCTGTTTACTCAGGGCAGCTGTACATAGGGGACTGACTACCCTTAATTTTAAAAGGAAAATAAGAATGCTTTAGAATTCTAGTAAGAATTTGCAGAGTATGTAGCCTGTAGCCTGTACAATATATCCAAGCTATGTTTTGACTGAAGGAGATATCAAAGAGATATTCCTTCATGGGAGACTAACAGATTGCAGTTTGGGGTCACTTGTTTAAAAGGAAAATGCCAACAGAATAGAGACTGAAGTGGCTTTGAAGGTAATCTAATCTGATCCTAACTGGAGCAGGAAATCTATAACTATAGAACTATGATAGATTCCCTCTGCTTTAAATCTTCAAGCAAAGGGTAGTTCTCCATTATCCAAGCTGATCTTTTCCTAAATAAATAAATAAATCTAAAGGTATAGAAATATTGGAATCCTTGGATCATGTGAGTTTATATTTCTTTTTGTTATTTTCTTTTTGTTATTTGTAACTGGATACCACCACCAAGTATTTCACTGTTTTCTGATCATTTCCCCCCCTCCTCATAGGAGGACTTTAGTTTAAAGCTTTGAGATCAGGTATGTAGAAATATAATATAACGTAGAAATATATTCTTCCCAGTTTTTTGAAGTACAGTCTTTTTCTTATAAAAAGATCCTTGTCTTGGAAAACCATTCCTTTATCAAAGTCTCCAAGAGTTGTGAGCCGTTCCTTGAATGGGGAAGGTATCTCTTAGAATGCTTTACAAGTGGTTTGGTAGGGCTGGCCCAAATGAATCCAATGAACTTCCATGGTTATATATGGACTTAAGCCTAGATCTCAATCCTCCTAGTTCATTCTATGCAGGTTTAAATATAAACTCACCCTAAATATTAATACTCAACGTTAATTCCACTAAATTAGTGGGATATTGTGAAAGCAAAGTTTCTATTTGTTGGAATCCCCCCAGCCCCCTCTTTAATTATTATAAATATTAGATTGGGAATGGAGATTGAGGTTCCCATGTCATTGAAAACCTAATTGGTTGTTGATCAAGGTTAGAATTTTCTCTTTTTCCTTTGATTAATCTGTGAAACTCTCATTTCTTTAACTAGAAATTGCCTCATTCAGGATATTCTTCAAGTACCAACTAAATACTTTATTATACAGGATGAGGCATCAGTTGTTCTTAGGCCTATCCAATTATGAAGCAGTCCTGGAACTGCCTTAAAAATGTAAACCCACCAACGGTGGCTAAAAGTAGTAGCACCAGTTCTATTATAAATGTAATTCCCAAGTATCCATTAAGAATGGAAAGATGTTTTTTCAATTCATATGCTACAAATATGAGCGTATATATACGAATGAATTACTAAATTTAAATAGAATTATTATTTTCTCTATAGCAAATAGCTAGCTATTTGTCTACTCCAAAATGTGCTGTGAATGGGTAGTTTTAAGATATTTTTTTCTTCTCTTGATTGTAGTTTGGTTTGATTCTTTATCTTTAAATTAAACTCGGACAATCTTTGAAACAGAAGACATTTAAGTAGAGCACTGTCTTCTGACTTTCTATAATCAATAGCTTGTTCTTTGAAAAGGTAGGTAGATAGCTGCAGTATGCAACTTTCTACCTATACCTCCAGACATACTTTTAAGGTAGATAACCTATAATTCTGATGCTGCTCTTTCTGTGCCTTTATTTACATTGGCAAACATCTCAACCTATTTTTTTTATAAAAGAAGACATAACCTGTTTAACCACTTCCTCTTTGCAGATTTCTGTTCTCCTAGCTTCTATTTTAAACAAAAGCAAGGTCTTTTTTTTTCAACAGACAGAAGTAATGCTAAGGGAAGTTTAATCTGGGAAAAGAGATCTAGCTACTTAAATTTTTTTAGTATAAATATTAAAGTGTTCATGGTTTTAAAAAATGTTTTCAGATCCATCGGTATTTGTAAACAGATCCATGGTTGCAAGGTCCCTAAATCAATGATGGAGAATATTTTGAGTAGTGATGGCACAAGCTAAAATATTTTACTGAGCCCTTATGCGGGCAAAGCCATTGAGTGGTGAAATAAATAAATAGTCTACATTTAAAAGCTTTTGTAATATTTTCAATATTCTAATCCAAATTAGAAATTGTTTAAGCGTTAATAAGCAGTATGGAAATATCATGCTTATGAAAGCTATTTGGAAAAGTGTTCCTGTTTGAAATATACAGTAAAATATATATAACACACAGAAATATATAACACACACAACATACATAATTATTTTGTGGGCCATAGTGAAAGAAGTTTAGAAGCCAAAGCTTCAGTCAGAGAATCTCTAGCAGAATATTATAATATGCACAGAAATTTGGCTGCAACTGGAAAGAAGACTTTAATATTCTTAGAAATGAAAGACAGCAGTTTTTAATGAGTAACTTTTTTTTCAGCTGCTAGGCACTTTGAGTCAGTTCTTAGTCAAAGCCATGGAAGAAAGTTTTAAGCATTTCTTGAATCACCAGCACTATTTCCTGAAACTTGTTGCTTTTTCTTAGGTCTCCCTCCCTTCAAAAGAATGCAACACTCACTGTCTTTTTAGTCAGTGAGTTCTTTATACATTCAAGAGTCCAATTAATCCATTAATTTAATTTTGCTCTTGCAGAAACTTCCTGTGTGTGTGATGTCATAGCCAGTAATACTGAAATTGAATCCACTGGATCAGTTTTACACAGATATGAAATGAGGCACATTGTAAGTAGCAAAGTAGCATCTTTAGCAATGTGCTGTTTCTTCTGTGACCCCCACACTCTGACTGATGCTAACGAGAGATTGCACTGTTTGTGGAGAGAAACTCAGAAGAACTTTGACCTTGGTTTGTAAGTGGGGCAGTGAGGAAGTGTGTTGGCACATCTGTTTGACTGCATTAATTAACATGGGGTCTGTTATTCAAACTGTAATGAAACAATTGTGCTCACAAACTATGATTTTTAGCAAAGCTTGCATACAGTAAATTCTATTTCTTTATTTCAAGACAACATCTGTTCCACAGAATATTAGGTGTTTTGGGCAAGACACTTGTGCAATATACTGCACTAATAACTGGGATATCATCAGAGTTCACTGAAGTGTGATGCAGTGGCCTTGAGGCAAATTGAAGGACAAAGGTAGAAAATTTACATTAGTTCTTACCTTCTCCTAATCAATTTTGACCACATTAATAGAAGACCAGTAACATATTTATTTACCAAAGTGCAAATCTATTTGCAAACTTCTAAATTACCAAATGTTAATTTAGATTATCTACATATGTAATGGGAAACCTGTGGCCCTCTGGTGGCTTATGTATTTATTTGATGTTTATCCCACCTTTATTTTTGGTTAACTCAAGGCAGTATTCATACTTCATGCTCCTGCCTCTTATTTTCTCCACAATCACCCTGCGAGGTACGTTGGATTGAGAGAGCAGTACTGATCCAAAGTCACTAACCAGCAATCATACCAGAACTCATGGTCTCTTGGTTTCTAATTCAGCGCCTTAGCCACTATACCAAGCTGGTTCTCTATTGCTGATGACTCCCATCATAATACAAGCTGTAATCATGTTACACATGTAAAGATTTTGCATACTTCTAAGGCACTATATTGTTCAAGATTTTACTCAAATATCTCTTGTTTTTTTGTACAGTGCTAGATTTTCCTCACCATTTTTAAAAGGCAAATTGTTTGAAAGCTCATTTAGTAATATGCTCTATGGGAAGAAAAAACAAACAAAGAAAGAAAATGTTTGTGTTTAAGAACAGGCTGAATTAGTTCATAAAGTGTAAATTTTAATCAAAAGGTTTTCAGTGACATGAAAAAAGAGGCCATGTATGTTTGAAGCTGCAATATTCCCCTGCAGTGATTGCATTGATTTCCATGTTCCTCAATGACAGAAGGAAAATAGCATACCCTGACAGCACTTATTAATAGTTTGAGCAAATAATTATAATCCTGGTAGTGTAGGATGTTGAATTAATTAGAGAAAGGCAGTCATATCCTCCAGGCAATGGTCTTAGACCTGGAAAGGTAATTTGCTTATGATTAGGAGACAAGAATAAATATTAAAACATGAGTGAAGTGGCAACATGTCAAAGGATTTTTTAAAAATATGCATAAGCTGGATAAATGAATGGGAGAGGGTTTTTCTTCTTTTCCTAAAACTGGAGCAAAATGAATATGAGTAATTAGCTGAAATAACTGTACCAATGGAAGAGGGGTACAGTGGATATAAAAAGTCTATATATCCATGTTAAAATGCCTGGTATGAAATTGTTTAGTGGAGAAAAATAACAAAAATGTACAATTACATGTTTTTATAAGTGTTCACACCCTCTTGTAAGCAAGGATGTGGCTGTGTTCAGAATTAACCAATCACATTCAAACTGATGTTTAATGGTAGTGCACACCTACCATCAATTAAAATGACTCTGATCAAGACCATATAAAGTTCAGCTGTCGTAGTAGGATTTTTCTGACACTCAGTTGCCTCTTATAGCAAAACCCAAGATCTACAAAAAGCTTACAACAGGGGTGTCAAACCCGTAACGTCATGTGACGTGTCGTGACGTATCGCAACTTTTTTTCCATTGCCGACAATGGGGTGGGCGCAGTTTCACCATGATGCATCCGGCCCGCCGGACGGCAGTTTGACACCCCCTGGTTTACAAAGCATCAAAGCAATTTCATTGTTGGAATGCTATACCATGGAACCCAGTGAAGACAATCATCAACAAGTGGATAAAATATGGCACAACAGTGACATTACCAAAAACTTGATGTCTGTCAAAAATTGATGAAAAAAAACATCACCAGAAGTACACCATACCCATAGTGAAGCATAGTGGTTACAGCATTATGTTTTAGGGCTGCTTTTCTTCAGCTGGAACTGGAGCTTTAATCAAGTGGAGAAATTGTGAACAGTCAAATATCAGTCAGTTTTGGCACAAAACCTTCAGCCCCCTCCTAAAATGTGAAGATCAAGAGGAATTTCACCTTTCAACACAACAAGGGCCCAAAGCATACCTCCAAATCAATGGAAGAATGGCTTCACCAGAAGAAGATCAAAGTTTTGGAATGGCCCAACCAAAGCCTAGACCTGAATTCATTTGAGAATCTGTAGGGTGACCTGAAGAGGGCTAGGCACAGGAGATGCCCTCGCAATCTGACAGATTTGGAATGATTTTGCAAGGAAGAGCAGGCAAAGATTCCCAAGGCAAGATTATGCCATGGTGATAGGCTCCTATCCCTAAAGACTGGATGCTGTCTTCAACAAAGTATCAGTTTAAGGGTGTGCATCTTTATGCAACTATGTTATTGTAAGCTTTTTATTTTTATTTTCCCCCTAAAAGATTTCAGATTGTTTTTCAATTGAATTGTACAGCTTATGTATTAAAGGTGGAGAAAATTCTAAAGTGATTTATCTTGGTCTGATTTTTTTTACATCTCAAAACTTTGATATTTTTACAGGGATGTGTAGACCTTTTATATCCAATGCTCCTGTCGATGTCCAAATCATCCCGGCTTTCATAGGCCAGTATTTCCAGCCTCTGAATAATGGTAAGGATCTTGTGAGTTACATTTCAATAATATGAAGACTCTCCTCTCCTGAATAAAAATTACTTTTTCTCCACATATATATGGAGTTTGCTACTCCAAGTGTGGTGGGTACCAATTTAGAATGACCATAAAAGATATACAAATGTTAGATTTGTCCTATTCCAATGGATAATTTTATTTAATTTTATTTGCATACTGACTGAATAAGGTTTGTAACCATTGCACTTAAATTGGAAGATATCTATTCCTTTTTGTATTTTTTTAAAAACATCTTCCCTGTGTGGATAAGGGTTTAAAGCCAACTATAATCTTCCATATTACCAGGTGAGACTGGGCTGTTTTGCGCTTATAGTTAATTAAATTAAATGCACCACTTGCTTCAAGCAAGTTTTAATGGAAAGAAATGGACTAGAATATTCAAAAATACTTAAGGTCACAACCTGAAGCAGAATGCTGTGCAAAGTATTATTGTATAGTTTGACATTCAGAAGAACTTAAAAGATCATTTGTACAATACAATACTGTGATCAATAAAAGCATAAACTAGAATATGCCAATGTATAGAATTAGGTTAAATCAACATCAGGGGTCCTTGGTGCTTTCTGAGCTTGGTAGTTTTCTTGCAGATGTTTTATTACTCAAACTAGGCAACAAACACACTGATTATGTTACCTAGTTTGGGTAATGAAACGACTGGAAGAAAACTACCAAGCTCAGAGAACACCAAGGAACCCTCACTTCAACCCTGAGCTACATATATTCTCCTCTATCAAAACCAACATTAAAATAACCAACCAGCTTTTGATTTTTTATTATTTGTTTGATTTGATTTGATTTTAGTTCCACCTGACTCCAGAATGAATATGTGTGCTCCCAATATAGTAAACAGAATTAAAACAAAAAGGTAATTAAGGTAACACTGAATAAAAAGCAAAGGAAAAAACATTCAGCCAGGGGCTTTCCTGTGCCTTACCCAAAAGCCCTGGGGCAGCTGTGTCAACCATTCAGTCGTGTCTGACCTTGATCCCTGGGGCAGCAGTCAGGTCTTCATGGCCCTCTGCAATGTCAGTAGGATGCGAATCACACAGATCTCAGGGGGAACCTCATTTCAAAAGGCAGGCGCCGCAACAGAGAAGCCCTAGTTGATAGAGCTCACTGTTTAATTGAAAAAATCCAGAGCATGTTGATACAGTCATATTGGCCAGGCAGACATCATGGGAAATAATCACCCTATATCATAAAGGGCTTTGTAGGTCACAACCAACAACTCAAATCACATCCAAGAGCAAACCAGCAGCCAGTGCAGCTCACGGAGGAGGGTGTTATATGGACGTGGTGAGGCTTGTCCCACTGCATTGAAGTTTCCAAGTGGTCTTCAAGGACAATCCCATGTAGACTTCTTAGTGGGTTCATACTGGAGTACATCTGAACTTGTTTCTTGGCATTGTTTAAATGTTTAGATCTGTCAAGTTATTTTCAAGGAAATTATTTCTTGCCTGATAACATTTTAAGCCACTTCATAAGGCCAAATATTGCAATATTGTATTATGAGCACATGTTAAGGGAAATTTATCAAAATGCAGAAGTTAACTGTAAGTGCTTGCTTAAAAAGAAATATGTTACACACAAACACACACGTATATACAAAACCAGACACTTTCTATGAAAGCAGCTATTCTGCTTTTCTTTCTTGACGTTGTATGAATCCTTGCCTTGTGTGGTATCTGGATGATGGCTGTGCCCAGCTGGTTTTGCCTCTCCTGGCAATGAGCAGATAACAATTAAGATGACTCAGAAAAAAAAGGGAGGGAAGGAGTGGAAACTAGTTCAAGTAAATATCACTCTGCTTTCCTCAGCAAGCCCTTGTGAAACACCATTACACAACATAGCAACATAGCATTTGATTCCATTTTGATCTGTTTAGAAGAACAGTTGTCAGAGTTGGTGATGGCACTTTGATTTGGAGCTGTTGATATCGGTATATAAATCTCTGTACCTCTTCATCCTTTACATAGTGTTGCATGTAGAAATAGGAAAAGCATAATTACTGAATTATAAAATCGTAAAGTTAGAATTGGCTATTTCAGCCATCAAATGCAATGATCTTCTTAGATGTTCCTATAGGCAATGACATATTGCATGGGTAGTCCTGACAAAATGAATACAAAATATATTCATTTAGTGACCATTCAAAGTTACAACGTCATTCGAAGTTACAATGACATGGCTGTTTTTCACACTTATGACCATTGCAGTATCCCCATAGTCATTTGATCAAAATTCGGATACTTGGCAACTGGTTCATAATTATGACGATTGTAGTGTCCCAGGGTTATGTGATCACCATTTGTGATCTTCTGACAAGCAAAGTCAATGGGGAAACCAGATTCACTTAATAACTATGTAACTAATTTAACTCCAGTGATTCACTTAACACTGTGGCAAAAAAGGTTGTAAAATGGGGCAAAACTCACTTAATGACTGTCTTGCTTAGCACAGAAATTTTGGGCTCAGTTGTCATATATAGTACATAGTTTCCTACCTATGAAGTATTCGCAACATTTTTTTACTTAATTATTTTAAATTTAATAAAGCATTTATATTTATCATATAGCAGTTAAGGTTTGGGGCAGGAATTGGGAGGTCCAGATTCAAGAAGTAGGGCATATTTAGTAACATTGCCCTAAATCACACACACACATGCTGTCCTGATCTTCCAAAGAAAAGATGATATATAAATACAATAATATAGTTACTCATGACCTAGTCATCTCAAGGCTTGACTTCTACAATGCACTGTATATGAGACTGCCCTTGAAAATCACACAGAAGCTTCAGGTGGTCCAGCAATGTCAGAAGTAATGGACATGCCTCAGTATGCCCAGGTGACATATCTGCTCCATGTATTGTACTAGTAGCCATTTGCTTCCAGTTATAATTCAAGATGCTGGTTTATAACCTATAAAGCTCTACATGGCTTTCTGCCAGGCCCATTTATTTTGGCAGAAATGGCACATGCTGAGTCCCTTCAATTAAACAATCTCATCTATCTGGTTCCAGGAAGCATGTCCTCTTTGTTTTAATATCTGTCCTTTGGGAAGAGATCCCTCCTAAAAGTCTATGTGACTCTCATCCTGTTGGTGTCCCTTAAAGTCTTGAACACTGGTTGTTCTTCCAGGCCTTGAGGTGACATTGAATGTGTTTGTCATTATTGTTTTATGTTTGTACATCACAATTATATTACAATATTGATATTATACGTCATCTTGGTTTTGGTTTGTTTTGGATTTTTATTTTACTATTTGTCAACCACTCAGTGTCAATTGGAGTGATGTAGTGTTCAAATTGAAATAAATTACATCCAAAGTATGCATGTAATTTTTTTTAAAGAAAATAAAATTATTTTGTATTGTCATATCATACAGTGGGGGTACAAGATCAGAGGGGCCCCTGACGGCCACTAGGACTGTAGGCTAAACTGAGAAATCAGAAAAATCCCAGAAGAAAATGATAAGCCACTTGTGTACTGGTGCCAAGAAGGCATTGTGGGCATGTCCATGAAGACATTAAGAGCCAATCATGAGTTAGATATCATTTTATTTAGTGATAAACTGGATTTCTATAACCTGGAATCTGCATCTTCTCTATCAGTTGATTCCACCATTCGATTAATTATATGGAACCATGAGAAGTTTTAGAATGAGGAACTAGCAAATACTGAATGCTTAGAAATGTGACATTTAAGGATTAAGTGTTAAGTTCTAGTACTAAGAAAGAATCCCACTCATTAGTCTTCAGAAGTGATTGTCTTTACCAAGTCTCCTTTTCTCTTTCTCTCAGCTGAAAAATTAGATTTACCACTTTGCTTTTACTCATTCAGCATAATCCCAGTTATTATGCAAAATCTGCTAGAACTATCAAAAGTAAGGTGGGGAAAATCACCTTTCCCTGGCAGCTTTGCCCATTCAGGAATAAAGTCTCTGATTAATCAGAGCAAATCAAGTTCATTAACCAGAAATCTCTGAAGCCTGCTGGATTGATAAATTCTAAGAAATTAATAGATAGCTTGAAAATAGAAAAACAGCAGGTGAAATGCTTTGGCTGGCTGGCTTGAAAAATGAAAGCTGAAGCTTGCAGGAAATACTGTGTTCTCAGCTATCTGTTAACTGAGATTTTGAGGCTCTGGATTCAGAACTAACTAATCATAACTAAACAAAAATAAAGGTAGGATAAAAATTGAATGAATGAATGAGGGTAGCTAGGGTAGGTTTCACATTCCTTCCTTTTCTTTCCATGGCTTTTGCTATTGGGGCATTGTATTCTTGAAAGAACTTGAGAGAAATAATGACAGTCTTGTTAAGATATATCCCTGTAGAGGCTATTCTCAGTTTTCAATGCTTTAGAGCAGGGCTTTTCAACCTTTTTATTGATTGTACCACTTTTAGGATATGGCAATATTCTAGTACCACCTAGCAAGGTGTCAAAAACTTGGTGACAAAAAAAAAACCTGTTCAAAGTTGCAATTGCATTGAAATGACGTATGACCATTTTTCACACTTATGACCATTGCAGCAACAGGGTCATGTGATTTATATTTGGATGCTTGGCAACTGATTCATATTTATGATGGTCACAGTGTCCCAGGGTCATGTGATCCCCTTCTGCAACCTTTTGACAAGCAAAGTCAATGGCAGAGCTGCTGGTGGCCAACTGCTAAGGCGGGACTTCCTTCCCTGCCTCCCTCCCTTCCCTGCCTCCCTTTTTCTCATTCCCATCTCCTTCTGAAGGAAGAATTTGAACCCCCCCCCCCCATATTTTCCCTCTGCCATATATTGATCAAACAAGGAAAGGCCTCCAGAGACAGAAAAGACAAGCTGCTGAGTGAACTAGCTTAAAAAGGCACTTCCCCTTTAAGAATTAGCTACTGGCTAGAAAGGAAAGTAAGGAGCCCAGCTGGCACTTAAGGAAGAAAAAAAAATGTAAGTACTGGCTGCCGGCTAAGGCAGCCTCCCCAAATGGCTCCATTCGTAAGTAAAATCTGCAGCTCCAGAGGACTCTCTCACTGTAAGTCTTTGCCTGTGCTGGCTCTTTCCCTTCCCCACTACACTTGGCTAGGCAGGGCTGCGTACCACCTGCCACTCATTAATGTACCACAAGTGGTACCCGTACCACAGGTTGAAAAGCCCTGCTTTAGACTAGAGGACAGTTATTACAAAATGACAAGGCTATTGCTTGAAGACCAGTTTTTGATACGA
Source organism: Azemiops feae (assembly GCA_023970755.1). Lineage (NCBI taxonomy): Eukaryota > Metazoa > Chordata > Lepidosauria > Squamata > Viperidae > Azemiops > Azemiops feae. The sequence goes on along the minus strand of JALGBA010000927.1, from coordinate 221,184 downwards.
AGAAGAAATCCACAGTAATGGAAGCATTCCACTCAGGAGGATGATATCTCACATTTCTGCACTGGGTTTATATCTTGTTTTTTGTTTAGGAATTCAAGATGCACATAAAGTATTTCCTTCTTCCACAGTAACACCTTAGTAAGCCAAGTGGGTCTGAGAGGGAGTGACTAGCCAGGAAGCTTTGGGGCTGAAGGTGAACTTGAGTATAGGTCTCCTCATGTTCCATCTTTCTAATACCTTTCTCATTTGCTCATGTTGGCAAGCCATGTGTTTTTCTAATAGAAACGTATGAGAAGCATACCTAGTATGGCACAGCATCCTGCTACAGCCCCTATCTGATGGCACAATTTTAATTAGGTAAGACAGAGGTATATTATTATAAATTATAAGAACTAGCTGCATCATTGCCTTGGCAGGCAAGGAGAAGAAGGCAACTGAAAACAACAGAGCAAAGATGCCTTTTGCCAATGATCTAGTAAAAGTCAGGAGGAAAGCGGGTGATGTAAGTAGTGTTTCCTGCTTTCTGCTTTAAAACACAGAAGATCACAATTCTGCTTTAATCATCTCTGACAGTTTGGGTTCCTTAAAAAAGCAGGCCAAGCAAACATCTGTCCAGTTGAATTTTGTACAAGCCATTTCAGACTGTACCTAGATATGTGTTACCTTGCTTATAACTGTCCAGTTTCCCTTTACTTAAAAATAACTTTTAAAAAATAATGAAACCATTATAATACTTTAGCCAAGTATGCTACTTCTCTCATTTGGTATTTGACATTTGATATCATGTCATTCATTTCCAAATGTATCAGAAGTTCACTTAATGGTGAATATATTTTACAATTGGATGGAAACTATCATACTAATTGCTATTTGAAGTTCTATCCCTTATAAAAATCCTAGAGCTTCTACTAAGAAAATAATGGGGGGGAATTTAAAGGTAGAAACCAATCTTCAAAAACCATGCCATAGAAAAGTGGAATGTTTGTATATATTGACATTGTTCTTCAAACACTACAATCTTCAACAAAACCTGGAAATACATGCTTTTTTCTTTACATTTCAAGGTCCTGAATTTATTCATCGCCACCACCCCCATCTCCATCAAAGCACAGCTTTTGGTAATTCTCCCTGGTCTGTAATTTCATGGTTACAGTAATTAAAAAATAAACAAACATATAATCTATGCATTTTATCCAAATGCAGATCCTATATTTCTCTTCCTTGGGGACTAGTAAATGTCAGTTCAAGTGCACAGAAATAGACTGTATCCTTGGACTGCTGTACTTAAGACTGAATAAATAATTGTGTTAGCTACAAGAAAAATTTAAAAAGAAATGCAATTTCACAGAGGAAATTGTATATGGATGGGATTTATAGAGTGACTACATCTGAGGGTGAAAATGTTTCTTCCAAGTGTTTTCATTGATTTTGCGTATTTATTTGATCCAGCTGTGGCTTTCTCTGCGTTATATTGGATGGCATCTCAAAAGCTGTATGCATATAAGATATTTAACCATGGTTCAATTAGCTATGGTCTACACATTTAACCCAGTTCTTTGTATGCATGAGACTCTGAATCATAGATTAGCCAGGCAGCCTGGATGTGTTAATCATGTTGTACTAAAACTGACTGACTTGAGTGTGTTACCTAAATGCAGCCATACATTTAAGTCAGTATGACATTTAACTCTGAGAGTTAGCAGGTCAAATCAATTTTCATTTACAAGAGATTGCTGATACCTCATACTATACAATATTGAAAGAGTAAGCAGTATATAAATTTTAATAAATAATTTTTAAAATAAATGTTCAGCCTAGGTTTGAAATGTGGACTTTAAAACAAATATCATTTGTAGTTTAATCAACAAACCATGCTTAATAAAACCATAGACTAAAGTGCTATTCATACTTAGTTAAAACGTTCCTAGAAAAAAAGCTTCTCTTTAATTTATTCCTAAAGGCTTGGAAAGCAATCTGCCCACATCCAAACGCTTGAATTTGCTTCATGCCCAATAATTCTGTTAAACTCTAGTAAATGGATTTTGCAGCTGAAGGTCAACCTGGATGTTGCTGTTCACCTACAGTACGTCATTTTTTGAGTCTGCATAGATAGTTGAACATAGCATGCATACTGATGGCAGAAAGATCAGATTTTGAATAGCCCATAATGTTGAGAAATTTAAAACAAGCTTGAAACTGCTTGTTATTCTGAAAGATTTTCTATCCGTTCATCAGCAAAGGTGTGATCAATTGTTTTTCTAAACCTGTGTCCAGTGCTGGAACTGATTTGAGCTGCAATCTTTAGTTTCTGCAGCCCAAAATACAATAAAAAGTGGTAGCACCCTTTGCTTGCATTCCTATATTCCTTGGTTTATTGCAGCAGCTGTGTTTCACTATTGCACTATATTAAACATTGAGATTGTTTGTCTGTTTCTGCCTTATCCAGTTATAATAGAAACATATTACCTGTTCGTTAACGGGAAAACACGCATAGGAGTGAAGCACACTTCTGAGATTCAATATTCAATAGGAAAGCCTTTTAACTGAGCATCAGTTTTGATTAGCACTTGAATTTTGAACACACTACAAAGGCAGTCACATTGTCCTGCAGTGGATTCATCCAAACTAGATAGATCAAGGCTGGACATACCAAGAGACTTTTATGGCCTGAAGCAAAAAGCAATAGCATATTTCCTGTCTTCATATGACCAGAGTGTGAGTTAACGTTTTTTTTTTTTTAAAAAAAATTGCAGATGAAATAGCAGCATCCTAGAGGCCATTTTAAGGGATGTGTAGGGTGTACATTTTTCTTCTCCAGCAGAAGGAATTCAGATGGGATTGCTCCTGGTATCTTCTAGCACTTGAGCCTGAGGTAGTTGCTTTACTCTGTCAAAAGCTGACTGTGTTGAACATGGAATAGTGTTTCAAGGATTCCTTCTTACTTATTTACTTTATTAGATGTATATCCTGCCTTTATTGTGCACAACTCACGGCAGTGTATATAATGCTCCCTGCTCCTGTTTTCCCCACAGCAACACACCTTTGAGATGAGTTAAACTCAGAGAGTGTGAATGGATGAAAGACACCAGGCAGCCCTTCAGGCCAAGGGCGGACTAAAACTCATGGTCTCCAGGTTTTCAGTCCAGTATCTTAACCAATCACCAAGCCAACTCTCTCTATAATTCTTGAGAACTAACAGTTTGTAGGAGAACAACTACAGTACTAGTTCTCTAAGACAACAACTCTTGCCAGTTACAACCATGATTCAATGAGACAAGAAGACAACTGGTGGCCAATAATCCTCTGATTATAAAGAGGACTTGGAATTCAGGACGGTGAATGAGAGTTTCCTATGGTAAAATCTTAATTGTTGTTCTACATCTATACATAATCTTTCCATTAATATTATTCAATTTTTAAAGAATATTGTACTTCACAATGTACAATATTCCTGCCTAGTTGAATCTCGAAGAATGGGAGCAAGGATTGCTTGGTTCAAGTTGTAGATTATATTTGAAATCATAATGTTGCCCTGAATGTAGCTACCAGCATAAGTCCCAATATCATTCCAATTTTCAAGAATGATTGTGTTACATTATCTTTAGTAACCTGATGTTAAAGTCAAGTGGGTTCTTGCTTAAACATGTCTAAAAGCTTTCATGAAGTATATCATTGTTCAAGGAAGTTATTAAACTCTTAATCTGAATATTTTGTTCTTCCTGTTTATGTGTAAAGGTTGAGTTGATAACCTTAAATGTGAAACATAGGAAGAACATAGAAAGAAATTTAATTTTAACATGATGTTAATCAAAGAAAAAATAAATCAAACAGATATATATATATATATGGAATGCTGAAACAATGAAACGACTTCACTTAGTCATTACTAATCATGTTTTCTGAGTCAAGATTTTCAGAGGAAAAATGTAGATGGACTGAAAGAAGATATTATACTGACCTTGAAGAAATGCAGATCCACAATTTAACACATTTCCCTTACCTTTCAAAGAATTATAATATAGCATTATTTGATAGTAATGATATTCAGATCTCTATATATGTACTTCCCCACCCCGCCCCATATCTGCCTTCTGCACATATTCCTTAAGAAGCTAGATTGTACAGCTTCAAATGCTTCTAGGGCTTATATGCACTTACAGGTAGTCCTTGACTTACAACAGTTCATTTAGGGACAGTTCAAAGTTACAACGGCACTGAAAAAAGTGACTTATGACCATTTTTCACAGTTACATTTGTAGCATTCCCCATGATCATTGGATTAAAATTCAGATGCTCGGTAACAGGTTCATACTCATGACCATTGCTGTGTCCTTTCACAAGCAAAGTCAATTAACAATCAATTAACACTTAACAATCAGGTTACTATCTTATTAATTGCAGTGATTCACTTAACTGTGGCAAGAAAGGTTGTAAAATGAGGCCAACTCACTTAACAAATGTCTCACTTAACAAAAATTTGGGGCTCAATTGTGGTCGTGAGTCGAGGACTACCTGTATTTGGAAGCCGTAGGACGGCTGTGATACTATTTTGGCTTCAAATACTTGCAGATCACCAGGTATATAAGTACCTCCTAGTGCAAAAATAAATAAATAGTATGGCAGCAAAAATAATAATAATAATATGGTAACTACACTTCTTCTGACCTGTCTATACTGAATTTTCCACCATTCAAATTCATTGCAGAGTTTCAATCATCTTTTATTATTCATCTTACTGTTTTTGTTTCTTTTTTCTTTTTTGGCAATTTTTCCTGATAAGGGAAGACTCCAACTATTAAAAACTGGCAGCATATAGTTGTTGTCTTTTATCAGCTATAGTCAGATACAGTGGGGCAAAACAGTATTTAGTCAGCCACCAATTGTGCAAGTTCTCCCACTTAAAAAGATGAGAGAGGCCTGTAATTGTCATCATAGGTAGACCTCAACTATGAGAGACAAAATGACAAAACAAATCCAGACAATCACATTGTCTGATTTGGAAAGAATTTATTTGCAAATTATGGTGGAAAATAAGTATTTGGTCAATATCAAACGTTCATCTCAATACTTTGTTATATATCCTTTGTTGGCAATGACAGAGGTCAAACGTTTTCTGTAAGTCTTCACAAGGTTGGCACACACTGTTGCTGGTATGTTGGCCCATTCGTCCATGCACATCTCCTCTAGAGCAGTGATGTTTCGGGGCTGTCGCTGGGCAACACGGACTTTCAACTCCCTCCAAAGGTTTTCTATGGGGTTGAGATCTGGAGACTGGCTAGGCCACTCCAGGACCTTGAAATGCTTCTTACGAAGCCACTCCTTCATTGCCCAGGCGGTGTGTTTGGGATCATTGTCATGCTGAAAGACCGAGCCACGTTTCATCGTCAATGCCCTTGCTGATGGAAGGAGGTTTGCACTCAAAATCTCACGATACATGGCCCCATTCATTCTTTCCTGTACACGGATCAGTCGTCCTGGTCCCTTTGCAGAGAAACAGCCCCAAAGCATGATGTTGCCACCCCCATGCTTCACAGTAGGTATGTTGTTCTTTGGATGCAACTCAGCATTCTCTCTCCTCCAAACACGACGAGTTGTGTTTCTACCAAACAGTTCTACTTTGGTTTCATCTGACCATATGACATTCTCCCAATCCTCTTCTGGATCATCCAAATGCTCTCTAGCAAACTTCAGACGGGCCCGGACATGTACTGGCTTAAGCAGGGGGACACGTCTGGCACTGCAGGATTTGAGTCCCTGGCGGCGTAGTGTGTTACTGATGGTAGCCTTTGTTACGTTGGTCCCAGCTCTCTGCAGGTCATTCACTAGGTCCCCCCGTGTGGTTCTGGGATTTTTGCTCACCATTCTTGTGATCATTTTGACCCCACGGGGTGAGATCTTGCGTGGAGCCCCAGATCGAGGGAGATTATCAGTGGTCTTGTATGTCTTCCATTTTCTAATTATTGCTCCTACAGTTGATTTCTTCACACCAAGCTGCTTGCCTATTGCAGATTCAGTCTTCCCAGCCTGATGCAGGTCTACAATTTTGTTTCTGGTGTCCTTCGACAGCTCTTTGGTCTTCACCATAGTGGAGTTTGGAGTGTGACTGTTTGAGGTTGTGGACAGGTGTCTTTTATACTGATAACAAGTTCAAACAGGTGCCATTAATACAGGTAATGAGTGGAGGACAGAGGAGCCTCTTAAAGAAGAAGTTACAGGTCTGTGAGAGCCAGAAATCTTGCTTGTTTGTAGGTGACCAAATACTTATTTTCCACCATAATGTGCAAATAACTTCTTTCCAAATCAGACAATGTGATTGTCTGGATTTGTTTTGTCATTTTGTCTCTCATAGTTGAGGTCTACCTATGATGACAATTACAGGCCTCTCTCATCTTTTTAAGTGGGAGAACTTGCACAATTGGTGGCTGACTAAATATTTTTTTGCCCCACTGTATGTGAACAACCGGTTCTCTGTGTGGATGCCGCTTCCGGAAGTCCATTCTGGGCCTGGGCAACAACAAATTAGCTACCGGTTCTGCAGAACTGGTGCGAACTGGCTGAATCCCACCACTGGCTATAGTCCTAAGTCCCCTTTTCTATTCGTTGATAGTAGTTAATATTCTCTCTCTCTCTCTCTCTCTCTCTCTCTCTCTCTCTCTCTCTCTCTCTCTCTCTCTCTCTCTCTCTCTCTCTCTGTATGTTTGTGTGCATGTGTGTGTGTGTGCATGGTTATGAGCATGTGTATTGTTCTAATGTCCATCATTTCACATTTGCTGACACTGAGCAAATATCAGTCCAATCTACAATAGTGATGAAGGAGATATGAAATTGAGGCCTGCTTGACTCTGATGTAACTGTCCTTGCAAACTTTTTGGCCTTCCTGAATGACATTGAATCTTGACAGCTGGCATTTGCTGCCTTTCAACATGTGAAATGCCATCATGGATAGCAATTATTCACTCCATTTCCTTGCAGCATACAAATGTCATTTTCTCCTGTTTTTCCTTTTTCTTTCTGGCTAGCTTGCTCAACAAATTCCCTTTTACTTCTTACATCTTCAGTGTTGACACCTACTAGGCACCAGTGAGGCAGAATTATTTTGTACCACCTTTTCTAGCCCAAGCTTTAAAATGAACACCCTTCACTGTGATGTTTGCTTTTTCTGGTGTCAACAGGTTATGTTACATTAGTGAAGGCCAAGGACAAAATAAAACCCAGAAAACTTTAAGTCATTTGGTCAAATTCAGCATTCTGGAATAATCCCATAATAATTATTGTTACCTCTGATCAGGAATGTCTCATATTTAGAAAGACATATGAGCTGTGGAAACAAAACAATTTTTATATGATAAAAAAAAGATGACACAGTGTCTAAGCCCAGGAAGTCCCTGTTTCAACTTGCAAGAATTATATTTTATATCCCCAATAAAAAGAGGGGGCTCCAATAATGAATCTAATGCTTGTATTGTGATGAGATCATTTTTGTCATTGGAGAGGAATCGGAGATGGCTTGCCCTTTTCAGATGGAATGTGACCAGAAAGTTTTTTCTTTGCCGGGATTTCTGCTTTATCCTATAAAATGAAGGAGAGTTTACTTGTCTTAGGATAACTACCCCATATTGAAAAGGTCCCATTTCAGAATCTGCTGCTTTTGTAAACTCTGAGACAGCTACAAAAAAATCAATGGGATTTAGAAAGTTATCCTTGCCTTGCCTCTTGCATAATAGAAGGCATCTATTTCCTCTTCAGTTGAGTAAAATAAAAAGAAAGAAGTGATGCAGTATTTCCAAATTAAAATGAATAGCTACAGTTTGATCTCTCTTGCCTGAACTAAATGTACCTTGTAAAAATCAAGCTAGTGTTATTCGCCCCCACCCTCACTCTCCTCCTGCTCTGTTATGTGGAGAAGATTTGCTACCATCTAAAAAAAATCAGGAAAAATATTCAAGCCCAAATCTTATATAATTATAGGGGAAAAAGCAATCCTGGTTTCCTTAGACCAGAGGTTTTCACACTGGAGAACATCTTAGTCTAGTTTAGTTTTAAATCCCAGACCCCAGATGAAAAGCTGTAGTGGTAGAAAGTTGGCTTAATGACCTTTTTCTCCCACTTAGTTTGTCACCGAATCATGACATCCTAAGATTCCATGGAATATAGTGTTGTTGCTTTTTAAAGGCATTAGAGCGGCCACACAAACAGTACAAAGATACTGAAAGAAACCCTATGCTACTGTGACATCCAGCACAGAAAACTAGAAGCTGCAGCTGCTGACAGAGTTTACTGATCAGCCCTGTGCTATGAATCCTCCACTGGCTTTGAAAACAGGTTCCTCCAAAAACGGATAGAAGACTGAATGACATCTCAGAATGACACCCACGACTACTACAACAATGGACTTCCAGTGTCTCCACTGTGCTAGACTCTGCTTCCAGACTGGGACTGCAGAGGCACCTCAGTGTCCACAGATGAACTGCATAACAGAATGCCTTCTTTGAACCCAAAGGACCACCTTAAACTGCCAACTACCTGGGAAACAACCACAGAAGAAGGCTATTGCGAATATCTTGTTTGAGGCAACTGATTGGTTATTTCTTCTTATTCAATACATCACTTTTTTATGTTCATTTCTTGAACACCTGAAACGTGCATTTTTTATCCTTTTTGTTCTGTGTTACACTTTGTTTATTTTTTCTCCTTTTCTTGGGCTTTACAGCAAACAGAAATTCATCAAAGGACAAACCATATAGAGGGTTGCATGTGAATGCTTGGAAAAAGTCCTCCCTACTGAATATTATCTTGGCACAGAACGGTTAAAAAGCACAGGAATTCTGTCAGGAGAAAAAAAAGTGGGAAACTCTATGCTTAGTAGAAAAAGAAAACATATTATATGGTATGTATAATGTGCAATTGAAGTTTGGACTTTCGAACTTTTCCCTTGGTTTCATTATTCAGTTAAATAATAATACTGTACATTGTAACGTTGGCAGTGTACTGGTTAACACAAATCTGCTTCTTAACACAGAGTACAGGTAGTCCTTGACTTACGACTAGCAAATGGGACCAGAATTTCCATTGCTAAGCAAGGCAGTTGTTAAGTGAGTCATGCCTAATTTTTATAACTTTTGCCGTAGTTGTCATTGCAGTTGTTAAGTGAATCACATGTTTGCTAAGCCAATCCAGATTACCCTATTGACTTTGGTTGTCGGAAGCCAGCTGGGAAAGTCAAATATGATCCTGGAATGATGCAACCATTGCTGGTTGCTAAGTACCCAATTCTGATCATATGACTGGGAATGCTGCAATGGTCGTAAGTGTGAGGACCAGTCTTAAACCACTTTTTTAAGCACCATTGTACAATTGCTAAATGGTTGCTAAATGAAGGGCTGAAAATCAAGATCTATCTGTCACTGATGAATTTAACATGGCCTCTAAAAGAATCTATATATTAAGCAGAAAAGTTTGCCTTCTTGTAAGTACAGGGTAATGAATGTGTATTGTTTTTCATTCCAATATGTAAGTGAACCAGGACAAAACGGACTGAACTACATTTCATTTAAAAATGATATTAATGAAATATAATTGACCTGATTATTCCTCACAAAAGCAGTACATTTCCCTTTCTGATATATTGCACTGCAATTTTTAGAGGATCACTTGGGGCTGTGCTGAAAGTTTTGTAGGCCTCAGCGTAATACTAGGTCCTCAGGGTCTGCTCCCCCCCCCCCAGGCCATTTGACATTTAGTTGTGATAACAGCAGGAATCGTTGTATAGGTCCACTTGGGAATTAGATATCTCATCATAACACGCAGAGTACAGTGGTGAGATTCAAATAGCTTCTGGAAGTCCATTCTGGGCCTGGGCAACCAAAAATTAGCTACCGGTTCTGCCGAAGTGGTGCGAACTAGCTGAATCCCACCACTGGCTGTGTACTATCAATTCAATTTCTGTCTAACTAACAGATTGTAGATGCAGAGGTGATTCATGTCTGTTTCCTATCAGGCTGATCATGGGTTTAGTACTCTTCTGAAAACGTGCTATCCTCATATAAAAAACAACATGGCCGACTAATCATGAGCATGGAGGAGCAATATAGATGAAGCAGAACTGAACAACTGACCGACAACAAGCTCCATTCTTTATTAGTACTGCAAGGGAATAGAAGTGCCAATAATGACTATGGCCAACAACACTGGGAAGTAGTCTAGATAGTAAGCAAAATGGCCTAGGAATGGCAGAATGGTGCCATATTCCAAAAAGTAATAAAAAAGACCATATAAGCCCCCTTGTTGACAGAAGGAGCTTTTGACACATGTAGAAATGAGGTGGAGCTTTCACTATGCAGTTGCGACCATGGTCCTGATATTTTGTTTTTCCTTTCAACTTCCTTGTCAAAGCTCCCAGATTGTCTTAGAAGCCAGTTTCTGCCCTTCTCATTCAATCCTTTATATTGTAAGTGGAAATCACATATCAGTCTATATCTGGAAAAAACAGTGGATGGGGTGGCAAAAGTAAACAAAGCTAAATAAAAGAAGTACAGTGGATGAGCAGCTGGGATGACTGAAAATAGTGCTGAGTTTAGATGCCATAACATTTAAGTGTGTTCCTAACAGTATTCTTTATGGAATTTTCAGTATCAATTGCTATCATTGCTGTTAGGAAATACATGAGGTTTTAAATACATAGACATGATTTAATGTAGCCTTTGGCGACTATATAGCTGTGTCTGCTTTGCTCAAGTAGTTATTACAGTGTATTTGTAATACTGGCAGTCTGAAATTTTAAAAGCACACCTTAAACAAAATGGCTCCATCTAAGAAGTTAAGCTTAATTTTCTTTTTAACTTCCTGGAAAAAAATCAGTTTCACTTGTAACTTCTGCTACAGTTTTGATAATTAAGGATAGTGAAATTGTCAGTATATTAGAAAATGCAAAAGTTGGGCTCTGTGAGATCATATAGTCAAAGGAATAATTTTTCTTTCTCTCTTTTTCTCTGTTCCTTGATCCAACTATCCATCCATCCATCCATCCATTTCTCCACAATAGAGCACAAATACTGTACAATTATTTGGGTCTTCCTGCCACCACTGGTAATGTCAAACCAAGGTTCTGAAAATAACCTGTGTGTGTGTGTGGGGGGGGGAGACAAAAGATTCAGGCTTCTAAAATCAGGTTATGAATAGATATGATTCATCCTTCTATTACAAGAAAATGCATATTCACTATTATCAGCCACACAAGAAAATATACAGGTTTCTTATTTGTGTAAAATGGCTCTAATAATCTTCCCTCATGGAAAAACATTACATTCGAGTGGCACTTGAATTAGGCCATGTCAAATTGGAACCTGGCTGGTACATATCTTAGCATAGCATTTGTGTAACATGTTCTGTGTGAGATGTTTGGTGCTCTTTGTCAATGGAAGCAGTAATGCTATATGAAGGATAGGTATTGAGGGAACTTATGGGGGAATGCTAATAGCATGCAAGACTTACTGAGATGGATATGCACTAATGCATGGTCTTTTTTATCTTTAATGAATCACTTCACTGATGCATGATCTTCAATCAGCTCCATCTGATTTCTCTGATATCAAACTCCTGATTATTTTAATGCACAAATACAAAACCATAATTCCTACCATTCCATTAATGTAGTTGCTTGTGCTCCCAGCCCTGCATATAGTGCACTAATTCACACCTGAATATTTAGAATTAGGTTAGTATACAAAAACTGCTTTCTTGACACGTGACCTATTAGGCAATGGATGACTTTATAATATTGCCTAATATTACTTATTGAATAGAAAATTGGAAGGAGGGAAGAAGAGGTCATTCCTTTTTCTACTTGCTGTTAATGTTGTTAGCTCTGAAACTTCATTATAAAGAATCCTAAAAAAAAATGAAATTACCCTGAAATTTGTAACCAAATTCTCTATAGCATAATTATATCTGGCTAATAATGAATATACTTCCATACAATTCACTAATGCATATTAGTATCAAAGCTAATAGCACATTTATAATAATAATAATAATAATAATAATAATAATAATAATAATAATAATAATAATAATAATAATAATAATAATAATAATAAAAATTGGAAGGGACCTTGGAGGTCATCTAGTCCAACCCCGTTCAGGCAGGAAACCCTATACCATTTCAGACAAATGGCTGTCCAGTCTCTTCTTAAAAACTTCCAGTGTTGGAGCATTCACCACTTCTGGAGGCAGGTTGTTCCACTGGTTAATTGTTCTGTCAGGAAGTTTCTCCTTAGTTCTAGGTTGCTTCTCTCCTTGATTAGTTTCCATCCGTTGCTTCTTGTCCTGCCTTCAGGCGCCTTGGAAAATAGCTTCACTCCTTCTTCTTTGTGGCAGCCCGAGATATTGGAACACTGCTATCATGTCCCCCCTCGTCCTTCTCTTCATTAAATTAGACATACCCAATTCCAGCAACCGTTCCTCATATGCTTTAGCTTCCAGTCCCCTAATCATCTTTGTTGCTCTTCTCTGCACTCTGCACTCTTTTCAGAGTCTCAACGTCTTTTTTACATCGTGGTGACGAAAACTGGATGCAGTTTTAAGTCTTATATATTTTATATTGCACTGAACAATGTTCATTTCAGCTTAATATGGGGGTCAGTTTAACCTAGAGATCGTTCAAAATGAAGATACTTTTAAAATCTTAAGGACAGAAAAGAGCCATCAGTTTTGTTTGTAATACTGCTCAGTATTTTATATAAGCTATATACATATCCCCAACTTTAATGCTGTCATTTCTGAATGTTATATAGTTTGACAACTGCCACATTTATACAGAAATTTTGACATGACCATGCAACAGTGCTATCAGCTTTTAGTTAACTTTTAGTTTCTAAGAATCATAAATCCGAAGTACAACTGGAACTTGCAACAAAATATTTAGGGTACAATATGCCAGCCAGACACAGCTGCTTCCAGAATACTAAGGAATTAGTTTCAAGCCTTTAGCTAACTTTTGACCATGTTGTTCTCAGTAATCTTCTACCTCTTAAACTCTTTTACATTGTTTTCCAAACAAAACTATAATTTTGAATTGTTCATACTGAGATCTTGTTTTCAAGTATGCGTGGGACCATTTATATTACATATGTAGTTTTGCTCTTATTTTGCTACACGTTTCTTAGCATCCCCTATATTTCTAGCTCATATATGCAGTGCTTACACTTAACTGTTCAAATAAACTATTTTGATGTGACCTTCTACAGTCGCATCAGATTATTTTCCATTCTCATAGCAATGCAGAATACTTACAAAAAATCAAACATAAATGACATTACAAAGCCACTTAGTATGTATTTATATACTTTTCAAACTCCCATTAAGTCCAAACTGGCAACATAGAACATTTTCAATTCAATGCTCCATAGCTGATGGTTAATGGGAATTACACAGGTATCAAGAGGATTATGTTGGATATTCATAAGCTAGACCAGGGATCTCCAACCCCTGGCTGTGGACCGGTTCCTGGCCTGTTGGAAACTGGGCTGCACAGGTGGTGGCAAGTGAGTGAAGCTTCATCTGCACATGCACGGGAGCTAGATTGCGCACAAAACCATTCCCCCTCCCTGGTCTGTGGAAAAATTGTCTTCCATGAAATCAGTCCCTGGTGACAGAAAGGTTAGGGATCGCTGAGCTAGACCATTGCTCTTGTTATGTAAACTAATATGTACTCAGAAGCTTGGTCAAATAAAATAAATGTGTGCATAAACCTAACATTCTTCAAAAGCCCAGTATTACGTATTAACCAGTCTACTATATCCAAGATGAGTAGAAGGTTTAAACTCTGTGATTTCTTTGCTGCGAGTGTTACAATTACAGCATATAATTTCAAGAGAAGGTGCCTTTAGTTTCTTTAGATGAAAACCATCAAATAAACTTGCTTTATATAAAAAAAGTTTATTATCCACAAGGAAGAGCAATAGGAAAAATTAAATTGTTTTCCACAATTTGTGTTCTTGAACAGAATCTACAGAGACATATTCAGCACCAAACTAAAAACAGAAAAAAGAAAATATAGTACAAACAGCCACTGAATATAATCTATAAAGCAAACATTAAATATTGCACTTTGTTTAACATTTTGGACTTATCCCCTCTTTTTAATTGTTATTTTGAATACTGGACTATAGCTCAAATTCCAATAATATACAATGTCCAGACACTGACCAATATTTCTGAAGTCAGAGACAATAGTAATGCCGCCAAGAGTAATATTTTGTGAAAAAATTAGTGTTTGCAGATTTAAATCTCATCATAATATTGGTACATTGAAATGCCAATTATTACAATATTGGTCAATCCTACTTTAATATAGAACCTTCTATCATACTGTGATAAATGTAATGCTATGCATAACAATTGTTCCCTCATTGATTAAAACAAAAAACAACAAAAAGCCCACCAAATGCCCTTTTATGCCTTTATCCCATTGAAGTATATTTTAATCTTCTATGGAAGAGGGACATTCACAAAATTGTTTATGTATTTTTTGCTCCATCACTCAATTTTCTTATTATTCCATTACATGAAGTTTGCTTGCTAAAGATCAAACTCATTTAAAAGAATCACTTAAAACGTGATTCATTTTATACTGTTTATTTTTCACCCTGTTAATATTCAAACATGAATTGTTGTCAATGTTTTCTTAAAGGCCACTTATGGACAAGCCTATCCTACTTGCTCTAATCCTCAAGATAGGCTTTGCGAGGAGCTGCACCAATCCAAAGCCTATCTATTGATAAAATCAATACTTGGCCAGCAATTCATGAACTCAATTCTTGCCACTTGAAAATTAGAATAGTTGTTTTGATAAAAAATGAGTTGAAGTTTCCAGGTGACAGTTGTGACTTTTTAAAAATTAAATATTTTAGCATTTGTGCTGAGATTCCACCCTAATCACTTACTAGTCAATTCCTTGTAATGTGTTACCCATCCCCAAATTAAGCAAACCAAACCTGCTAATTATATCAACTATTTTACTACTGAGTCACTTTCATTTTTAGTAGAGAATGTATTTGAAATAGCAGTCCCCAGAAAATATGTTCTAAAATATCTTAAAAGATATACTGCTCACTTGAGATGCCCTCCCTAATCTGACTAAAATGTCATTATAAATTTTTTACAAGTTTCTGGGCTAACTATATATAAAAATAAATTCACTTTCCCTACCCATCCCACCTAGCTAAGAAACCCCTCTGTGAGTAACTTTATAAATCATGTACAACTTTCCTCAACTCTTGTTGATATGTTTGGTGCTATTGCCTAAATGGGTCTTCTAGGAATTTGGCCAAACTCTTAATTATGTTTCATGTTTTGGCTAGATAATAAGAAATGAGGATGTCTTCATACATGTATGTCCCTTTTCCAAGTCCTCCTTTTCAAAGAAAACAAAGTAACAAGAACAAAAGAGGGAAAAAGAACTCAACAGTGCAACATAAACACAAGTAGCATTTCAACATTTTGGCAAGTGATGAGTTCACCTGAGATTAAGTGATTTTAGGCAGTCTGTAACAAAATTCTTCTTTGCAGTAATAGTAGAAAGGCAACAAATGCTTAAAAAGGAATTAAGATACACACTCCTGACAAAAAATCCTATTGTTTTCTTTTGTAACTTTTCGCCCCTCAAATCTGTTGCTTGTCTACTATAGTAGGCTGTGAAACATACAGCAAGGATTGGTTGAAGGCATTTGATGTTGGTAATAAATCCACAAGAGGATCCAAGCCGAAGAGGTGATGCATGGATCAGTCTTATTGGGACAATTCTGAGCATGTGCATATGCAGAAAAAGTCCAGACTATATTGTTTATCTAAATAAAAAAGTCAGTGCATTTGTATCAAAGTTTTCAAAGCTTTCTTTTGCTCCTTGTTGTGCAGACCACAAACAAGTTAGAAGAGGTTAACAGTCCAACATAAATGAGAAAAAGCTGTAGTGACACTGAACTGCACAACAAAAGCATTGAGCATGTGCAAATTTTCAAATAAAAGAATGTTATCCCTCTTGCAACATGATAAGTATTTTGACACATGTGTAGGCTATTAAGGCTGCTCTTAGTATGTGCCAGTATAGAACAGAAAGAGAAAGCCCAGGTCTTCAAGCATGTGGAGCAGTCCTATGATGTTTGCTGTAGACTCCAAAAGCATAATCACAGGATGTTTCATTACTTCTCCTTTTCTTTTAGGCAAATAACTTCCTTTCAAAGCCTGTTTTCTATAGGACGTCTTTATCCTGACCACAATTAAAATATAATTCAGACCCATCTCAACATTTTTGGGAGACATTCTTTCAGCGCGAGGGGCAGGATGGCCTGTCATCTGAGGTCTGATCTGGATTTGGGTCAATCTAAGTGAAAGAGGAACAAAAAAGGAGACATCTTTAAAAACAAGGAAGACACTATAATACTTTTTATGGTTGGTTGCACAGAAGTTAAGACTGAATGATGATGATGATTTAAATTTATATGCTGCCTGACTCTCAGCAATCCTTAATTTATTTCAGTGCTTTGGGTCTAATATTAAGTGTCTTAATGCTGTAATTGCAACTTTTCCAAAGAACTTCAAGTAGTACTGAATTCCATACTTTTATAGACAGTGGCAATGACATATCTTGGAATGAAATTAAATGAAATAATGCATATTTTTAAAGCAAAAAGAAACAAAATCATTTTTCAATAAACCATATAGTAGGATCTTCTGTCAGGAAAAAAACAATCCAAAATAGATAGGAAATATGTTCTAGTAGGATCATTTTGAATAGTAAAATATTACCCAACTCTTTTTCTCCTGACAGTTGCAACTTAAAAAAAATTCCCAAATCATTTTTCAGTTTTTTAAAAAGTGTCTTTTTATAACAAACAAGATATATTAAGATTCCTAGGTTGGTCAATACCTTCATTAGGAATCACTAGCATGGTATAATAAAGGTACTGTCCAACTGTCACTTTGGATTCTTCAATAAATGAGACATTAAAAATGCTCATTCTTAACTAACCTGCACACATAATAGTATTTAAAATAGCATTTTGCATTTATTTACAATAAGAACTTAAAACAAGCATGAACCATTTATTTGCTTTGATTTTTTTCATAATGGGTTATCTACCAGGCCAGAAGTTGTAATAAACTTTAATGGGGCTTGGTATTTTATTAGTATATAAATACTTGTAGTATATTATATAATGATTAAATACAAAGAATCCCTTTGATAATCAAAAACAGCCAAATCTTAAGTACACTTTTTTAGAAATAATTCCTATTGATTTAAATTATGTTCTACGTTTAATAAAAGTTGCAATTTCAGATAGAAGATAGGCATAAATCTAGCAAGGGGAAACAAGTATATAACTGTGCAAGAACTATTTGAGATAACATAAAACCACCTCATATGTAGATTGCATTAGCTCATTGTATGGAACACATTTAAGAATAAAGAGAAAATACAACATACTTAAAAATAGAATTCTGGAGCTTTAATTACTTGTTATCTCACCTCAGAATAAAGTGGAGGAGGCAGGAATCGGAACTCTTGGATGTAGGCGAATAATGGTCCTTGAAGTGCTCTTTCAAAGTCATCGCAAGCAGTTACAGGTGCTAGACTAGATTGCCTTTGCTCCTCAGTGACCACTTCTGCATAGCTAGGAGGTGCTGAAGGGAAAATTACACGCAGTTCGAACTATGTTCTTATGCATGTCAGAACATATAACATGACAGGAATATTAAACTTTGTTTATATGATTTGTACAAGGCAGAGATAACAACAATTTCAACTGTCACCTGGTACTTTTGGTAAGTAATAACTAGGTTATGATTTTTAAAAAATCATGTTTTATAATAGTATAACCATTTATAATTTAGAGGGCTCTCCAAGAAGAAAACTACCTACAGATGTTGTTGAGTTCCCACATTGCCAAAACCCTTGTTTTGTATTACCACAGCTTACTGATTAAACCATATCTGGCTGGTTTGCAAAAACCAAGTAATCAGAACCAACAAATCACTTGCCACAAGTGCTGAGCCTTTGTCAAATCATCAATATTAGGTAAGAAAAAAACAATAAAATCAAGTCATACCAGTTTGACCAGTTTTAGTGGCATTCATGACAAAAATAAATGCTGCAATGCCACTGAAGTTTTGTAAATGTTTTCTATAGTTGTACAACTGAATAGATAGATCTGAGACTTTGTTCTACCCTACCCCCCCATTCCCAGAAAAGTCTGGGTTTTCACTTTAGCTGGAAATTATCTAATGAAAAAAAATATTTTATACTGTTTATGCAACATTATTATTTAGGACTCTATTAACTAGATACTACTAGAATAACAGGCCTATAGAAAATCACAAACAATATGGAATGTATGGTTAAATTACCTTCTGGCCTTTCATGCAGACCAAGCCAATTCATATTCATGCTACACTGGCTGCTCACGCTTGATGTTCTGCTGCCAAATGAGTGTAAAGGAATAGTACCAATGACAAGTGGTAAATTAAGAAACAAGTCCATTGCACCTGGAATATCCACATATACCTTGAAAAGAAATAATAAGAAATTACTCAAAGCTGAATCAAAACCTTTCATCTACTTTACACATATTGTCTTCTATGTTAAATATTAGAAGATTGAATTAAGTTCTTACCATTAGAGAATATTCTACACGAATTATGCTACAATCAAGGATGGATGGGGACACAGGTGGAATTTTTAACTGCTTGCCGTTCCAGGTTTCTGTCTTCCCTGATGACAAAGATTCCCCACGCAAGTTGGCAACCAGCTGCTTTACTTCCTTCATTTTCCCTTTAGCATAGAATGCCTGTGTTTGATAAATGGCAGCCTTTGGCACTACCATTCGAGATGAGCAGTTTTCAATCTCTGCAAAGATCTGAATTGGTTCACCTTGAATGAAATCAAGAATAAGCACATCAAATGGAAATCATGTAACTTTTAAAATGTAAGCATTACTACACATTGATTATACTACTTTTAATAATTAAGGAAATACAAGAAGCGATAGCAATGGCAGCACCCAGTTAATGTAGGCTGACCCAAACACTAACCAGAAACAGATCTGGTAAATACATGGGACGCCATACGAAAATTCTAGGGCTACACGCTGGGAAATTGAAAAAAATTCTCCAGAAGGAGATAATGAGCAAATATTTCTATATTGTATCTAAGAAAAAATATGGACATTTTCATCGTCATCAGGAGCTCAATCTGACTGGAGTCTAAGACAACTCAATAATTTTAATGTGAATAATACAAAGCCAACATTATATGTGTACCTTCATATTTTAATCACTAAAAAACCCTGCACGTTGCAAGGGATCTAAACTATACCATATGTATTTTTATAATCAGATAATCATAACATTTGATGTTAACATGCAAACCACCCATTAGTAAGCCACTGCATTTTGTTTACATCCCAGAAGAAATCAACCAAATATTGATTTAAATTAATTAAATGAAAAAAATCATAAACCCTACATTCCTTAGAACTCACATTACATACCTGGGGTATAGCCCTTCCTTTCAATTTTGGCACTTAAGGATATTGGGCCTGAGGTACAAAACCAGCAACAGAGAGTCTTTTCTTTTGTGCCTGCTTGGGGTGACTGAAAGAAAAACAAAACAGTAATTACGTTTTTAGCTTAGTGAAAATGAAGTAGTTTGAAGGGTGATTTTTAACAAATTTCCTGTTAATATAAACTCAGACATCCAAAAGAAAAAAAAACACACCTATCATCAAAGTTTGGTTCCACTGTGATCTGAGTTGCTGATTCTATTACTGGATCCAGATCAGCAGCTATCAGCACAAGATGGACAAACCTGTCATCTGCCTGGCTATTATATCATTAACAGTACAATAAACAAAGTCATTGTCTAGAAGTATCAAGTTTCTATGGCCTTTTTCTTTTATGAATAAGCTAACAAACTAACCTATATAAGTAAAATGAACTTTGTCACTATTAATTCTACCACGGAACTGATTTAGGAAATTACTACTGAATTAGTAGTTTTTCAATCATTTAATTTTATCAAAATTCAATTATTAGAATTGAAATTCTAGTTTTCAATTATTCAGTATCTCAAGTTTCTGCAATCAGATGGTGTACTAGCAATTGAAAAAAATTACCCTGCTCAACATCTGTCATCCCCAGATGGATCCTACAGAACCACTGTCATTCTATACAGATGGAAGAAAACTTAATAAATTAGTAGTCTGACTCAGAATAAGGAAGCTTCCTCTACCTTATTGAATGTATTTGGCCTAACAATTCAGATACAGACCAACTGCAGCATGATCCTAACTATATTTATTTGGGTGCAAACTCCACTGACTTCAATAAGATCTGTTTTCAAGTAGGTAGATTTAGCAGTAGGGTCACTGAAAATCCCACAAATCAGGGTTTACAATCAGTTTGGCAATGTGGTTCAGCTAAAGGACTTCATTTTAAACAGGGCCAGATCTTATTCATATCTACCCAGAAGTAAGTTCCACAGTGCTAAATCAGGCTGTGCTACCTGAGAATAAGCTTCACTAAACTTAGTAAGGGCTTCTTATACAGAAAGAAACACAAGGATGGGCTGCCTGTTTGCATTACCAGTCAAATAAAAACTTACTGAGCAAGTGGAACTTGACTTTGGACTAACAACATTTGGATCATACTGTTACATAATGAAAGTACATCTCTTCGATTTTACATTTTAAACAGTCAAGTTTAGGATCACAACTAAATACCAGTTTAACTGATCTTGAATTGTCAGTTAAATTTTTATTGAATCTTTAGCTTCAAATTCCAAATATATTTTTTAAAACTAAATTTCAATGGGACTTACTTCTTATAATCATAGACTTGTTCTGAAATACTTACATCATTTAATTGTAATTGGCCTCTTTTAAGCATTTGCTTTATATGAAGAGATGCCCCAAATGGTCCATATTTTTTAACACTATTAATTTAAGGTTGTTGTAGTCCCTGCTCTAAATCCATCAAAACTAGTAGCATTATCTAATAGTGGTTAGTGGTTCCAAAATACTATTTTTTCAAAATCATATATGAAATGGGCCTTATCTCAAACTTATACAATCCACAGAAATATTCCTGCTGATTGTGTTGGGTTTTAGACAAGGCCCTATATCATCCCAAATATGATTTTTATCCAAAGCAAAAGAACCCTGTTTCAATGGACATTTTCTCCCTGTGTTTCATTTTCAAATATTTTTAAAGAACAAATAATGGTTTTTGATCAGATTGAAAGAATCTTAAATCCTTGATACATTAAAATAAGTATATTAAGATAACATACAGAATTATGATCATTTCTCCCCACTCGGTATGTAAATTATCAGTAGTATAATAAAGAATAATGCACTGCAGTACAATTTTTTTAAAAAAACATTGCTTTGCCAAGCTGCAAATTCTAAGGCAAAATTTGTTTCATAAATAGAACTGTTCCATATAGAAATACAGTTAATCTTTACTGGAACAGTTTAATATGTTAAAAACAAGCAGCTTAAAAATTATTATTCAATATGCTACCATATTCTGGGTTATTACATTGCATATACTTTAAGTATTCCATTGATTTGATTATTGTTACTTTTATATATATCTATATATATATATAATTCAAGGGCCATGTGTGATGTTATTTTTTAAAATGCTAACAAAGAATTAGTAATTCTGTCAATTCTTACCAGTAATGAAGGAGTGTTGATATCTATATGTTCAAAGACTGTAAATTCCTTCTTTAATTTTACTGGTAGAAGCCAAGGCCTGTGCAATTCTGCTTTCACCCAATAGCGCACACTGCCATGTCTGCCTTCAAATGAGGTAGCAAGTGGTCTGTTCAGGACACAAAGGTCAAAACTAAATAAATCTTTAGCTCTGTTGTTGCTTAACTTAAATATACAGTCAAAGTAATAATTAATAAGTTGTACTGTACTGTTAATGCATCATAGTATATAATGAAATGTTTATTTTTAAGATTTTCATGTTAAATTTGTTTGGGAGAAATATCTCTGTAGTTAAACTGATTGCCGTATAGACCTATAAAATATGACCATATTTGTATTAGAATTGCACTGAAATATGCTACGAGGATACAACTGCCCAATACAATTTGGTTAATGCTGGAGGACTTACATTTTCACTCTAAGTTCCATTTGGCTGACTGGGAACTATAATTGAATTTAATGTGCCCCAGCTTGAATATATTGGGGATCAAGTTAAGAAATATGTTAATTTTAGAAGAGATCACTTTTTAAATTTAGAAATAGGGAAACCATGAAATATAAAGCAGGTCCATAAATTGTGTTTGCAGACTTACTTCCCAAAGTCTCAATCAGGGACTATCTTTTTAAAGATGCTTTTGACTTTAAAGGCAACTTGTATAAAAGTGTACAAAAGATATTCTTTTAATTCATGTAATGTCTGGCATTTCTTAATATTCCAGATCTGTGTCTTTCATTACAGACAAGAGAACAGTTTAGGTTTACAAAGTTATTTTACCTACTTCCTTTCTGTTAGTATTCTTAAAGGAAAGTTACTATGATCATTATAGAGAACTGCAGACTTTTCTATATTCTGGTCCTTACTGAAAATAAATATGTGCTCAGTCCAAAATAATTTATTTGCATTCCCTGGTACCTTCCATTAATGCATTTATGCATTTCATCCATTTATTTTCATAATTATGTTTAAAAACAAATATTATGAAATGATGAATTTTGTTTCCAATTATTTCCAAACTAATTCAGAAACATATGAATTAAATAAATTCTGCTTACACTTAGTTTAAACGTATATATTTACAACTTCTAATTCATAGTCTTAGTTGAGATATTTTCACTAAATATATTTGCTAGTTATTATTATAATCTTTAAATCAAATTCCACATAGTTTGTAAAATATTCTAGTTGGGGTAATTAAATTTTGTCACACTGCCTCTTTGGGAAAAAAACCAGTAGGAAGCAATGCAGCCTGCAAATTCTACACAGGTTAGAGTGCTAGACACACTGCATAATTTTACAATGTGTGACAATGATGTATCATATTGCTAAAAGGTTTTCTATCTCATAACAATGTACAACTTCTTTAACAGAAGTCTTTTTCCTTCTTTCCACATTCTGGCTTTCATTACAAATAATTATATATAATTATTAAACAACTCTATTTTAAAAATGTATTTCCATATCATTCGCACTGTATTTTTCTTTTCCAGTATATCACTAATTTAAAATGCTTTTAGAATGTTTATAATGCATATGTGCTGAAATAAGGGCATTTTTTTTCTTGTTTTGACCTAACCAGCTCCTCCCATCCATCTGCTTAACTCTTATATAATCTGTTACTTTACAAATCTACAGCCATTGCCAACATTTAAATTTTCCATATCATTCATACTATTTTGTTCTGCTTTACATCTTTTTAACAGGTATGTTCAATGGAAACAATCAGCAATATAGCCAGTTTTAATTGAACAGAAGCAATGCCAATGTCTCTAAAAGCCTAGTGAGCCTGTTTGAAAGTAAATATGTAATGACTGAATAAATGAACCATGTTTTTAAAGTCATTACTGGTAGGACAGTAGTTATCCTGATTTTTCATGATTTTGCCACTTTGAATCAAAGTAACCTCTTGTTTATTAGGACAATGTCCCTGCAGCATATTTTAGTGCAATCCATGTGACCATTGAAAAGGGTTTTTTTCCCCCTCCATCTCATTTCTTTCTATAAGCTGCTTTTTACAGATTTATTGCAGGGTGATCCAAAACTCACGGCTGAGTATTACATATACTTACGTCTGTGGAAGCTCAAAGCTGAATGCATATTCATGCCGTCCTGAATGAATGATATGGAGGCCTTCTTCAGAATTATCATCTTCTAGAAAGGAAACATTCAATATTCTAATTCACCTTTAAGTATTTTTCTCCTATCATCCTATACACCTGTCACTGGTGACTCTGAAAATAAATATTTAACAGTAGTACAGTTGGTAAATTCTACATAAATATCTGAAAATCTTTTATTTTTAGTTTAATTCTCACAAAGCAAAGAAGATCCAGGGTTCATTTAAAAACAAACAAACTTCTTTCCGTCTTAGAATTCCTTAGCATTACCATTTATTTCCTTCTTGAAATCCAGACCCTATCCTACCCTCTGATAGTTTTTCTCAGGCCAGGGCCCAAATCCTATATAATGTAGTCCTAAAAGATGAAAAAATGTCCTAGCAGAAGATAGTAGCATTGGCAAGACCAGTAAATAACTTCTCCCGGGTTAACAGAAAAAAAGAGCACTCCTGGTTAACAAGCCAGAGAGCACTGTTACTAATGTCCTGGAATTGAATTATTCAGGCAAGGAGTGAATAAAATGTGTGACAATGGGCTCCTCCTCTAGTTTTAGGAAGAGCTGCTTTTTTGCCATTCTCAAAAATTATGCATACAGGATTTGGCACTAATTTCCAAGTTTACAGATTTGGGCTGCGAAAATCTGGACCACCACCAACCACCACGACTCCATTCACACTGGTATATAGCCGCAGGCATGTTCAAAACCATCGTTCATTATAGTTTTTTTAAAAAAACCAACTATACAGCTGCATAAAATCGTGTTTTTTGACGTTTGTTTCACACTGACCCTGTCCCCATTTATTATACTGAAAATCCCCCCCCCGTTCGGCTTTCCTCCCTTTCGTTCTGCCAGCTCAGCAGTTTCCCTTAAGCTTTCGGAGTAGGAGCAGCCGCCGCCGGCTGAGGTAAACAACTGCTGGGCTGTCAATCACAGACTAGTCTCGAGCAGGAGAGGACCGGCCTAAACCGGTGCGAGCAGAACCTCAGCCAGCCGCTCATATGCATACAGTATACATTGGTCGCCTGGCCAGCCTACTTGCTCAGCAGCTCCGCCCCTCCGCCTCGCTTGCTAGCTGGAGGCGTCATGAAGGACGGAGTAAAGGAAAAGGGAACTGCTCTGACATCTTCGCCTTCTGGGTTCCAGCGTTGGCATGGATTTGGCAAGACTGGTTTGGCCGTTTTGTGAAAACGCCACCAAAGACAGAGGTTATTCGCCCCCTGGTAAATTACACAAAAACGTGAACTGGGGAGATAAAGAAGGGAACCGAGGTTCATCTTTGTAAGCCTACTTCCATGTTTTGCTTTGGAATCTGAGCAGTTGATCAGGATCCCAGAGGGACTATTAAATAGGATGTAGGAATCCACATCTCTCCCTTACTCGGCTCCAAAGTCACGATTCTGCGGAATGAGACTCGATCTTCCAATCTGTCTCCCATTTTAGGGAACAGGAAAAGAAAGCTGGCAATTTTAGGGCAAACTAAGATATATAAAGCGATAGGCTTTAATGCCCAAGTAGGACTCGCTGTTGACACAAGATTGTGAGTTCAGGATTGCGGAGTCAATGCCTAAGCAAAAGTAGGGCATTTTTCATTATTATTGCTGTGGTAAATGTATTAATAAACTCAAACTTGCTTCTTGGTGAAATAAGATGAGCTTTGCTATAACTTTGAAACCCACCCTCCAAAATAAATCCGACTTCGGTTATGCAAATTCTTTCCTACAGGCTCGGACGCATGGGATTCCCATTTAAAGTCCATCCAATTTTCAGCCAAACTGAAACGACGTGGTACCAAGCGCTTGCTGCATGCTTTCTCCAAAATAAATCTCAACGTGCCGGCATAGAGGCGCGAGAGACTGAAATCTAGGCAGCCCTCCACTCAAGTGTTATCCACAAACTGAAGCCGCAACCCGCAAAGGTAGCGTCTGAGGAAGACTATTACTAACTCCCAAGCATAGGCCAGGCTTTTACTGTGCTCAGCCAGTTTATTATACTGCTGCACGGACTGCACGCACACACCAACGACAGCCTCGCGTGGCCGAGGACAAAGGACCGCCCTCCTCCACCAAAGCCATCCAGAATACACATTCCGACAGCACGCGCAACTCCACTCGCGTAGCAGCAGAAGCTCCGCGAACTAGAACCTCGGTTCTTAGTCCCGCCCCTCTTTACGGGCTCCCTATCTCCCAATCAAGAAGTGGCATTGCCTTAGCAACAGCCTAACAAACCTCCCCGGGCCAATGACTGTATGAGCGCTGGGCGTGGCTTCGGCGAGCATGCTAGGCTGCCGGGTTCTTTCCTGTCTGCTTTCTCAGCTAAGCCATTGGAACTCCCCCGCTCTGGGCTGGGGTCAGTCGTCGAAACCGCTCGCCGTCGGGATAGCGATGGGGTGAAGAATGAAGAAAAAGAGCCACTCCACAGACCGACAACTCAGCCGAGTAGCTCGATACACGTATGGGCTTGGGTCAAGGGTCCCGACCCAACAAAGCGTAGATCACCATCAGTCTTTTGTTTCTTACAAAAAAATACTGAATTGAGAATCCACCCTTATTTAATTGCCACAGAAGCAGGTGCAATCACAAGGACATCTGAAAAGCAACTGAAAATTGTTTTCCCATGGGTTCTAATTCTTACTTTTCTCGGGAACGCTGCACACGTATTTGTGCAGTTCAGTGACTGGGAAGGGGGCACTTTCAAGCCTGCCATTATTAATGGAAGGGCTTGCGTTTTGCACAACCGCTGGATGAAAGCTCTATTTTATTCTTAAAATGATTCGCAATACAAGTTTTGCCTTCTGTACCTTTCAGCTAAGCGCCCTCCTCACATCACTTACATTTGGAAGCAATTTCATAGAACTTCTTTCAGATTTTTAAAAAAACCTTATCATACTACCGAATTAAGGCGACTCCTCTAACCTCTCCTCCTATCTGCAGCAAATTTTCTGCATATATATCTACATCTATAGACTATATATATAAAAAGAACAAGCCAAAATTACATAACCTGCTTTAACATTTTCTTGTGCTAGGAATTAAGTCATCGCCACCACCTGACGCGCCTAACCAATCTGCTGTGAGGAGCACCACCCCTCCCTTCTCTCCAGTACCGGTCCCAAACAGGATTGAACCGCTTTTAACAAAGGGTGGAAACTTCAGAAAAACAACCTTAGACTCCCCTATATTTCGACTGACACCATTTGAAACAATAGATTAACAATCTGGAGACTAATTTACCCTTCGATAAAGTATTTTCCCCTTGCCAATCTCTTTCCCTTTGCAGATTTCTTTGCGTTGGCACAATCAGGTTCATACATCATAGAACTCCTGAACTTAGAAAGGATGCCCTAATTCAGTATGAGGGTCATGTAAGAGTGGGGTTCCCTTCCCCAAAATAGCTTTAACTATGCCTCGACGGCTAAAGCATTACAGAAGAATACCGCGGATTTACCAACTTTTCCAGCCTCTGTAAAAGGGAACACGGATCTACACGTGGGGTGCTGAAAGCAAGTGTCAAAATAAGCCGCAGGGAGCCCTTTCTCTATCAACAATTCTCTTATCCTAAAGATATCATTGATCTGCTTGCAAGCTCTCAAAAGTGGATTAATAAATCAGTCTCCACATTTTTTTTGGTCATCATACTTAAGAACAAATCCCAACGTATATCTTTCCAAAACCAATTCATTAAAAAAAACCCTGCCAGCCCTCTTGATCTACAGTGAAAGGATCTGTATAAAAAGAAAATGGGGGTGGTGGTGGAAAAAGTCTTTATGGAAGCACTTTACAGCTGCACCACGATCTCGGGGTTCCTTCCTTAATATAACCTTGATGTTTTACCCAGCTCTATATCAAGCTTAATTCTGAACTTCGATGCAGGAGAATAAATTCCCTTGCATTAAGGAGCTCCTTTTGAATAACTACGCTCAGGATTAAACAGTAGACGTTCTAAGGTTGTCAGAACTTCACCTTCAAGAATAATTTTAAAAAATAAGACTTACCTCTTTCATGCCCAATTAAGATATCCTTGTGATTGAAGTATTCTACTTCTTCAGTGTAATTCTGTGTGTAGGCAGTGTTGGAGCCAGCATTTCTAGATTCAGTCCAGCGTACTTTCGCATGTCCCCTTGCATGGATTTTAAGTGATCTGACTCTAATTTCTCCAGTCACTTCTAAATTCACCCTTCCTGAGACTGTATCCCCGCTAGAATAGACGGGAACATTGCTGTCATTAAGACAGTCAAAGCTTATTGTCAAACTCTTCACCTTCCCCAGCACCATGTTAGTTTTTTTTTTTAATAATAAAAGTCTATAAAAATACACTATAAGAAAAAAAGGGGAAGGAAAGTCAAGATCTCATATAAAAATGAGATCTTCACTTGACACTGATCAGTTTCTCTGCTCTGCGAAAAAGGTTGCAGGCAGGATCAGTGTGATCTCTACGAGCACTTCATCGGGGATTTCTTCAAAAGTACCAGCATTAGATGCTGCTCGCAGCCGCTGCTCGCCAGCTCTGTGGTCTCTCTACAAAGACAAGTAGTCTGCCGCTGCCAGCTCATTTTAAGCTTTGTGGAAAACAACCACAGTGCGCATGCGTGGCGCTTTGCTTCTTTAGCGTAACAGGGCTGCTGTTCTCATAGTTCCTTGGAGGAAGGAAGATGATTCACAGCGTAGGTGCCTTGCCTTTTATAATGCTTAGGAAAGAATCGCAGTTTGCTCTAGTCTAGAATGTGAAAGCAATCACTGATCAAAGCACGGTTGCCAGTCTGAACTCCAAACAGGTGGTAGTGTTAAAAACCTCAGCCTTGCCAAACTGGGTGATGGGGAAAGGAAGAACGTAAAAGGACAGAATATCTTCTAAAGGCTCTTCTGAAATAGTTGGGGGACATTGTGTCATGGTGCAGTGAGTATAACATTTGTAGTCCCCCCCCCCGTGACGATTTAACTAAGATTAACGGGAAAGCAACGAAAGAATTGAATTTAACAGTATGCATCAGTTCACATGGAGGCATAAACCAGCTATAGCTAGATCTTCACTTACTTCAAACTTTGGTTGGAATTTCAAAAGAAAAAAAAGACTGATAAATTAGGAACTGTTCTCTTTATTCTACTGGAGCTACTAATTTCCAAACCTGCATTTATTTAGTGTATAGCTCCAAACTTATAAACGTTAAAACACCCCACTGTTGGAAGGAGTCTTTTTAAACAATCCCAGAAGTGCTGTTCATTGGAAATTTGTACTAATTTTAAAATTTAATTCTCTGTGATTTCAGCTCTCCTAAGTATCATTTTTCAGTTGTGCCTATTGCCAACAGAGCAATGAGTAAAGCCCATTTATAATAACTGGAAATAAGAGGAATAGAGTTTAGAAAGAAAGAATCAATACTAGAAAGAGATTCATCAATAATCAAAACCTTTGAGTTTTACCTATGATAGAGTGATAGTTTGAAGGATTTCAGTGTAAAGAGAGAGGCACAGTCATCTTTATTTCCAAAATGCAAATCAAATCTATTTGATCTATGAACCCTTCCTCCTTGTCCCAGCAGAAAGATGTCCAAAATAACTTTTTTTCTAGAACACAAATGCATGACATTGTCCTCGGTCTACCCAGTCTACTTCCCCTTCTTTCTCCATGCTGCTTCTGCCAGTCATTGATGGCAGGAGATTGGGGTGAAATAAACGGGAAAATAGCACCTGTGCAACCAGTTCTTTGATTCCTAGGAGCAATTGTCTGGGATTGAAGACTTGATGACAGATCTGCTGCCACTAAATGTCATCAAAGGAGAGATGCCCTGCCCCTGCTTTTCTCCATCTCTCAGTTTCTAGTGCAGATACACCTCTAGTTTGCTTTGTTGCTGAATTACAGAGTAAGTGTTGAACGTAGACCCAACACTTCCTTAAGGCAGCTTAGTTTTCTGCTGGCTTTGATACGGGATAGTGGCACTTTAGTGCTGCCATGCAGAAGCATATGCAGGCCAAGGATAGCTGCAGTGATAGTCATTGGCTTCTTACTGATGAGAACCATTGGGGGATTGAAGGCCCACTACTTTTAATGTGTGTAGTTCCTGTTAGAAAAGGGTGTAGTTTCATGCATCTGATGACACTAACCATTATGAAGCCAGTAACCATAATTGTAGAAACACTTGCTTCAGGCTGATTTTAGACTGCTTCCTCTCCCCCATCCCCAACTTTCTTGCTTCCTCACCATTCTCTGTGGGCAAGAGTGAGATGATGGGGCAGATATTTTACCTGATCTGTGCAATGGTCCCAAAGAGTTTGAACTAACATTTTATAACTTCACTAACTCATTAAATGCATAGCTAGGTCAAAATAATGAATGAAAACAAGGGATTCAAATAACAATTGGCCCCTATTAAGTGTTTTATGTTGTTTTAGAAGATAGTGTAGGATATAACCAAAAGGAAATGAAAAAAAATAGAAATATGGATGCTAGAAGGTCTCTGAACTACTTTCTCTCTATGATTACTCTATGATTTTACCTGTTGAAATAAACAAGTTAAAGATATGAAATGGTGATCTTTCCCAATGTTTCTTCCATTAAAAATTCACCTTAGTTTTTTGTGGAGATTTTTTTGACACTCTGACAATAGGCTCACTTGTTCTCGGTGACTTGTACAACAAAAATCTATTTGGAAGTGAGAGACAGGCCATTTCCAATCCCACAGTGCATGCTGCTAACTCCTCTACTCTCTAATGCCTCAAGGACTGAATGAATGATTCAGGAAATAGCAAGAAGATTAAAGGCTTGACAGACAGAGGACTGAGGAATCTGACCATCCAGGTGATGGTGTGTTTCTCTTTTTGGTAGCCCCAGCTAGAATGGCCAGTGATGAATAATCTTTTCAGTATCGAATAAGCCATAGCTTCCTCCCTCCCTGAGTTAGAGGGCTGGTTTGGAAATAGTCTGCGATCAGTCCAGTAGCTATCTACTGGATTATGATTCATGATAGATATTTCCCCCCTGCCGTTTCCAAATCCTTCACTCAAACTGTTAGGGGAACTAGACATAAAGTTTTATAGCGTGATTAAAGGAAAGTATGAATTTTGTTTCATTTTTGGATAAAGAAAAGAAAAGTATAAGTAAAAAAGTAAAAGCAGAAGTAGGCAGAAGCCAAGCCAGCTAATTTCTTGATTGAGACTGTGGGTCCTGTTGTTCCAGATGTGATTGACTTCTGATAGCCCTAACCAACATCAAGAAGGCTACAGATTCCCCTACCATTACCTTGAATTGTTATATATAGGCAGTTATATAGAGAGGGAATCTAGAGAAAGCCTTCTGACTGGGGGATTTGGTAGCAGGAATCATCCTGCCTACACTTAGCAATCGATCGGTTGTGGCCCATGCCATCTTAAAAACATGAATACCTTAGACGCAGCTGATATAGTTTTTTCCTGATGAAAAGAAGTGTCAAATTCACTTAGGTTTTGTTTTATTACAATGAAAACTCAAGCAAGTCTACTCAAAGTAAATCCTCACTGAAATAAAATCAGGTGGAAGGGATTTCAGAGTTACCATAATCTATCCTCTGCACGGTTCAGGAAGTAAGATTGTTTTCAAGTATGATTGCCTTCCAGATATAGACTGCAAAAATGCAGAAGTCTATGTAACGGCACTAAACATATAATTTTCTGTATCTGTTTGCTGCCATCTAGTGACTGCTTGGTGTTTGTAGCCCAGTTCTGGTGGCCCTATTTAAAATGGTTAAATGTATTAAGGAACATTGTTTCATGTATATTTGTACACAATTTCTCATTGCCACTGTCAAAAAAGAAACTGCTATTCATTGTCAGGATTTTTAGCTTCATGTCTGAACATTAACTACTTTATCATTTTATCACAGTTTATTTTCCATTGCTCAGTTAAGACGATGTATCTACTCAGGATATTTACAAATAGTTTTACAGGTTTTGTGGGTTGGAACTTAAACTTGCTTGTTGAAATTTATTGCAGTATTGTTTTACTGGGAT
Source organism: Azemiops feae (assembly GCA_023970755.1). NCBI lineage: Eukaryota > Metazoa > Chordata > Lepidosauria > Squamata > Viperidae > Azemiops > Azemiops feae. The sequence continues at coordinate 189,316 of JALGBA010000927.1, read as the reverse complement.
TAAGGTATGTACTGTCAGAATGGGGAGAGGCGTTTGCAGTTTACTGGAACCAGGCTATAATCCCATTAGGATAAGTAGAAAAAAATATGACTGAACTATAGCTCTTGCTTGAAAATATTTAGGAAATGTATTTCCCGGTTATGCTGTACTGGGAGATTTACTGGAGTCAAATAGAAGTAACGTTAAGGCAGTATAAATTCTCTGACTCGATAAGGTATGTGTGGATTCATAATTTAGAGAAAACTAATTCACAACTAGAGATAATTGGAATATGGTTAGTGCCAAAACCCCAAATTTCTGCCAGCAAGAAAATCTATGGGCTTATATTTATTTATTTATCTGTCCGTTTACCTATCTCACTATTCTTGAGCTGTTTGAATGTGTAGGGAGCTGCTATCTAAATAAAAATTCAGTTTTAGGTGCCAAGAGGAGAAATGAACTATTTTTCACAGCGACAATATAGATAAACCAAGATGGTTTTCTCCATTGCTCTATGGAATATCCACTTCTCCCTGTTATGCAATGTTTCTATAAAGAACTTTGCCTTCTAGTATGATGTTGATTCTCTTTCAATTGCTTTGCAGCACCTGAATTTCTGCTGCAGGATCCAATCTGGTTCGGTCACCGGGACCAGAGGATTTGTCTTTCAAGCTTTCGGATGCATGCTGGAGCCCATCTTCAGGAAACTTCTCTCTAGCCTCTAGTCTCTCTAGACCAGAGAGAAGTTCCCTGAAGATGGGCTCTAGCACAAATCTGAAAGAAACTTGGAAGACAAAACCCTCTGGTCCCGGTGACCGACCCAGTTTGGATTCTGCAACATTATCCTGGGACACGTATATTCACCTTCGTTCATGAATTTCTACTATCTCCAAACCGTAGAAAATAAACTGTTTAAAAAGCAGGCCAATTGGCTACCTATGGACCTAGTAAAAGAACATTATTTTTGTGGTTTTGCATGTCCTTTAAAAAAAATCTTTACATGGAGTTCAGATGGGATAGAACTCTCTTAATAGCGATTATCTCAAAAGAGACATCAGTTTGTTAATATCTGTTAACAATGGCCCATTAGCTACAAGGAGAAGTACTGACCTTTATTGAAAAGGGGCTTATGTTGAATTATTGAGTTAATTTTAAAATTAAGATTTTTGGTTTACTGAAGGCATTTGCTTTTCATATGTCATTTCTTGCAAGAATTATGAATCTCAAGAGTTACTAATGGTACTAAAACTTACTAAATATGTAAGTAAATGTCTAGTGCAGGTTTCGTAAGATCATAAGTTGTAATATGTAAGATTATAAAGCGGGGGTGGCTGGGGTGTGGGGATGCAAATTGATATTGGCCAAGAAACTGAAAATTCTGGTTCCAGTGAAGAATTATTTGAGTATTTACTCTGATCAAGTGTCACTAAATTAATTGAGCTTATTCAAAAATAACTATTTGTGAATTATGAATAAATATGCAGAAATCATCCTGCAAATCTGAAATTCTAATTATACAAATGAGGAAGCAAATTTCATTGAATATAGTAAGAAATGTGTAAAAAAAAGTTTAAGGGTGAGTTATAATATGTGCATATAATTATCTAGTCAAAAAGGTCATTCTTGTTTTAATTGACACCTAGTGTAAATTCTGGTATGTATACTAATATTTTGTCTTTTTGTGCCATCTTGTGGCTAATATAAAACATGCACACTTCAGTTTTAGAATGCACAACATTCTATCCATGGAACGGGTGGAATTTATAAGTTTTAAAACACAAATATTTTAGGTTAGATTACAAAGCAAGGAAGTACAAACATGGCTTTTTTGAACCTTAAAGCTGAATCAGACTGAAAGTTCACCCAGTTCACAGTTTGTTTTACTGTGACCAATTAGATGTTTCTTACACTTAGAGAATCTTACTTACAGAAATAGAACAATAATTTATTTCCTTGATTGTTTTACTAACTGGGATTCCAAGAGGAGCTTCCAATTATTCTGGAAGTAGTTTATACTAGCTAGTGTAAATGTGATATTACAAGAATTTTCCTAAACTTCTTTGAAAGTCATCCAAGCAGCAGGTCATCCTGTAGTTGGAGGAGTCCTTGGGGGTCCTTGGGCTGGGTCTGGTCCTGCACTAAGCCTCCCAGGACCTCCCCCAACCCTGAGACGCCGCGTGCCCTGCTTAAAGATCTGCATGGTCATTTAACAACCTCATCTGTGAGAACAGAGGTGGGGTTACGTGAGATGAACACGTCACTTCACTTAATGACCCTCACGACTTGTAACTGTAAAGGGAAGAGACTATTATGGCCGTGAGTCAAGAGCTATCTGCACTGAATTATTCATTCTTTTTATCCAAAATATTCTTAACATGTCCTTCCTGTATAATTCAAACGCATCATTTTGGGAGGTTGTTTAGCTTTTCTGGTGGTCCAACTTTTACAGCTCTTTGTTATAGCTGGGAAAGTTATCACCTTGATAATACATATTTTTGCTATCCTTGTAAATCAGGGGTGTTAAAACTGCCGGCCTGCGGGCCGGATGCATCATACCGAAACTGCACCCACCCCACCATTGCCAGCAATGGAAAAAAAGTTGTGATACGTCGCAACACGTCACAGTGACGTTGCGAGTTTCACACTTCTGTTGTTAATGCTTGAATGTAGAAAAGTAAGGTCTGTTGCTACTTCACTGTCTGCTTTTCCTATTTTAGGTGGGTTGTTACTGCTGCATTTTAAATGATATCTATTGACATTTTAAGTACAATAATACAAGACGATACAAACTAAAACTAGATTAAATAAAAGGTGAAAAAAAGATTAGGGAATACAAAAGAAAAAATTCTAAGAAACCAACTTCCCATCCTCATCACAACAAATATAAACAGTTTCGCTATTTTTTCACTTCCTCTTTTGCATCCAACTTGCCCTTCTGGAAGTTCTTAGTTCTTCTGCACAGTTGAAGGCCAGATTGCAAAATCTTAACAGCACTATCACATTAATATGTTGGTGTTAAATAATCCAAACATTCTTTAGCACTGCCCTCCACCATGGGGTTCATTAACAAATATGTAGAGCTCTTCACCCCATAACACAAATCTTAGCTACTATATAGGCAATTCCAGTAAATCACTTCTCTTCCAATCCAGACGTAAGCAAAATGTTCAGTGCAAAATGGTCCAGAGCCCTAAAATAATCACATTCATTTAACAAATATAAACTTCATCATTTCATTCTGTTATTTCTTGTTCATCATACAAATTCTTTTGTAGTCAAATGTTTTTAAGAGCTATTTACTATTTATTGTGGTTTTGGGTCAAATTCCTTTATAATCAATAAAGCAAAATTAAATGTCTTTCTGGAACTCTTGTGTGCTTTCTGTCATTTAGCAAATATTAGCAATATGACCTGGTTCTGCCTCTTGAATCCAACTTGCCGTTCTGGCAGTTCTTAGTTCTTCTGCACAGTTGAAGGCCAGATTGCAAAATCTTAACAGTAGTATCACATTAATATGTTGGTGTTAAATAATCCAAACATTCTTTAGCACTGCCCTAAACCATGGTGCTCATTTCCAAGAAAAGATTAAACTTTTAGTTTGGTAGATACATCTGGCTAATCAGGTTTGTTCCTGCTTGATACTTTGATGGGAGACAACTTAAGAATGTCAGGACTATACGCTAACCAAAAGTCCAAAAAACATCCTAAAAGAAGGCAGTGGCAAGACACTTGTATTGTTTCCGTGAAAACTGCAGGATTATTTCCGTGTAGTTAGCAAGAATTGAATTTGCCTATGTGGGACATTTATTTTTATAGTAAATATCTACTAAACAATAAAATAGCCGTATGCAGCTTACTTGTTTGAATAAGTATGTTAAATATGTTTTTATTGGAAATATATAGTGCTACTTCTCTTGACACAGTAAGATACATTTTGAAAGTTTGGTTGGTTTCATTCTCTGTCACTTAACAATTGTAATATTGCACTGCCACCTTGTGGCAAATTGCTGGCATTAGGTTTTTTTTCCAGGCACAGTACATTGCTGGAATAATCATTTCAGTAGAATAAAATCTATATATGATACAATAGTCATACTTCAAATAAAATAGAAGAGGTAATAGGATTTTGCCTGGGAGGTTTGTGTGGAATTCTATAAATAAAAAATGTAGACTTTGCTAACCTGAGTGTTGGAGAAAGTAACAACAACAACAAAAGAAATAAAAAAGCCGCCTTGCTGGTGGTGCTCTAAAAAGAAAAAATATGAAGATGAATGTCAAGGAATTGGCATTTGTGATCTGCAGTACTTATAGCAATAGCACTTAAACTTATATACCACTTCACAGTGCTTTACAGCCCTCTCTAAGAGGTTTACAGAGTCAGCATATTGCCCTCAAAATCTGAGTCCTCATTTTACCGACCTCGGAAGGATGGAAGGCTGAGTCAACCTTGAGCCAGTAAGACTTGAACTGCCAAACTGCTGGCAGTCAGCAGTCAGCAGAAGTAGCCTGTGGTACTGCATTCTAACCACTGTGCCACCACAACTTTATCCTGTCTTATTAACTTATGGTGTGTTTATTTTCTAATACAATACCTGGGTTATGTTTCTAGCAAATTCAAGGTTGTAGCAGTACTTAAAGAAAAAGTCTAAGAACTGAATCAGTAAATGACCTCCTATTAGTTAATAAGGCAGAATAAAGTAAGATTGGGTTTTTTTGTTTTTTGTTTAGAAAAAGGAAATTATTCAACAGAAACATACAGTGAAAATAACTTTACATAAGGGGGAATATAGCACATACTGTAATCTGCATCATTGGAACTCATATGGTTTTGACACTCTGAAACAGTTTCTGAGCATTTAGGAGAAGAAAAAGACACTGCAGAACAGAAGACCATTTGATAAATCCCCGAAAAAGAAAAGGGATGTAACTATGTCCTTTAAGAAGACAAAGAATAAATTCAAAGAGTTTTGTGATCTACTGTTAGGAGAATTGAAACAAATATTATGTTAGTTGGATTCACTGGTTCATGAAGTTTGGTGTCTTCCTAGAGCAAGGATTCCAAATTCAGTGACTTTCAGTCCCATCAAGTCCAATGGATGTCACTTTCCATCCAGTGACATACAGGGCCATCAAAACTAGTGACAATTATACCATCCTGATGCTGCATGTGGAAACATACAAACCCATTTATTGTTAATGTTGAGGTTCCTTCCAACATTTTTAAGCCTATGTTCATATGATTATAGCTGTTTTTGCAGTTTTATATGGTACTACTTGATGCTTCTTTATTTAGGAGAGAAAAATGAGATGCACAAATACAGGACACCTGACTTTCTAAATACTACTTACATTATTTGCTCAGAGTTGCCTTGAACTGCAAGATGGGCGGCATATAAATTTAATAAATAAAAAAAAAAGATTGTGGGTATGTAGCTGATTGCAAACAATGAATCAACAATGTGATGTCTCTGTACTTTTTTCATTATTAAATTCTCTGCCTTTCTGGGTATGTAAGCTTTATAAATAAGTTAAATACAATTATAGTAATTATAATATTAAAATTGTAAAAAGTCATAATTACATTTTGTTCAGCTTTGATTGAACTTCATCTTGAGTACTGTGTCCAGTTCTGGATATTACACGTTAAAAAGGATTCAGAAAAAATGGAATAGGTTTAGAGACGGCAATAAAGTTGTTCATGGGACTGGAAACCAAGTCCTGTGAGAAAAGGTTGAAGAAGCTGAGTGTATTTGATTTTGAAAAATGGAAACTGAGAGGTGAGACAAAGGTACTTTTCAATCATCTGAAAGGATGTTACATAAAAGGTCAGAAACTCTTCTCTCTCATTCTAGAGTGCAGCTCACAGAATCATGCATTTAAATCACAGAAGCTTATAAAAATGTTACTTAGTGGAAAGATCAGCGTGATGGTGGGACCACTTACCTAAGAGGTAGTGGTTTTCCATTACTGGATCTATTCAAGAGGAGGCATGAAAGCCTGGAATGTTTTAATGTAGATTCCTGCACAATGATAAGTAAATGATTGTAGAGAATATATAAAGGTTGAAGTGTTGTGTTACATGAATCTTCTGAGTTTGATTTTTCATTTTCAGACACTTCACTAGCCACTTAGGTAACTTCTTCAGTGTTATGATCATAGCCTTGTATACTCAGGACAAAATAAAACCATCATGTTCAAACTAGTTTGCTGACTAAAATAGCTGTGGGGCCTGATCTACCTTTTGATTCCGGGGTCTTATATCAATTTTTGCTCCAAAAGACGCATTAGGGCTTATTTTCCTGTTAGGGCTTATATTCGGGGAAATATGGTACTAAATGCCTCTGTCTGGCTGATGATCTTAACTGGAGCTTATTTTGGGGGTGGGGCTTATATTACAAGTGTTGTGAAAAATCATGCTTATTTTCCTATTGGGTCTTATTTTGGAGGAAACATGTTAATATCATTTTGGGAAGGAACTAATAGCTAGAGCAACCTTCAGTAGAAAGCAGATAGAACACATTCCTAGGACCCTGCATAGCTTTTAGTCTAAAAGAAAAGTGACCCTGTCAATTTTGAATAGTTATTTGCTCCCGAGTGACAGATGGGTTGAATTTGGAGGGTAAATAAAAGATTTCCCCCAAAAGGAAATGTAATTAAATGTGCAAAGTAAAAGGCAATGTGGATATAACATACATAATATAATTCCTGGGAGGAACTGAACATGAAACTAGTCCCAGGTAAAAATCTGTCAATTGTCTTTCCCTGTAGAACTGTTTATCTTGAATCACCTGACCAGGTTTAATGAGTTGTTCATCAAAATACTGTACCTGAGATTAATAAAGAGAATATGGTTCTAAAAAACAACAACTACAAGCCAACGAAAATACAACACTTTGGGCAAATCTACTTTTCAGTTTTTGAGGTATGTATTTACGTGAAAAACACAGGACTTTTTTTTGTATTGGCCTTAAACTGAAATAGTTACAGTTCTGACCCTTGTATGGAGGGGACAGGATGCATAATGGAAGGCATATTAAAGAGGAGACAGTCTATGGATGCAAGGGGAAGCTATATTTGCTCAAATGCAAGGATAGCTTTCAGATCATCTGGGGCATAACAGAGCAGATCTCCTTTCAGAAATCCTCAGAAAGAGCATGGAATCTGGCAAGCTTCAAAGGAGATGGCCCTGAGCATGTTGTAGAATACCACATTGGGAACCCAGGAACTATCAAAATCTGTGATTTTTATTAGAGCAAATGAAAGAAGCACAAACTTCATTTTGTGGTTGGCAGGGAAGAGCCTATGATAGATGCTGGAGATCCAAATATAGTTTTGGCGATTGCCAGTTAGCACCAGGCTAGTTGCCGAAGAGAAAAAAGCAGCATCAGACAGTTCGAATCAGGAGCAATATAAGTTAAGAAGCAAGTGTGTAGTTATCTTTTGTCTCTCCCATCCTGTCTCCCTTTCACCTTACAGGGCTGTACCAGCAGTTATTCAGCAATGCCCATAAGGATAATATTTATTTTAATTATTTGTGTACAGTTATATTGTTGCTCGCAGACTGATAAACATTCAGGGGTCTATTTGGAAAACAGTTGCAGGATCCTTTGTTATCAGTGAAAAGTCAGCCAGTTCCTGTTTCAGAAGAAAACAGTTAGAAAATAAATACCCGTCCTGATATTCTTTGAGATGACCAGTTGTAGCTGGGAAATAGTTCAGTTGCCAGAATTCTTGCAACCTCAGCCTTCCTTTTCAAGACATCTTATTTAAGAATTGTGTTTGGAAAATAATTTCTTTGGCAGGTTTCTTATAAATCTGCTGTAGTGAACAAACCAACAAAGACAATGGTGTTGGTACCTGTGTTGTGGTCCATTAGTAGACAAACAACTCTTGCAACAACGATCTTAAGGGTTTTCAGCATCATCAGCCAGCCTGGCCTGAAGATTCCAAGAGCTATAATTCAGTGGGAGGGCATCAAGGCAGAGAACCCCATCTATTGCTGTTAGCAGTTGGCAGGGACATGAAAGGAGCTCCCAATTGGGCATCCCCTGGGCAACAGTGATGTCACTGGCTAATCCTTTCGCCATGGAAGCGCCTTGGTGCTTCTGACCCGGAAGTAGTAATAACAGTTGACAGGTTATGGGAGGAAAAGGTCTAGAATATGCAGAAAGTACCAGGTAGTGACAGATGAGGAAATAGGCTACCTAAAGCACAAGAGGGAAGAAAAAAAGTAACAGACTGAGAAATATTGGTGTTGATTGGTATGTTCTGACAGCTCTCCAACTATGAATAGATATGAGCCACTGCCAGATTGCCAACAATAGATGAAATTCATTTTGAGCGTGTTTATTAAATGTTAGGTAAATGATGGTTTTGAAATAGATGAAGAGGGAGAAAAATCTGGTTCACACCTATTACGTTTGAGTGGTTGAGAACTAGATGTATTTGTTAAGCTCCCCACCTCTTATTATATCACTTGTTCCATTCCAGTTACCTTTGTCTTATGAACCTTCTCCTATCTTCCGAGTAATTTTGGATATGGTTTATGTAGACCATCATGGAACTATCAGTTAAAAGAATTTAAAAATCTGAAGTACTGCAAGCAGAAAAATGTAATTGTTATATATTATCTTTCCCATATTTGTTTAATTCTTATATTTTTATATTAGAATTCTAAAGTTTCTGTTTGTGCAGAAATATTTATTTTAAAAAATTATATAGCTGGCCATCCTATCTAACATAACTCTGGGCGTTCAAGAGTAATAAAAAGGGGAAAAAACAATAAAAAATATAAAAAGCAACAAAAATATTTCTGAAACCCAAAATATAATATATCCAGTCCACAAGAATTCCATGGTTGGTGATATTGTCTATACTGAATTAAGACATTTATATTTTATAGCCTGCAATTCTTTGTCATCTTCTCTGGAATAAAACCTATGAACTGAGTCTATAGTACTATATTTTTCAACAACATATGTAGTGTTGCTATTTAGATTTTGTAACTACCAAAAGATTCATACTACTCAGATTTTAAAGGATCCATTTTATGTTAACAAAATATCTTTAGATATAAGAAATTAGGTATTGCATATGATTTTGATGGGCTTTCAGGACTTCCAATGTGATGGTGAGGCAGGAGGGTGCATGCAGTCAGCTCCATGTGATAATTTTAAATTTTATTCCATAAATATTTGAAAAGAGCTTTTTTTTTTAAATTGAAGCACATAGCATCATTATCAGCTGTGGTTTGACTGCAACAGCTAAGTTCACTGCAGAAGTGTGGCAGGCCGATAACAAAGAATGTAAACAAAACATGGAACTCTCAAGTGTCTTATCTCAAAAAACTTATTTTAGCTCTCCCAGCTATATTGCAGCCATTTAGTAAAGCTGAGAGTACATGCTGCAGGTGGATGGAAAAATGAGTAAGAACAGAATGAGTAAGAGGGCTATTATTATTATTATTTAAATACTTAAAATGGTCCTCAGAAGAGGTGATTATATTGATTAGGATTAGACCCAGAAACTAGAGTAGTAGGACACTATAAAGAAATGTAAGCCAAGCCAAATTATAGATTTTTTCCTTCCAACAAGATCCTCACCTCATTAGATAATGGCTCAATTATTGCAGATGAAGGCCCTATAGTGAAGTCATCTCATGACTGGTAATTCGGGCCCCACAACCAGCTCTGTTTACAACAAAGCTGGTTGAAAATGGAGTAAATCTAACCAAAGAATTTGCCCTCGTAAACCAACAATTGTATGTACAGACAACAAATGACACTCCCATAAAGAGGAACTGAGTTATGCTGGGAGGTGAGGAGATTGAGGATATGAATGAATCCAACTCAGGCTTAACTGGAAATTCTAATGAATCATTCAGATTGAGTTTGCTAATTTTAACAAACATATTTAGCAAACAACCATAGGATCTAATTAGACAAATCTCAATGAATAAATCCTTTTCAGCAGAGTGTAAAGATCTTTTACAAAGATTGATGGAATTAACATTTAAAATTATAAATGGAAAATAACAAACTGGAAGATATCCCAGTGAAGTATCAATCAGCTACAGTAGGGCATATTGCCAATCTTGTAGGAGAGGAAATAGAAATAATTAGAAAACAATAAAAACATTCAAAAATCCAAACCTAATTACAAAGAGAAATCAAGTCAAGAAAAGTGAAAACATTAAAAATCTGGAGGCTTGCAGATCAACAAAGAAATTCAAGCTAAACAAGTGCTGCACATTGTGAAAACTGAATGCAAAATTGGAAAGCAATCAGAAAAGTTGCTGAACATTTCAGGCAGAAAATAAAGCAAATTCAAGGAAAATAAAGCAGATATCACAAAACAAGTTGAATACAAAGAGCTGTAGGAGCAAACAATAAGCCCATTCAAATGTAAGCAAACAATAAATGCGTAGACTCTAACAAGTTTAATACATAAGTTGATTCCATCCAAACTATGTCTTTTAAGAGCTATCCAATAAATATTAAGATTGAACAAAATACTTGGCACTTAACAATAATAATAACAATAACAAAAATATTTTAGTTTAGAAAATACATAAAAAGAGAAAAGCAATGCTTACAATTTCTGTTCAGACCAAGCTTGTTAATTATTAGAAATCAAAGAGTGGATTCCAAAGAAAATCAAAGCATGAAAGTCTTGTCTATGGTGGACAGCTTTCTGACTTATACTTTAAAAAAAAAAAAAAGTTTATCTGTTGTCTTCCAAGGATCCAAAAGATAATGGCATCACTGGGGACAGGGCTGAAATATTTTAGTCTATTTCTCCCTTTACAAAAATAGTTTTGGGGAAAAATTACTGTTGAAATTGTATATTACAGATGGGTAGAAAAATTGTCCCTGAGAAACAGGAAGAAAAATCACTATCAAGACAACAGTCAGATAAAAGAAACCTGAGTCTGGGACAGAACTGTAACCTGAGAAAGCATCTCTGACTGTTAGAAATTCTATTTCATTCTATAGAAATGATAGTAGAGGATGATTACATAGCCATACAGATCAAATAAAATGTACAGTGTACAGTCACCATGGGCCATGCTGCTTAACTGCTTCAACTGTCACAGGAAACAGCAAAAATGGAGACAACAACTCTCCCAAATTCTAATTAATACTGAGGTATTGATCTTCTGAAGCTTGGAAAACCCAACCACAAGTTATGATGCTCAGATCAAAATTCATGTGTGAATTCCCAGATGACAGCTAAATCTTCCAGGTCTTTTTAGTTTGTTTATAGCAAGAAATTTCAGATGGAGCTAGTCAAGAACATCTAAATAGCATGGGCCAGTTGAAAAATTCTGCTTATCTTTACATGGAAACTGGCTGGGAAATTCTGACAGTTGAAGTCCACTTGTATTAAAACTGCCAAGATTGAGAACACTAAATGGAAGCATATCCTTTGTCTCTCAATGGAGCTTTCCATAAGTAATTATTCCTTTGCACCTGGTACAGAAATTTGAACCTGTCCCTCTTATATCTTTTTTATTAGGGGACTGAAGTTCTATTCTCACCTGTATGATAGCCAACTCCATTAATTATTGTGGATTTAGTGTTGAATATATACAAATCTGAGTGCACTGTAAGCTGAAATCCTAGACACGCTTTTACTCTCTAATTGTCTGTTTTTGCATTTTTATTTGTGTGCAGATGTTGATCATTGTTCAGTTTTCTAACCAAACTCCACGTGACCATTTAGATGTTTAACTTGCTGATCAATAGATCTTGTGCTTTATGTCTTTTTGTAGTGGCACATACAAAATAGGACAAAACTTTGCATTTTTAATAATATTGAGCAGCCAGGCATTTCAAAAGGTTAGATCTACCTAACAAGATTCACCTTCTGAAAATCCTTTTTCTATACAATTGATAAAAATAGTTCTCGAATATTAGGCTTGGTGAAAAAGTAGATGTAGCCTAAACATTGTTGTCCTTCCTATACCAGTTATGTATGCTCTTAATCTATATAAGATATACATACTCATACATAAGTCTACAGTTCTTTTTCTCATTATTGAAAGGGCGAAGGCAGTTATGAATTCAAATGGAGCTATTCTATTTTATGTCTCATGAGTTCCCATTCGCAAGTACAGTAGCTATTTTACAGACCCTACGTCCAAACTGCATTGTGGTATGACTTCATAGAAAAAGCTCTTATTTAGATATCTTCTAAATTAATAGTGTGTGGTTAGTCAAGGAATCATTAAATGGAGTTACAATGAGTTTCAGTAGAACCAAGAAGAGTAGATCATTGGCAAATTATACCACAGTTCCACATGTGACTATGCATAAATAGCCTTTTTTGTAACCTTGTTTGAATTTCTATTCTGCATTTCTTTTTCTGTAATTAGCACAATTTTCCTTCCCATAAAAGCTTCCAATTACCATAAAGAAATTATAAACAGGGAAAACAAAGACCTATCAATGATGTGCATCTAATTACTCTTATTTTGCTTAGGCATTTATATTCCTGATATTCACATACATATTGGTGCTGCTATATACTTCCACACATCACTTTGAATATAAAGCAGAGGTTTATTTGAAGCCTAGCATTTATTAAAATTTCAGTGCATTTATTATACAATTTCTATTTACAAAGCTGCATTTGTATTCTTTTAAGGTCAGTTTTTCAAAAAGCATTTTTTTCTCAGTCCGCAGATGAGAAAACTGGCTCATCAAGAGTTCTTTCTGTTGTATTTTCAAGTTTGTCTCTGCAACCATAATGGATAGAAATTTATTTTTCTCCTCAGAAATCTGGAACATTTATGACAACTAACAGATTAAAAAAAACCTGGAAAATTTTATTATTTGCCTCAGTTCTTACTCAATATATTGAACAATGTTCAAGTGTCCTCCAAAGCTGAATATTTTCAAAGAGAAACTAGCTGCAATCTTAAATGTTTTCATTGCATTGTGAGTGCCATATGCCACTCTGGTTTGTGATGTTTATTTGTTACATTTTATATCATCACTACAGTACTACAAAAATGCCATGAATCATTCTGGAGCTGAGTATTTTGACTATGTGTGTTGGCATCCTGGTGATCATTCAGAATTCAATATGGTTTTTAGGATTCAGAGTCAATAGGATCAAACAAAGTGAAATTTTGCCTCCCCCCAATAAAAATAAGAATCTTAATTGTTTTAACAGTAGAAATATAATTGTAATGTAAACATTGTAGTAGAAATACAGATAAGAGTAATTAAAAATACAATGATAAATCCACAAAGCTTGCTAAGTAACTTCTAAGTGCAAATGTGAAGAAATTTGCAATACAAAGCTTGCTAAAATACAGACAATATGGCTAAATAACCATTCCTACACAGGTACTTCTTATACTGTATGTGCAAAGGGGAAAAAATGATCCACGCCTTTCTTTTTACCAGCCAATCTTCCACAGCAGCTTGAAATTTGATGGGTGAATAGATAAATGAATGAATGTTCAGAATGATATATATTTATTTCCTAGTTAAGAGTTAGGCATCTCTCTCCCCCCCCCCCCGCCCAAAGATTCAGAACTTGAGAATTCTGATTTATCTATGATTTTTGCTTTCCAGTTAGAGAAACTGATTGCCCACATGTCTTGCCTTCTAATCTATGGATTGCAACAATACAAGTGACAGGGAGAACCATTTGACTGGTTTTGCTCTCTATTGGGCATAGTTTGCAAGCCCACAAGTAGAAGGTGGAAGAGTGCTCAGTTTCTGACCAATAAAAGTTATAAATGTGTCTAAAATGCATCTAAGATATTATTCATAAATATCCGTGCCATGTCTAATTTGGCCCCCAGATCAGCTGCTTGGCATTTCTCTTCCTTTTCTACATTAGCTGTTATTCAGCACCCATACCTCCTCAGTTCTTTGAAATAATTTATATTTTCTAGTACAGTGGCCAACGTAAAGTCTCTTGGATCAAAGTAAATGCATTCTCTAAGCCAATTTATTTTTTATGCTTGTCTTTTAGTAATAGTATATGCTAGATTCCATATAGCATCTGGATAAATGGAGGAAATATTTGACTTTATAATGTTTCTACGTTCCAGTTTATTTCTCTTCCCTACCCCTTGATGCTTCATTTAATACATATATCAACTGCTTTAGGTTAAGCCCTTGGGTTTGCAAGTAAATTACTGTAAATCACAAATAATTGGTATTCACCACTCCAATAGCAATTTCACACTGTGGTTAAACCCTGTTACATTCCCCCCCACGCCCCCAAGGATTTCAAGTATCTTGGAATATTTATTCCATGCAAACTATTTTAAAGTGACTCATTTTCTGAATGTTAAGTATTGTGGCATTCTGTGATTTTTCCCCCCACTTAATATTTCCCATGAGATTTGAAAACGCTGAAATTCCTCTGAGTTTTTAAAAAGATGGATTTTAATTAACTGTCCAAAGAGAGGTTTATAGCATAGACTATTTAGACTCAAGTGGTGTTAATATATTTCGTAAAAAACACCAGCTATGAATTCTTTGTAACAGTTTCAGTGAAGATGTGTTTTTCTATGTAATTTTTATTTAACAATGTTTTTTTTAACAAATCATTTAAATTTTCCTTTGTTGTTTTAATTTTTTGATTCGCAACATTTATACATACTTTATATATTCATGATAATCCCTTTGGATATGTTTCTGTTCAAAAAGTGATATAAGGATATAAAAATCTACATGTTTCTGGAAAAAAGCTAAATGACACAACTGTCCTATGAAGCTGCTTTTAGATGAGAAAGAACTGCACCTGATATTTTTTGTGGTCCAATCTTAATTACTTGAGCCCGTCTGTCTGTCTGTCTGTCTGTCTGTCTGTCTGTCTGTCTATCTTCTGTTGATGAATAATAGCCTCGACTAGTAGGTTGCTTTTGTGCAATCTACCTGTGCAATAAAGTAAGTGTCTGTTGGAAGAAACCCTCTGAAAATGGTAATTATGTAGTTATATCAAATAGATTAAAGAAAATAGAAGAGGGAAAATTAAGATCTGCTAGAATCGATTACAGATGTCTGCAGTTTCTTCTTTATTTAATTGCTGTAACTCCCTCTGCTTCCCAGCCATCTTGCTACCAGTATATTGAAACATGTCTCATGATGCCATGACACAAACTCCACCCTCTCACTTTCACTAAAGCAACCAAATCACTTTGAAAATAAAAAAATGTTATTAGCATTTAATCAATAAAGTCTGTCTGTCTGTCTGTCTGTCTGTCTCTCTCTCTCTCGCTGTGTGTGTGTGTGTGTGTGTGTAATCTAGTAAAGGTTTGGCACTTAGCTGAGCAGCCTTGAGAAAAGGCAGAATCAGAGCTTATATGCCTTTAGTGTGCTGCGTTGCAAAGACAACAAAGAAGGCAGACACAATAGAAATTACAGCGTGATATTGGAGTGGTTTAGATAAACCATCCACATGTCCATATTGTTATTTATCTCTTCCTACTAGGTCAGCTTGCTAGCCATACTGTCTTTGAAATATGGTTGGTAAATATGCACTATTTGGTTTAGTGGGCTACAGGTTCCTGATTGATTCTTCTCTCTTTCATCACTCAGGGTCAGTTCACCTTGCTGTGAATTTTTTTTTTTACAAGGGCATGTTAAGCAGTTCTGATGTATGGTGGAAAGGGGCATGTGGTAGTGAATGCAACTCACATGTGTATTGGGGAGGGAGTACTGTTTACCGCCACACATGCAGATACTTAAACAGCAGAGTTCTTTGTCATGATGTTGCAATGAGTATTACTCTGTCTTATAGATGCCAATATGCCCTTGCCCAATTTCTGGAAATTATAATAAATATTGGTGCTAAGACTCTTTAGATTTTTAAACTCTTTTGATTTACTTAAAGATTATTTAGAACTAATATATATTCAGCTTTCAAGAGTATTAACATTTTAACAGCCTTCATCATTCTAGCCTCGATTTGAAAAAGGAAAAGAAGACTTGTTCTGATTTCAAATTTACTGATATTCTGAAGATGCTCAAACCATTTTTTTTGCTTCTATGATTTCTTACAGCATTTATTATGACTGTATTTAAAATTTGCATGATTTAAAAATCACTGCAACTCAGTTTTGGTGACTTGGCAGTACCGGGGTAGCCTTATCCCTGTTTCTTTCCTGGATTTCAATCTTGCAATTTGAGAGCAGTTTTAAAAGAATAGGACAAATTCTTGTTGAATGTACATTCAAAAATACTATCTGCCCTTCTAATTTCAAGTATTGAAATATTGGCACAATTGTTGGCACAAGGGACAAATATTGGCACAATTACTTAAGGTATTGTTACTCATCATTGGGTTATATGCAATCAAACAATTTTTTAGTTCACCGGATCCAGTTGTGCGGAAAAAAACCCTAGGCCCACCCTTTGCATATTAAAGGAAATATTGAACATGCTTTGAAAAGTCTAGCTTAAACCAGCTGGATTTAATTTTCATTCTGTCCATGGATCTTGGACTTCCAATATCCAATTCAATAAAGTCAACAATAATACTTCAAAAGTATCCCTATCTAAGGAACAGAGATTCAAGGTGTCATCAAGAGCAGGAGATAATCTTGTAGCATAGCAGGTGAAAAGAGAACACCTGCTGTGAAGCTTTATACAGTGTAAAAATACTGGAAAGTTGCCAGGATTCTTCTGTAGCCACAAAATGCACAGTTGTACTCTGCACAGATAATTAAAGTTATCCACAAACTTTACTAAGTACAGTTGCAACAAATGTTAGGAAGGGTTTTTTTCATGAAAATAATCAGAATGCAAGTCCATTTACTGGTTATATTATACATACTGGCATATAAAAAACAGTTGCTGGAACTGGGTATGTCTAGTTTAATGAAAAGAAGGATTAGGGGTGACATGATAGCAGTGTTCCAATATCTTAGGAGTTGCCACAAAGAAGAGGGAGTCAAGCTATTCTCCAAAGCACCTGAAGGCAGGACAAGAAGCAATGCATAGAAACTAATCAAAGAGAGAAGCAACCTAGAACTGAGAAGAAATTTCCTGACTATTAGAACAATTAATCAGTGGAACAACTTAGCTCCAGAAGTTGTGAATGTTCCAACACTGGAAGTTTTAAAGAAGATATTGGACAACCATTTGTCTGAAATGGTTTTTGTCTGAAATGGTATAGGGTTTCCTGCCTAAGCAGGAGGTTGGACTAGAAGATCTCCAAGGTCCCTTCCAACTCTGTTATTCTGTTCTGTTAAAACAATATGTTCATTCAAGGTAAAAATTTACAAAAGCCTGGGATAGCAACATAAATATCACAACAGTACTACAGTATTTCCATTTATATTATACTCTATATTCTGCTCTACATTATAATATACTCTAATAAATATATTAGTCAATATCATACTTATGATTTTTTTATTCCTTAGTAAGAACTGGAATAGCAAAATCTAAGAAGTTTATTTTAAGGAATCTTAACACCTCAACTACTTTTCAAGATTAGGATCAGATCTGACTTTTGGAAAGAAATGGCAGACTGAAGACAGCTCTGTGAAAAGCAGAGTGATTGAAAAACTGGCGACTAGACTGTTTCTTTGATAATTCCACTCTGCAGAAAGAGAGGACCTGAGATTATCCACAAGTGCTCCAGACAGCCGCTGCTTTCAAGATACCATAGCAGTTTCTGGCAGGTGTAGAGTTCTGGGAAATGATTTAGGGGTCATTTAAATCAGTGAAGACAATCTACACAGAGCTTGGATGTAGCAATTGACTGGATGAAAACCAACATGCTGAAGCCATAAATCCTCTATGAAGGATGTGTGGAATAAGTTTTATATAGCCTAGAAACCACATAAAGGACTGATTTCTACACCTATACAATTTGGTTGAGCATGGCTGTATCTTTCAGTAGTTAAAGGAAGTAAGATATCCAATATAGTTAACTGAGATAATGTATTTAAATAATCTCTTTGGTGTATGTAATGGTAGTGATAATTAATTTTCTAGAGGAAGTATAACTATATAATATAATTTTTAAAACTATTACACACTGAAGTTGAAGATTCTTTTTTTCCAAGGGTAGGATTATGGAATTTGGATTGAATCATGCTTACATGTACTTCAACATCACTCGCTTCAAAGATCAGACTGTAAACCAATATTCACATTTTAGGATTACAATATGAAATGTGACAGAAAAGTACAATAATAGTTATGTTTCCAGATGAGAACTATGTTGATCTGATCTAACAGTCCATAAAAGGATATTGAAGATATTTCTTAAAATAATTTTATTTAACAAAATGTCTTGAATATTCAGTTACTGGATTGAGAAATATGGGGTGGGTTTTTTTGATCTATGAAATAAGATTTTGGTTTAACTATTAAATATTCTAACCCTTACTTTTATATTAAACAACTTCTCTTTGTTTCAGAATGTAGTTCCTGAAACCCTTGTAAATGATTTAATCACATGGCTCTTTACATAGATTTGCTTCATCTAGCAGCTAATTGAAAAGCATTTGTGGACCCCACTTTGGCAAAGGATGCATTGTTTCCTTCCTTGTAATGATTTACATGGTGATGTTGTGGTTGTGACAGCTGAAGGTTACTCTTTTATTAATTGTTTTTTAAAGGGTTATAGAAACATATAATATTAATATCCAGTTTTCAATTTATAGATGCATTTTTCCAAAGAGTTAATAATCTCACTAGCTTACCACCAGATAATCAGTAGCACAGCAAGGAATATATGAATTTTATGACTTTGCTGGATTTCTCTCTGTCTTGGGAGCTTCAGAATGGATGCACATGATAATGCATGCATTGCCACACTATGATTAATGGGGTGAGGTAAAGAAAGCCAAAAAAATCTTTTCATTTCTTCAAACTGCAGCCAATGTATGATGTTAGACATAAAATCATTGATGTTGTTGCCAAATTCTCTGGATCACATTATGATTTATTCAGATTCAATCAGGGCTAGGTCAGCCTTTTGAAAATGGTCATGTTCAAGGAGACTTGCTAATAAATAAACAAACAGAGCACTATCCTTATAAGTATAATCTAGTGTTTTGAAATAAGGTTTTTGTCTCCTTTCAAGAAATACTACCTTTAATCTGTAAATTATGTAAAACAATTTGACTTCTGAATCTGGTATGTTAAAAAAAGGAGCAAGTCATAGTTTGTAGCTACCACATAGCAATCAATAAACCATGGTTAGAAATTGGATTTATTAGCCAATCATTCTGGCACAAGCCAAGTGTGATCCTTAAAGTACCACTCATTGCTTAGAATATTAAAATTGGAATTTAGTGTGGAATCTGCTAAAGCATTTCAAACAGATGGTCTTCCAGCCTGTCTGCCATATTCTATGAAGTGGGAAATATACCACTTCACAAGCAATGTTCTTCTAGTTTCTGACATGCTGTGGTAAAAAAAAAATGTTTTGTGCAGCTTTTCCCAAATCAAATACAAATTTGTGCACCACAATATGGATGTAAAAGGAAATTATTCATACGTGTTAAAATGTTTACAAATTTCTTACCTAAAGTATAGAAACCTGAACATTTAATAGCATGTCATATACACTTACAGATTATAATACAGACTTGCTGATCACTATGTACTGAATTAATCCCAGTTTAACAGAATTATTTTCATCAGGAAATATTTGCTTATTAAAGAAGCTATTATAATTTATTTATGAAAATCCATAGGTTTTATAATTTTTCTCTGCAAACCTTGGCATTTGTCTATTTTAAATTTTGTCAAGATCTAGTAATCTGCCATCTTGTTTCAGCTCCTCACACACATATGCATTTCCAAATGCTCAATGTATAACTGTTTTTTCAATTTGTTTTTTATAGATTAAATTAAATCCACACTCTCAGAGTGTCCTAGATGCCATTAATATTCTTCCAATATTAATCAATTTTGCAAGATCATTTGGAGATCTAAAAGATACCATCCAGAGAAAGATTGACAGAACCTGGCCTTTAATTTTTTCAGCAACAACAAACATGAAGTTACTGTATCACTCAACTATTGTTGATTCTTCAGCAAAAAAATATTTATATTTTGCACAGTAGTTAAGTTAAGGCACCAGGCTAGAAATCAGGAGAATGTGAGTTTTAGTCCTAACACAGGCATGAAAGCTGACTGGCCTATTTTGAGCTAATCACTGTCTCTCAGCCCAACTCATCACTCAGGATTGTGAGGAAAGTAGGAGGAAGGAGTATTTGGTGTGTTTGCTGACTTGAGTTATTTATAAAAATAATAAAGGAGGGATAAAAAATATTTAATTCTGATCTAATATAATATTATTAATTCCAAAAGAGATGTCACAGTTAGCTATTCATCTAATATCAAATATAGGCCAGGTTTTAAGTTCCTTTTCTGGGAACTTAGAAAATAGACACACAAAACATTTATAAATCTGATTAGAGGACTTGTATCAGCAGAACCAGTATGTTATGATTCTAATAGGCTTTAGCTTTTTGACTCCATTGAACTGAACCTCCTAGGTATTGACTTCTTATCTCATTATCATACTGGACGATGTGCTTCAAGAGGCATTAGACTCTTCTTCTGTAGAAGCAGTGACAATGAAGCTAGATCTGATAAAACATCATTCAAAACTTCTGGAGCTAGCTTAAACTCAAAATTGTTTCACTCTTTAAAGCAACATTTAGCAATTGGGTCAATTTTCTTTTGTTCTGGAAAATATTCTAACAGACAATCATAGTTTCAAATTCAGTGGTCTGAATGTCACAGTATCAACGATTTGCTTAAATTTCTTTTTATATATCTGTTTTATAAACGTAGATCTATAGAACATTGAGAAGACAGAGTGAGAAAGGTTAACTGAACTCACACATAGTAAAAGATTTCAGACAATCTTAGAAGTTCTCAACAAATACAATGTTTTTAATACCTTATGATTGTTAATTGATAATGTCTTGGCCACGTTTTTCACATATAACTTTCAGCATCTAACCAACCTGTTTTTACCTCCATTTCCTCTGGCTTCATATGAATGTAAATCCTACAGTCTAGCCACCCTAGGCATCTGTTGGAGAGAACTGCAGCTCATCAAAGCTTATGCTTTTTAATATAATGTGTTAGTTGGGTTAGTTAAAAAATGCTACAGAGTCTTTCTGAGTTTTTTTGCCATCATAGATTAACAAGGTTTCCTCCTACAACGTGAGCATAAAAACATGCTGTTTAATATTTTGCTGAAGAATCTTGCCCAGTATAGACATAAAGTTGCCAGTTCAGTAATTTCCCAGGTCATTCTTCCCTTGAAGATATGAACTTTTGTTCTCTTTCAGTCTTCTGGGGCTTTGCTATTTTCTAGCAGTTCTTAGTACTTAGCTGTTTTGTGATCACTTCTACTAGTTTCTATCGCACCCTAGGATATAATTCATCTAGTCCTGAATTTATTAAGAGTTGTGCTTTCTTTTAATGCACCTTGTCTGTCAGGATCTGCACCTCACTGCTTTTAGTAGTGGCACCAAAATTTCCAGCTAGGCTTTTGCTTTCTTTCTGAGAGAAGTTAGATATAAGATATCAACTAAGATGCTCTACAGTTTCTCAATGTCTCATCACCAATTGATCCCTTTCTCCTCACAACAGACCTACAACCTCTGCTTTTCTTTTGTTGTTTTGGACACTTTTCTCAAGCCTTAATTCATTTTTCAGCTTTAGCTTTTCTGATTTAATGCCTACTGATGACGGGTTGTATCGTTCTTTGGTTATACATTCTCCCTTCCATTTCCTATATATACTGTATTCCCTTTTCAGCATTTCATAAAGTTCTGTGCACACCCACATTGCTATTTTTAGATTTTTCCAGCAGTAATTATTTGACATTTTACCTTCAGTATCTTGTTTTAGAAGATTTTTCATCATTTCTGGACACCTTTTTCCTTTAGGCTCTAAAAGCATTGGATATGACTTGTCTAAACTAACCAAAATCTGTTTTTATGGAATCCAATAAGCATCTTCTTTGGTATCCTTTCTCTATTTGATATAATGGACTCAAGAAAGCATGGTCGCTTTCTTCCAAGTGTCTAGTCATTTTTTATTTCTTCAATCAATTCTTTTTTTTAGGAAAAGTGCAGGATAGTAGACTCCTTCTTTTACTCTCTGACAAATGAAGTTGTCAGCAAGAAAGTACAGGAGTTCATGTTTCTACTGGTTTTCTGTTTGAAAGTTTGGACAGTGAATGCAGAAAGACCTCATTCATATCTTCTGCCCATCCAGGCAGACTATAATAAACTCATTGTTATCTTTCTTTTTATTCCTCCTACCCAAACATTCTCAAAGCATTTACAGGTAGTCCTTGACTTACAACTATTTATTTAATTACTGGTCAAAGTTACAATGGCAGTGAAAAAGTGACTTATGATCATTTTTCACACTTATGACCGCTATAGCATCTCCGTAGTCACATGATCAAAATTTGGATACTTGGCAACTGGTTCATATTTATGATGATTGCAGTGTTCCAAGGTCATGTGATCACCTTTTGTGACCTTCTGATAAGCAAGGAGGACGCCAGATTCACTTAACAACCGTAGTATTACCTTAACAACTGCAGCCATTCACTTAACAACTGTGGCAAGAAAGGTTGTGAAAATGGGGAAAAACTCACTTATCAACTGTCTTGCTTAGCAATTATAATCATAAGTCAAGGATTCACTGTACATACTCAAATTTGTTTCTGTGATGTCTATGACATCATATTTGCTCTCCCATGTTAAGAAATCAAGTTCTTCCTATGGGTTTCCTGTACTTTTACACTAGTGTAAAAACATCTGAGATGTAAACAATGTCCTTCTGGCTTTATTTCTTGTAAATTTGTACCAGTCTCTTGAGTTCTTCTATCTTTACATTTCACCATTAATTCCTGTGGTTTTGGCTCCAGCTGTGGATGTATAATCCACTCTAAAAGTGTGCTTTTATCATACTTCCCTTTTGCCTCTGGAGGAGATTGACAAGGCAACAATCAAATGCACTCTTTCTAGCTGTGTGAGATGTAGCCCAGCTCTTGACAGGAGTCCTTCATGTAATTAGCTCAGTCCAAGGTTGAGGAACCAAAGCTTTCTTGGATTGCCATTTAGGTGGTCACTTCCAAAACTCCTTTTCTCTACTTTTTAGTATGCCATTATTTTAAAATATTCTAGATGATTTTGGAGAGTAAATGCTCCCAGTGAATTGACAATTCTTTTAGTGATCTGTGCTTAGCTCTACAAAACATAAAACATTATAAAAATCTTATCACTCATCTAAAACAAGAGTACTTTGATATTTCCTATGAGTTTTACTTTATTAGCATGTTTTATATTATTTCAGATATTTATGTATAAATTTGTGCAAAGTAGGGAGACACATTGTTTGAACTTTGTTGCTGGTATAAAAATGTTTCATTAACCTTTAAAGTTAATGTCAGCATGATTTTACTACATTCTGCTAATCTCCTGATACCAAGCAAAGGTTCTTAAAATTGTTTTATAATAGTTAACTGACTTACAGTTTTGTTTAAGTTTATGTATCTTTAAGCCAGCTGTCCTATTCTACCTCTCTTAACACCAGCTATACGTCTACTTACTCTTCCATGATCAAAACATAATATTTTAGATTGAAAGATATGTGATTATTTGGATGTGTTGTTGAGAAGCACAGAAAAGTACAAATCTAGCAAATCCCATATGTTCTACTCAGACATGTCTGGCCTAGGGAAGGGAACAAATATGGCCTCTTCCTACTTCCTTCCTATCCTTTGCAAGAGTCAGTTTCCTAGGAAGTAAAGATGAGGAATTCTAGAAAAACATGGCTGGAATGGGCAAATTCAGGGGAGTATGGGTATTTTGTATTCTGAACTGCAGCTTGTGAGCTAACCTCATGCAAACAAGCCAAAATTTAGGAAGAGATTATTATTGTTATTGTTCTCTCTCTCTCTCTCTCTCTCTCTCTCTCTCTCTGAAGCAAGTCATAAAATTAATAAAAAGAGAAAAAAAAAAGAGTACGCAGTGGACTAAAAAAGAGAGAAACTTAAGGAGCAGATAAGGAAGATTTTCTAGAACAAATACCAA
The DNA here is from genome assembly GCA_023970755.1 of Azemiops feae. NCBI lineage: Eukaryota > Metazoa > Chordata > Lepidosauria > Squamata > Viperidae > Azemiops > Azemiops feae. The sequence continues at coordinate 165,273 of JALGBA010000927.1, read as the reverse complement.
ATATATCAATATATCATAACCATAAGAAACAAGGACTTTGACAAAAATTAATAGCACTTGTATAAGGATGTTGCATGTTTTGAATGGTTGAATAAATGGGACATGGTAACCAGTGGCCTGAAAAACAAGTCTCATGGGAAACAATAAACAAGTGGTGGAGATAAAGTACTGAGGAAATGAGGAATCATAGAGGACTCAGCATTGGGCAAGATAAGGAAAAATAACAACAACAACAAACAACGTAAATCCAAAGTAGATCAAGGGCGAGCAGGCTAAGTCCCCCAAACACATCTCAATAATGGATAAAAGCTAATTGGTGTATATTATGACTTATTAAGTGTGTGTGTGGTTCCAAAGCCCAATGCATCTAAATGCATCTAAATAAGGGCTAATTGGGGCTTTAAAAAAAAAAAAAAAAAAATCTTAGTAGCTACAAAGTCCAAGTCAAATGATAAAGAGCTTAAGTGGAGCTCAAATAGATTTCCAAAGTCAAATCTCTCTTTCTTAAAAGACTGTTTTATTATAATAAATCTGTTGTTATCTCCATTACTATGTCTTGCAAATGAGTGTTAGTGAAATGGAATCAGCTAACCATCCAGATCATGAACTGTGCCTTCTGGGATCTTGTATGCATATGCTTGTTGATCATTCCCAGTCCAGCTCTCTTTCCAGTATTTGTCAGTTAAAAGGCATCAAGGGCCAGGTGTCTTTCAGAAAATAGCAGGGAAGACTCACATTTCTTCTTCCTGGCTACTGCAATGCTGTGGCTACCATGATGGCCCACAAAATCTGTGCCCCCCTCATGTACTCAGGAGCTGGTCCTTAATACCAGAACTTCAGGACTTTTTTCCAGGTTCCTGGGAGGAGTTTTCACTGCCTAAAATAGAGAACTGTTACTGAAGCAGACTTTTCCCCCTGTTGGAGTAAACAATTGTGCACCTAGAACAGAAAAAAACATTCTTCCTCACCGTGTGTCAGGTCCCCAAACTCTTATTCTTTACCTTGCATATATACTCTACTTTGGGGCCTGCCATTCTACTGGGGGGAGGGGGAGCTTTACATTAGCTTGGGATAACTTTCGTTTTCTACTCTCTCCTCCCGCCTCCATCTCTTTGAAAAAGGAATGTGTCTCCCTTATCAGGGAGACAGTTACAGAGAAACAAAACTGGAGAAGACCTTGAGATGTGCGCCAACTGTGTCAGTTACCTGCTCAACAGACCACCTGTGGATTGGCTGGATTTCAAATGGACATTATGACTTTGGTGGGAGGAGGAATATTGCTTGCTTAACTATACCGTTTCAGCGGGCTTTCCCCCAGATCTCGCCTTAACTTCCCTACTGTCATGGTCCTTACATAAGGTGAGATCTGCATAGTATTCAACCCGGAGAAGCTGCTGCCCTACCGAGGGAGTTGCAAACGAAATCTACATGGAGGAGTTCCAGGCAGAGAAATGGTCCGAAGATCTCTGCCTGAAAGCAGATGAAAGCCTCTGCAGGGACCTGCAGGAAGCTGGACCTTCTGGTGAAGAAGACTGAGCCAGATGGACACTGGGGGTTGGTAAGAAGGAAGGATGGGAAGAAAAAACCCCAAAAGTTACCCTGACCTGAGGAGGAGGGAAAAAGGCAAAGAAAAAGATTCTGGAGCCTGCTCCTCCTGATAAAAATGGAGAGAAAGAGGAGCCAAAAACAGGGCCAATAGAAGCTGTGATGGAGTACATGAAAAAGACCCTTGATGAGATTAAGATGCAGTTGAAAGAAAGCTGTGAGTCAGAAGAAGAATTGGAGGAGGAATTGGAGGAGGAAGAGCCGGAGGTCCGCGAGATGGCAGTGGCTGGAGCCCAGGAGGCAGCACAGCAGCGGGGCCATCTGTCTCGAGCCAGAGGCAGAGCACCACAGCCAGCTGAGGTGAAACTGATCCCAATCGGGGTGAAGTTTGATGGAGACCCGAAGCGACTGGGTTATTTCCTGGCACAAGTGTTCACCTACCTGCAAATCTATGGGAGAACACTACCTACTGATGTCGAGAAAGTTCGAGTGGTCACTTTGGCGTTAGAAGGTGGAACAGCTGACTGGATGGTGACCCTGTATAATTGCAATGCACCCGAATTGAGAAATTTCAATTGTTTTATGGCCGCACTCTGCAGACCAACTGGCTGATAAGAAAGCCCGGGAGCGGATTAAAACGGTGAAGACCAGTTGCTGAAGTATACCGAGGAGTTCAGAGAGTTGGCCAATCACCTCCACTGGCCAGAGGACCTTCTGGTAAGCTGTTTCCAGAATGGACTCAACGAAGAGCTGTACAATGCCTGTGGAGTCTGCAGAGCCCCAGGGCAGCTGTACGACTGGTGCCTGCTAGCTGAGGAAGTGGAGATCAATCAACGCAAGCATCAGCACCACCCGGTGAGATCAAGCTTCAAGCCGCAGACTGAGAAACAAGGGGAGACCGCCTGATGTTCAACTGCTCCGCCTCGCAGCACCGCCTGCTTCAAGTGTGATAAGGAAGGACTTCGAGCCATGGATTGCCGCAGCAAGACACCTCCCAAGAAAGGGGATTGTCTACCAGCTGGGAGACCTCTGAGAACCCCATCACACCCAAGGGAGACTGCCATGAGGTCTGAGGAAACCGTAGACCTCCCCTGGGATCGCAGTCGACAGGGTCGAGCTCCGGTTCCACACCAAGACGATCCAGGAGTGGCGGAAGATGACTACGAGGATGAGTACCCCAATAGACCCCATATCAGTGCCCCTAGAACTGTTCATACCAGGCACTGGGAGGACAGTGAAACTAGCAGCCTTACTGGACTCTGGGTGCACCCATTGCATGATTAGCCCAGAGCTAGTGGGGAAAATGGGAATTCCCCTCAGGAGACTAAAAACCCCAATCACTTTTTGCCAACTGGATGGTTCAGTCACAAGGGGGTGCCTGCCAGTTTTGTTACCAGACCATTAGACATCGACCTGGGTGGCCACACAGAGACTTTAGTGTTTATTGTGGCTCCGGGTATGGAGTGGCCATTAGTTTTGGGGCTGGCTTGGTTAAAGAAATGGAACCACATGATCAACTGGAGGGAAGGACAGTTGAAATTCTCGCAAGGGGGAGCCCTGCCCGTCCCTAAAGAAACCGGCGGGCGATGTGGATTATGTCGTGATTTTGCCTCCGCCCTCAGTGAGTCAGACTTGCAAAGCCTTCCAATGGAATACAGAGATTTGGCTGAAGCATCCAGTGAACAGAGGGCAGATGAACTCCCCCCTCATCAACCCACAGACTGTGCTATTGAGATCATTCCAGGAGATAAATGACCAAAAACAAAAATGTATTTGATGATTCCCAGGGAGCTAAACAAACTGGAAAAATTTATCAAAAAGAACTTAGAGCGGGGTTTTATTGAGCCAGCCAGATCTTGGGTGGCAGCCTCTATTTTATTCAGAGAAAAGAAAGATGGCTCTCTTCGTCTCTGCATTGATTATAGAAGTCTGAACGCTGTGTGCATGGAAAACATATATCTATTACCTTTAATGAAGGACATGTTAGCGCACCTATTGAAAGGATTTCCCCCCCCAAAACTGGACTTGAGAGAGGCTTATTACTGCATAAGAATAAAGAAAGGTGATGAGTGGAAAACTGCTTTTAATTGCCCATTGGGTTGCTATCAGTTTAAAGTTCTCCCATTTGGATTAAAAGGGGCCCCTGCAGTATTCATGCAGCTGATCAACAAAGTCCTACATGATCACCTGTTCAAGGGGGTCTTAGTTTATGTAGACAATATCCTTATTTACACCAAAACCAAAGATGAACACATTAAACTGGTCAGAGCAATACTGAAAAAACTGTGCTCTGCTAAATTATATGCCAAACTATCAAAGTGTGAATTTCACAAAGATCACATAGATTACCTGGGCTATCACATATCAAATGAAGGAATAGAGATGGACCCTGAGAAAGTGAGGGCAGTCTTGGCCTGGGCTCCCCCCCAAACCAGGAAACAGTTGCAAAGTTTCTTAGGATTTCAAACTTCTATAGGCAATTCATCCCAGCATTTGCACAAATTGCTCTTCCAATCACAAACTTATTGAAAACAAGAGGGGGAGACAAGCCTAAGCCCAGTCAACCACTGAAATGGACAGGAGAATGCCAAGCAGCATTTGAAAAACTTAAGAAACTTTTTTTCATGGGGCCAGTTTTAAAACATCCGGACCCAGACCAACCCTTTATAATTCAGGCTGATGCCAGTGATGTTGCTGTGGGAGCAGTATTATTACAGAGAAATAAAGATGGACAATTACAACTCTGTGCTTGCACCTCAAGAAAGCTCTCAGAAACTGAGCAAATGTGGGCAGCTTGGGAGAAAGAAGCCTATGCAGTACAGTGGGCTTTACTGACCTGGAGGCATTTCCTGGAAGGTAATAAAATACCAATCCAGGTGTGGACTGATCATAAGAACCTCAAGGCTATGAAAACTTCCAGAAAACTCTCCCCTAAGCAAGCACGGTAATCCCAGCATTTCCATCATTTTAATTTTACCATTCACTACCTCCTGGGGGAAAGAACTTTTTAGCTGATGCATTATCCAGACTACCACAATACAACAGCAAGAAAGCAGAAGTGGTCAAGCCATTTCTACAACCTCACCAATTAGCGGCTCCTGTAATCACCAGGGCCCAATCTAAACCAGTAGATTCAGTTGAAAAAACTCTATTACAGGAATTTAAAACAGCCTTAGAAACAGATGAATAGTATCACAACCATAATAACCTACGTGCATTAAAAGATGATTTGGCCTGGTTGGGGAGAAATTTTATGTCCCAGAAGCATTGAGACTTAAAGTAATGCAAGCTGGTTATGATTCAAAAATTGCTGGGCATTTTGGCTTTGTAAAAACCTTGCATCTTATTAAGAGACAATTCTGGTGGCCTGCATTAAAAAAGGACATAGAGAGTTATGTGACTAGCTGCCCCACCTGTGCTGCAGTTAAAAGATGGCAAGGGAAATTCCCTGGGTTACTGCGGCCGGTCGCTAGTCCATCAGCACCCTGGAGAGAGATCTCTATGGATTTCATTGTGGAACTGCCTGAAAGTGCTGGCAATACTGTAATTTGGGTTGTAACAGATTTGTTCTCCAGACAAGTTCACTTTATCCCATGCCCTAAGATTCTTACTGTAAAAACCCTAGCAAACCTTTTTGTGCAGAACATATATTGATTTCATGGGGCACCACAACGCATAATTTCAGACCGGGGAGTACAATTCACTTCTAAGTTCTGGAAAGCTTTTCTGGATCTAATGGGTTCTAGTCAAGGGTTATCATCTTCCCACCACTCTCAGATGAATGGGGGGACAGAGAGACTTAACTCAGTTCTAGAACAATATTTGAGATGCTTTATTAATTATCAACAAGACAATTGGACTGCTACCATTTGCTGAAGTTGCTTACAATAATGCTGTACATTCAAGCACTGGGTTTACCCCATTCCAAGTAGCTAATGGTCAAACTTTTGTTGCCATGCCTAAACTCTCTACTAAGGAACCTGAAATCCCCTTCCTGCAGGAATGGATCAAACAATTGCAAAATACCTGGCCAGTAGTTAGGAAAGCCCTGGATGAAGCCAGGGAAGCCTACAAGGCTCAAGCTGACAAATGTAGGGTGGAGCAAAAACCACATCAAGTAGGGGATCGATTATTCCTTTCCACTAAATATCTGCAGTCGTTGCAGCCCTCTAAGAAGTTAGGACCTAAGTTTGTTGGACCTTTTCTGGTGAAACACATTATCAATCCTGTGACTGTTGAGCTTGATTTACCTAAGAATCTGCAGAAAATCCACCCTGTTTTTCATTGCAGTTTGCTCAAGCCAGAAGTTACATCCAATCTCAAACCTCCTGAACCTCCAGTGCCTACTCCCATCATGGTTGACGGTGAACAACATTTTGAAATCAGAGACATTTTAGACTCTCGCACACACCATGGGGTAACATAGTATCTTGTTGCCCAAAACGAGTGGGTTTATAAAAGACATATTAGAGCTCCTAAACTGTTACAACATTTCCATTCTAAGTATCCTGATAAACCTCATTAATTTTTTGTATTGTTGTTCCCTTTCCCTTCTTGTTTTCTAGGTGGATTTCCCGTTCTTCTAGGGGGGCTATATGTCAGGTCCCCAAACCCTTATTTGTTACCTTGCATATATACTCTACTTTTGGGTCCTGTCATTCTACTGGGGGGAGGGGGAGCTTTGCATTAGCTTGGGATAACTTTCGCTTTCTACTCTCTCCTCCTGCCTCCATCCCTTTGAGAAAGGAATGTGTCTCCCTTATCAGGGAGATGGTTACAGAGAAATGAAACTGGAGAAGACCTTGAGATGCGTGCCAACTGTGCCAGTTACCCGCTCAACAGATCACCTGTGGATTGGCTGGATTTCAAATGGACATTATGACTTTGGTGGGAGGAGGAATATTGCTTGCTTAACTATACCGTTTCGGCGGGATTTTCCCCAGATCTCGCCTTGACTTCCCTACTGTCACTGACCCCTAATAAAAGTATCCTTTTAAGACAATGCCTGTTTCAAGAGTTGTGCTTTCTTGGTTGGTTAGTTGAAGTGGGTCCTTACACTGTTTTATATTTGCTCCTATGAATTAGCTCCAGTTCCATTCATGTAACACACAATAAGCAAGACTTATTTATACAGTCAAATTTGTTGAGGTGATTTCTTTTGTAATAGTTGTAATTTTTTTTCATCACATTTGAAGCTAGTTGAATTATTACAAAAGCCTCTGCTCACACAAAAAAATTGCACGACTGAACATGCCCCAAGTATGTTGGATTCAAGTATTGTGGAATTTTTCTTGAACTTACACTCCAATTTTATATTTTAAAGCTCATTTTTTTTAAAGTAAAGGAGTTTTTTTTGTAACAGGCTTGTAGTATTCCAGAAGACAAATAATTTAATAGAAAAATTGTAGAAATAGCTCAATTGCTGAAATAACTAAACGATTGTAGTCCTATATTAAAATCATTCCAATAGTTTGACCTTTTGGTCACATGCTTGTAATCAATATTGTTAATGTTTACAAGAGTCAGTAAGGAGAGAAAAGTAGTATGATAAATATATTATTGTTGCTATAGGGTATGTTTTTAAATGTCTAAATACTAATCAATATCTAGAAATTAGGTATTGACTACTGTAAAACAGTTTCATAATATGTAATTATTGGTTTGGTCTTTTAGAAATTAGACTTTTTCACTTTGGGAATAGAGTAAATAGACTGTCATGCAATTAAAGTGTGTTATGACCTTTTGATTCAAGTTTCCTCTTTCCCAAAAGTTATTAAATTTAAATATGATTGCAGAGCCCTATTATGCTCAAAGCATCAATTTTTAATTATTTTAAGGTCATTGCTGGAATATATGTGATTCGTGCAATATTTTAGTATACTATTTATTTTCATTTCACAAGCTCACAGCTGTTTCAGTTCCCCTTAAGCAGATCTATTATTCCCATTAAAATTTGAGCCATGTTTTTTCTAGAAGCTATTCATAGCTTCATATCCCAAGTAGTCCAGCTGCACAACCCAGTGTACAAATCTGGTGAAAATTCAGAGATATCAGTGAGATATTTGAATATAAATTAAAATGGTTAGTAAGTCTATATTAAAGACTATGTGAGAAACAAATTATGACTTATCTGGTGAATCTGGCTTAGTTTCTCCAGCTATGAATTTATTAATGTGGACACTGTCCCATAATAGTCTCCAAAGATTTTGCAGATTTTTTTAAACATGACTTCCACTGAAACAAAAATACCTCAAAGGGCAGACTTGATGGACCATTAGGTCTTTTTCTGCAATCAGTTTTCTATGCTTCTATGTTTCTAGGAATGGGTTTACACACTGGGCAATGGTTTAATGTGGCTTGCTTGGTTTTGACATAGTGTTGTGTGAATTCAACCACTATGGTTTATAATTCATGTAAACATGAGCAATGAAATGGCATACTCTTTTCATTTTCATTCTCCAGGAGTGATAGGAAATAGGAATTAACTTCACTAGAGAAGGTACAACTGAAATTTTTCATCCCATTTTTTAAAATGTTATGATCAGTGTTTTGTTGTTCTGTGTTTCTTTGTTTTCTTAGAAAATCAATTATTATATTTAAAAGCTGCTATCTTCTAGTTACTCCTAGCTTAGAAGTCAGATGGTCAATAGATCATGACTTAGTAACTTTGATTTTGACTTAACAAAATGTAACCATATATATGGTTTTATATATATATATATATATATCTCCCGCAGACAGAGCTTTGGCTTGACCTTGGACTGGCCTTTGGTGGCTTTCTCTAGAGCTAGACCAGGGGTAGGCAACCTTGGCTCTTTTATGACTCGTGGACTTCAACTCCCAGAATTCCTGAGCCAGCATGGCTCAGCTTGGAAACCTCTCCCTTTCCCCTCAGCATGGCTGGCTCAGGAATTCTGGGAGTTGAAGTCCACGAGTCATAAAAGAGCCAAGGTTGCCTACCCCTGAGCTAGACCAACTGCTTCTGAGTTGATCCAGTTTTCCTGCCTTTAAACTGTTTCCAGTTCAGATTCATTGTGACCCAGGCAAAACTTGTGAATTTGTTCTAAACAAATTTCTTCATGATTTATGACTCTTAGCAAGGGCTTATCTTTTCCTCCTCTTCCATAAGAGATTTACAACAAGCCAATTAAAGTGCACAGACTTGTAATTTGCATCTCAGTCTGTTTTCAGTGCCTGGGACTCTTGCCAAGGTGGCACTGAATGGTTTGCTCCATAATATCAAAGAAGAAGCTTGCAGGGATCTCTTTCCATGCAGCATATCTCAGTATTCAGGATGTTCAAAATACTTAGAATGACTTAAACACTGAGGTCTCCTCAAAATTAAGGAGATACAAAAGGTTTTTTTTGGCATGTCATATAATCCCACCTCTTTCTCAAGCTGCTACATAAACAAAAGAAAGACAGTGTTCTTGCATGTCCTGAGAGAATTGGTATTAGGCTACCTTGTGGTATTAATCTCTTAAAGCCCAGAAAAATCTAGGCAAAAGCTATGTAAACAATCATATCTATGTTAATGGCCCTGAGATATGGATGTACTGATAACCAGCAGCAGATTCACATCCTCATAATATTTCACCAATGTGTGATGATAAAGAGGCAAGCACGCACAACAAACTGACTCAATTATTTATCTGAGGTGAACTGTATAAAGGTGTTGAATCCAACTTCCTTACAATAAAAGTGCTTTTTGCCTTCTGAAATAATGCATGAAATGATGTCTTAGTTGGGGAGGAAAATTCTCCATCATGCTATTGGCTATTTATTCATGCCATAATCTGTTCAACCATATACTTGAATCTCCAGTATTTTGAGCCACCAACTTTGTGGCACCTTTCCGAACAGCATTGTACTATTAGACAGTGATGCTTTACCTACAATAGCTGGTATCAGTAGGGCTGCTTAAGTGATGCCCATGCTGATGCTTCAGCAACATAGACCCTGAAAGACATTTTGTATCTTTGCGTCTGTGGATCTAGGATAAGATAGTATGGATCCCTTGAGCCTATTTAACATTGGCCTGGATGGCATGTTTGTAATGGGGATATCTATCCCTAGGCTGTGAATCAGAAAAGGGGCATCTCTTCCTCATAAAATCGTAATATGTTCTCAGATTCTGGTTTTCTATGTTTGTGTATCTAAACTGGTAGAGCCAGTCAGCGTGTTACCTTCTTGTGCCAGATATAACATTTCCTTCTCCAGTATTGGTCTCACAGTCCCAACAGGTACTACTCAATAAAGTCATGTGAGTATATTGCTTTGCCCAGCAGATCTTATCTCCCTCCATCAGCTCCTCTATCCCTTGCAGTCATGGCTTGTAGCAGTGGAATGTTTTTATTTCTACAATAATACCATTCTCTCTTTTATACTCTTACACTCTCTGATAAATTGAAAGATAAAAGGGACAAGTATAGAAAGTGGAAAGAGGGGCACATAACTAAGACAGAATATCAGCAAATAGCCCGAGCCTGCAAAGATGAAGTGAGGAAAGCTAAGGCTCATAATGAACTAAGGCTTGCAACCAAAGTCAAAAATAACAAAAAAAGCTTCTTTCAACATGTAAAAAACAAGAAAAAAGTGAAGGAAATGATTGGTCCACTAGTGGGTGAAAGTGGCAAAAAGGTGACAAGCAACAGGGAGAAAGCAGAACTATTTAACTCATTTTTTGCATCTGTCTTTACACAAAGGGAAAAAACAGACCAACCTACCAAAAATAGTGCCATAAAAAACAGAATAGAAATGCAAGTTAAGATAGGCAAGAAAACGGTAAGTGAGCACCTGTCCAGCCTAGACGAGTTCAAATCACCAGGACCAGATGGATTACACCCCAGGTTCTCAAGGAACTGGCAGATGTGATCTCAGAACCATTGAACTATATTTTTCAAAGATCCTGGAGCACTGGGGAATTACCGGAGGACTGGAAAAGAGCTGATGTAGTTCCCATCTTCAAAAAAGGGAAAAAAATGGACCCAGGAAATTACAGACCTATCAGCCTGACCTCAATACCTGGGAAGATTCTGGAAAAGATAATCAAACAACGAATCAGCGAACACCTAGAGGCAAACAAAGTCATACTAAAAGCCAACATGGGTTTGTCAAAAACAGATCATGCCAGACAAACCTTATTGCATTCTTTGACCAAGTGACAAAATTAGTGGATCAGAGGAATGCTGTGGATATAATTTACTTGGACTTCAGTAAGGCATTTGATAAAGTAGATCACAACCTACTACTTGATAAGATAGAAAAATGTGGGTTAGACAGCATCACCACCAGATGGATTCGTAGCTGGCTGACCGGCCGTACTCAGCGTGTGGTCCTCAATGGAACCGCATCTACATGGAGGGAAGTGTGCAGTGGGGTGCCCCAGGGCTCTGTTCTGGGCCAGTGCTCTTCAACATCTTCATCAACGATTTGGACGAGGGGATAGATGGGGAAATCATCAAATTTGCGGATGACACCAAGCTGGCAGGAATAGCCAACACTCCAGAAGACAGGCTTAAGATACAGGAGGACCTGGACAGACTTGAACATTGGGCGCTATCTAACAAAATGAAATTCAATGGTGAAAAAAGTAAGGTTCTACATTTAGGCAAGAAAAACCAAATGTACAGGTATAGTATAGGGGGTACCTTGCTCAATAGTAGTAACTGTGAGAGGGATCTCGGAGTCCTAGTGGACAATCACTTAAATATGAGCCAGCAGTGTGCTGCAGCTGCCAAAAAAGCCAACACAGTGCTGGGCTGCATTAACAGAGGGATAGAATCAAGATCACGTGAAGTATTAATACCACTTTACAATGCCTTGGTAAGGCCACACTTGGAATACTGCATCCAGTTTTGGTCACCACGATGTAAAAAAGACGTGGAGACTCTAGAAAGAGTACAGAGAAGAGCAACAAAGATGATTAAGGGACTGGAGGCTAAAGCATATAAGGAACGGCTGCTGGAATTGGGTATGTCTAGTTTAACGAAGAGAAGGACGAGGGGGGACATGATAGCAGTGTTCCAATATCTCAGGGGCTGCCACAAAGAAGAGGGAGTGAACCTATTTTCCAAGGCGCCAGAAGGCAGGACAAGAAGCAATGGATGGAAACTAATCAAGGAGAGAAGCAGCCTAGAACTAAGGAGAAACTTCCTGACAGTTAGAACAATTAACCAGTGGAACAACCTGCCTCCAGAAGTGGTGAATGCTCCAACACTGGAAGTTTTTAAGAAGAGACTGGACAGCCATTTGTCTGAAATGGTATAGGGTTTCCTGCCTGAGCAGGGGGTTGGACTAGATGACCTCCAAGGTCACTTCCAACTTTATTATTATTATTATTATTATTATTACTACTTAACTGGTTTATATATTGCTCATTGTGGCAAATATACATATTACAGTCAATTAAAATGAGACGGATATATTTGTAGTCAAAGAAGGTGATGATACGCTGTTATTAATCAGTATGATTGTAAAAAATTGATCTATAGGAGGAAATTGTTTTGAAATCACCACCTTGGCAGACGGTCTTTAAACTTAAGATACCAAAGGATCCTTCTCAATGTACAAAATCAGTACAGAACCCGTTAAATAATGCAATACATTTTATTTGAACAAAATGTTACAATTAATGTCACAATAATAAATTCCATACAATATAAATAGAAACTTTTCACCTTGATCCCTTGGATGATTCACATGGAACCTTGATGTTCTAGGGAACACAGTTTGAGCACTGTGGACATAGAGCAACTGATGATAGCAGAAAAAATCCTTGCTCTGGCATCTGGAACTATTGAGACTATGAAAGGGATTGATTGATTGATTATATGCCATCAGGTAATTGGTGACTCTTAGCAATCATATTCATGGATATGAATGGAGAGAGGATATATGCATACTGATAATTAAACACACAGACATAGATTGTAAAGTGGGGGGTGGAGGGAACTCTCAAAAGTTGGACTCTCAAAATAGCTTCAGATGAAGTAGAGGCATAGCTCCAGAAATACTACAGTAAAATGTTGCTGGACCTATCTGTCATTCTGATAGCTTTTGACTTGACCGCTTGATGTTTACAGGTTACTGGTAGAGATGTTCAGCCTTGAGCAGGCTATATGTTCATAAGCCATTGGTTCATCTGCAGAAAGTTTGAAAAAACATTTATGAAGAGCTTTGCTTGATCAGATCACTTAGTCCATCAGCCAGCTTTCTACAATGACAACTTAAAAGCTTTCAATGATGTTATAGTGGCCTGCATTAAGAAAAGATTGGGGACAGCTAGGAATTTCAAGGTAAATATGTCATTATATATTGTCTTCTTGTGTTGGGTTAAGAATAGTAGTACAGGTCAAACCTGTGCTGAATTGTAAATGAAAAATTCAGCCCAGCAGAATTTGCAGGGATTCAGAATGCTGCAGAGCTCACATTACAGCAGCAAAGCAAACCACTCTGTTACTGGGTCACACAGCACAATCGTGGAACTAGCCACAATTTTTCAAGCAGTCACAATTTAGTGTGGTTGCCTGGAAAATGGCAGCCATGTGGCCCAGCATTGGAATGACCTATCCTCCTTCCCGAACCTAAGCACTGGAGATCTTCAAAAGGTGAGAAAGAAGGTACGGGGCCCATTAGGATGGCAACAGGTCCAAGGCCTGTGGACAACCAGGGCGAGATGGAAGATAGATGGGGAGTATTACAGTAACCCCGAGTCAGTTGTAAGGGTGAACAGCCATGAGGGCACTGCAGCAGCCATAACTTCAGGACCAGGTCATAAGTAGCTTTGGGAGAGCTGACCCATCAGTCATAACTTTGAAGTTGCTAAGTGAATTGTCTTAAGTTGACGACTACCTGTATCAGCAGCAAATATACAAACGAAATGCTAAGTGCTGTGGTTAAATCTGGAGATGCATATACTGACAATCATTTTATCATTTAATACTGTATCTTATGAATGAGGCATCACAGTTTTAAATGTATGCTTATTCACTCAGATCCTTTGCATATTTATTCATAGTAAATTCTCTAAAATTCAGTAGAAACTAACACTTGTTTTAAATTTAAATTGTTGCCATACCCACCACAATGCATTTTCTGAAACATTTTTAATTTGTATTTTGTCTATTTTGTAATCTATAAATTTTCCCTTTGAGTTATATTTTTGCAACAATTACTCTCTCTTTTTTTAATATTTCAATTGTTACTCATTTTCTAATTCTTCAGGAGGCAAGAACGGGCATTAAACTCTGGGTGTCAGACAGTAAATCAGGTCACTAATCTGACTTATGTATCACATTAAACACAGAAAATCCACCACAAAATCATTACACTAAAAAATGACTATTTTGATTGATTAAAATGGTTTGGGCTGCATAGTGTTAAATCACGGTGAGTGATGTGACATTACAGTTTTACATGTCATATTTCTGTCAAGACAATGAAGGTAAAAGGCATTGTCACCAGACGATAACGGACACTGAGAAGAACCCTTATGTTAGATTTATGGCTTGGTTTAGATTTAGAAAGAAGTAATTCTTACCTTGTGCTACTTATCAAATGACTGTAAATTCAACGATGATGTAAAATTCTAAGGCAGAGCCACTTAGAGTTTTGACAAAGTGCCAGCTGTAAAGTATTTACTGTTCTCAATGGTTCTGCCTTGTACACTTAAATATTGATCAAAATCATATACCTTTCTGATGAATGTCCCTGGTCTTTGCTGCTTTAAAAAAACTTTCTAAAAAATAAAAATCGTTTTGATAATTTTATAACAATTCTATGTATCTTTATTAAAATATAGATTTTAATGTTGTAATGGAATGCAGTGGAATACATTATGCCGTCTGTTCTTGGATTTCATTGCTTTATTAAAAGATCAAGTTAAGTTTGTGAACTTAGATGATGGTTACTGCCGATTAGATAATTTAGAGCTTAGATTAATTCCTCTGGCATTTAATTTTAAAGCTACATCTGTCAAGATTTTTGGTAATATCATTAAATGCTTGCATTCATATTAGCTAAAGCAACACAATAATGCAGTTCAACGTATTATGCACAATATTGATTTCTAAGATAAATTATTCATATTGAATATCCGTATCAGGGAGGCTTTCCATCTTAAGAATATTTCAAATATACAATTCTATATTTTATAACAGGATAGGAAAGCTTATTTACTCATCATACTAAGTGGAATATTTATTTATTTATGTCTTTACTTATATCCTGCTTTTATTATTTTTATAAATAACTCGAGATAGTGAATATACTTAATGCTCCTTCTTCCTCCAATTTTCCCCACAACAACCCTGTGAGGTGGGTTGGGTTGGGCAGAGAGACTGGCCCAAAGTCATCCGCCAACTTTTATGGCTAAAATGGGACTAGAACCCTATTTCTGTATAATAAAGTCTGCAATGCAATTCTGTACCTGCCCACTTATGGATTGTGACTAGTGAACATACACACTTATTAGGGACAGGGCTGAATATAGTTTAAAATGAAGATCCTATTGCATAAAATCCAAATGATTTTCTTCAAATATTAAAAAAATAGATACAAACTAACATTTAAAAAAGCTCAGTTTTCTTCCAAAAGTGTACTATAATTTTAAAATATTTACTGTACATGGACATAGGATCAGTATTAAATGTTAAGAATTTGGACTCCTGGCCTCAACAAATATTTCCGGTATGCATTAGTTTTTGTATAATAAGCTTCAGGGATATAAATTTGATCATTCACATAATACTTAGGTGTGAATAAATATTTATCTTATCTCTAGCTTTCTGTTATTACTGTTACTGTTGTTCTTATTGCTTTATTATAGTCATTAAAAGGCAGCAAGCATGGAGTTTAATGATGTTCATTGATGGGCAGAATAATAGGCAGCAAAGCTATTCACATTATGGTTTGGCACTTAAGTGGCCATTTTAACTTAATATCTTGTTGTTGGCCTTAACGTATGGAAATCTGATTTTTTCCTAATTTCTGTTGACTTATCACCATAAAAATATTATAGGAATCCAGTTCTCAAAAACCTTTAATTTTTAAGAAACTTTATTTCAAAAACCTTTACTCAAGAACAAGTATTTAAAAGATTATATTTATCTTGAAGTATCCCCTGCTTTGACAGTAGGTGTCAGTGCAGGATAGAAATAACACTTAAAAGTTTAGCTGCAAATTCCTCAATTTTTCACTTGGATATCTTTAACTTGCTGAGTTAAGAGAATGTACATGCAATAGTCATAGTATTTTAAATAAGCTCATTCTGAAAAGCATGTGACTTTCAATTTTTGCTCAGTATACATTTATACAAACCATAATGAAATATATACTGTCAAAAAAAAAATCAGGTTTCTTTTTGCAGATGCAGACATAGTGTTGCTCATTTTCATTATGTCTAAAATAGATTTTCAGTGAAAAACAGAATTCTAGACTTATTTTTCCATGTCATTTTAAAAAATATAACAATCTCAAATCTCTATCACGTATTTTAAAAATAGAGCAGGAACTTGCCCCAGTGTTTGCATGGGGGCACTGTACTGCACATGTACAGTATGTGTGCTGTGATAGAAATTAAAGATGTTTGCAATACATATGATATCAGTAACTCCTTAATCACAAATCTGGATTATAGTTAAGGGCAGTTCCATACAAGGTCTCTGGCCTGTTTGAAACCCTGCTCCAGATTTCTGTGAGCCCTTGATACTCATGGTAATCAAAAGCAAGTCAATTGATTTCTGGCTTATCCAGATTCTGTGAATCTGAAACTGCAGTTTAAACAAATCTCTCCTATGAAATGCCAGGCCCCTGCTATGAAATGCCTGTTTATCCATTTGCAAAAACTTTGACTTTATTAACTTAAGGATCTTAGTTGCTCTCCAAGTGTTTTTAGGAGAAAAAAAAACGATGTTTGTGTAGCTTACTTTGTAGACATTGCTCAGATTTATTGGCATATATAGCTAAATACGCCACTTTTGTCTCGAGCGCAAGCGAGGGAGTCTTAGTTTCTGCAGAACCTGCAGCAATTCAGAATGGTTGGGTAGGTTTCTTTGCTCCTTGTCAGCATGGTGAGATCGGCAGGAGAGAAGACAGATTGAGGGACTGAAGAATGGAAATGGCAGCATTAGAGAAGTAGCCTAAAACTCATCAGCTTTGAAAGTGTTGCATTTAAATCCGAGATGTTTTCACTAGAAAACCTGTCAGTAAAATTGTCCTCAGGATACATTTAAACTTAAAACATCATATTAGTTAAGGACACCACAGTCATAACATTCCTTCATTGATTTGCTTCACAGTAGTGTAAGCAGCACAATTATATTCATATTTTTCAGAAACAGCAAGTTATTATAGTTTTGATGTGTTTGTAATTTTAATATTTTACTTTATACGTTATTGTACTATTCAAGTTTAAAACTAATTTTAAGTTTGAATTACTTTTAAGAACAAACCATTTATTTATATTGCTGTTCAATCATTATTATTCTTTACAATATCATTATTCTTTATTCTGATACTTTCTCATTGTGTTCTTTGTTGTCATTAAATGTATTCTCCTAAACCTGAGGAGAGTTTTATCTAGACACTGTATTTTTACCATTTTATGTCTTCCCACAAATTTTTCCAGTTTTTTCTGTGATTTTGTGATCTATTTATTTATATTTGTATAACCACTCACCTCAGTCAGTGACTCTGGGTAGTTTACAATTCATTATGTCTTTACTTTCCCACTTTCCTTTTCATCTTTTTAAATTTCATCTTTCCTATATATGATATTTATTTCAGGAGTATTTGCTGTTTTCATCATCTTCATCTGACTGTATTAGTTTTAATATTTTATTAGTGATATTTCAGCCTCTTTGGTTTGAGTGCAGCATGTTTTGTCAACAAATCTTGGTGTATAAATATTGTTCATCATGAGTATTATTTTCTTCCCAAATGTTTTCTTTTTACAACCTATATAATGTATACAATATAAAAAAAATGAGATGATTGGAAACGATTTCCTTTAATTCTATTTAATGTGAGTTATCTTCTGTAAGGTGGAGTAATAACTAAATGAATATTTGAAATTTTTGTAGCATTTAATATTTCTTTTGCAATTTAACAGCATTGTAAGATGGTTTTCCTGCAGCACAATGCTATATATAAATTTGAATTTTTTGGGGTGCTACTGAATATATATTTTACTCTAACAAATGCCAGTGTATTTTTAAGACAAAGTCTGCAATTCTTGAAGAAGGCTGCATCAATGCAATGTGTCACCTACGGTATGTGAGTTCTGGTACAGAAGCTAGTTCACTACTGGGCAAGTAATAAAATTTTTAAATGTTATTAAAGATACAAAAAGTATAAACTAATATACTGAAAATGCAATTACAAAGTAATAGCTTGGGGCATTATTTTTTGTGTGAGAACAGTCCTTTCAAACATTTTCAAATTCTATTCAGGTAAATTTATGTTCTCTTGCTAAGCACAACATACAGTACATGTGCATTCTTAATGTACATTTTGTATACATGCATACTGAGATCTCTAATCAGATTCATTCCGTTGCTGCAATTTTTTAGCATATGATTTTTTTTGAGAACATGACAGCATAGTTAGTTATATTCCTTGTGTTTCCTCTGAAAGCTCAAAGTAATGTATGTTTTTATCTTCACAAAAACAATCCTGTGTGGCAGATTGAGCTGAAACATGCTAACAGGCTAATATTATATAGCAAGCTCCAGAGTCAAATAGAGCTTTGGATGATGTCTCACTGGTCGCAGTCCAGCTGCTACAGCACTCTGGCTCTCTAGATTTAAAAATATTCAATATAAATTTAATTCCTGGGCTCTCAACACAATCCTGCTTCAAAAAGAGCTTTGGTGAACTTTAAGAGGAAAAGAAAGCAATATTAGAATATTAGATATTAGAATATCTTCCTAGTTTTCCCCACTTGGTAACATAATAAAATATACTATTTTAATTTAACATTACTTAGATCAAGAAACTTAAAGTGAAATGTATGTTTTTTTTAATATTTTTTCCGAACCAAAAAATGGTCAGACCCAAACTACTTATCTTTATCAAGATACCTGAATCATGAAGCAGTATAATGTTCTGTGGTGATAGTATTTAAAGGACATAGTATCCTGTGTCCTTTAGACTTCTAAAATAAGATAGCAAGATGCATTTAAATTGTTTCTATACAGTGAAGCAATAATTGATCAATAAATGGATACTAAAATGGATTAATCCAATAATAACATGCAAATTCAGATGAGATAAGCAGCTATGTTAATTCTAACTCATTGCTCTGGTACCAAATGTGGGAGGAGATTGGACTGTCTCTAGTGAATTTTGATTCTAAAATTATGTTGGACAATTATAGAGATTGTTTATCTTCTGCTTTTCCTATCAAAAGCTGATCCTTGGAATTTAAAAACAGATCGTAATAGTCCTACAGATATGAACACGTGTGAATTGATAGAGAAAACTGCTCTATGAACTAAGCTGCTCAGAGTCACCTGAGCTGCAAGATGGGCAGCAAATAAATTTGATAAATAAACACCAGAACACAATCTATAACTTTCAAACAATGTCACATCCAAGGCATACTGTATGTCAAGATTAGGTTAGGAGCTTGGACATTCATTCCTTAGAGCAGACTGGATTGGTTCCAATTCACATTCCCCTGATATGAACAAATTGTACAGGAAGTCCTCATTTAATGACTGCAGTTAAGATGGTGATGAAAAAATGTCTTTGCGACCTCACATTTACAACCTTCGCAGGTCTGTAAAGCAAAAGAAAGCTGAAGTAAGATCACATGCAGATGAGGAGGGAGTTCACTTAACAATCGCTTCACCTAACAACCAAGTTGCCAGTCCCAATTGTGGTCGCTAAACAAGGACTACTGTATTTATCAAAATTTGAACCTTCTCAATGTATAAGGACTAATGGTTTCTTCCTTGCTACATGTTACATTCCCTTTAGTATAAGGTCAGAGATCAGTCTGAATTGTTTTAATGAATATAGTTAATCTCTTGTGTATTCCCACCTCATAAATGAACAATACCAGTTGGATGCCTATGCAATAGTGATGGTATGCTGGAACCTAGGTTTAGCAAAAAAAGGAACTACTAGCTTGCTAAAAGCAGAAAATGTGAGTAATATTAAATAGTAAAAACATAAGAGAGTGAGAACAAAATGCAACATAACTGAGCTGCATTAATAACATGGCTCTCTTTGGCGCAGTGGTTCAGCGGCTTAATGACGCTGGAGATGATCTTTGCTCTAGCAGTTCAAGTCCTAGCAATGTGTGGTGGGGTGAGCTCCCATCACTTGCCTCAGCTTCTGCCCACCTAGCAGTTTGAAAGCATGTTATATGCAAGTTGATAAATAGGTACCACTTCGGTGGGAAGACGAGCCAGCACTTCATGCAGACAGTCAGAATCCTGCTGATGCTGGACCTTTGTGGTTGTGGCACCCATTTGTAATGTGGCTTTGGTGAGGGGGGGAGAGGACCCTGGATGATACTGCAGGATGCCTTTCATCACCCACTTTATGGTCTGTTCTGTTGCTCCCCTCTGGGAGGAGATTTAGAAATATTTTTAGCAGGACTACCCGATTCTTTAATATTTTTGTTCCCTATGCCATCTATAATAATAATAATAATAATAATAATAATAATAATAATAATAATAATAATAATAATAATAATAATAATAATAATAATAATAATAATAATAATAATAATAATAATAAAGTTGGAAGGGACCTTGGAGGTC
Organism: Azemiops feae; assembly: GCA_023970755.1. NCBI lineage: Eukaryota > Metazoa > Chordata > Lepidosauria > Squamata > Viperidae > Azemiops > Azemiops feae. The sequence continues at coordinate 144,952 of JALGBA010000927.1, read as the reverse complement.
ATCGAGTCCAACCCCCTGCTCAGGCAGGAAACCCTATACCATTTCAGACAAATGGCTGTCCAGTCTCTTCTTAAAAACTTCCAGTGTTGGAGCATTCACCGCTTCTGGAGGCAGGTTGTTCCACTGGTTAATTGTTCTAACTGTCAGGAAGTTTCTCCTCAGTTCCAGGTTGCTTCTTTCCTTGACTAGATTCCATCCATACTTCTTGTCCTGCCCTCAGGCGCCTTGGAGAATAGCTTGACTCCCTCTTCTTTGTGGCAACCCCTGAGATATTGGAATACTGCTATCATGTCACCCCTAGTCCTTCTTTTCATTAAACTAGACATACCCAATTCCAGCAAATGTTCTTGATATGCTTTAGCCTCCAGTCCCCTAATCATCTTTGTTGCCCTTCTCTGCACTCTTTCTAGAGTCTCAACATCTTTTTTACATCGTGGGTGACCAAAACTGGATGCAGTATTCCAAGTGTGGCCTTACCAAGGCATTGTAAAGTGGTATTAATACTTCACGTGATCTTGATTCTATCCCTCTGTTAATGCACCCAGCACTGTGTTGGCTTTTTTGGCAGCTGCAGCACACTGCTGGCTCATATTTAAGTGATTGTCCACTAGGACTCCGAGATCCCTCTCACAGTTACTACTATTGAGCAAGGTACCCCTATACTATACCTGTACATTTGGTTTTTCTTGCCTAAATGTAGAACCTTACTTTTTTCACCATTGAATTTCATTTTGTTAGATAGCGCCCAATGTTCAAGTCTGTCCAGGTCCTCCTGTATCTTAAGCCTGTCTTCTGGAGTGTTGGCTATTTCCTGCCAGCTTGGTGTCATCCGCAAATTTGATGAGTTCCCCATCTATCCCTCGTCCAAATGTTGATGAAGATGTTGAAGAGCACTGGCCCAGAACAGAGCCCTGGGGCACCCACTGCACACTTCCTCCATGTAGATGCGGTTCATTGAGGACCACACGCTGAGTACGGCCGGTCAGCCAGCTACGAATCCATCTGGTGGTGATGCTGTCTAACCCACATTTTTCTATCTTATCAAGTAGTAGGTTGTGATCTACTTTATCAAATGCCTTACTGAAGTCCAAGTAAATTATATCCACAGCATTCCTCTGATCCACTAATTTTGTCACTTGGTCAAAGAATGCAATAAGGTTTGTCTGGCATGATCTGTTTTTGACAAACCCATGTTGGCTTTTAGTAGTGATTTTGTTTGCCTCTAGGTTCGCTGATTCGTTGTTTGATTATCTTTTCCAGAATCTTCCCAGGTATTGAGGTCAGGCTGATAGGTCTGTAATTTCCTGGTCCATTTTTTTCCCTTTTTGAAGATGGGAACTACATCAGCTCTTTTCCAGTCCTCCGGTAATTCCCCAGTGCTCCAGGATCTTGAAAAATATAGTTCAATGGTTCTGAGATCACATCTGCCAGTTCCTTGAGAACCTGGGGTGTAATCCATCTGGTCCTGGTGATTTGAACTCGTCTAGGCTGGACAGGTGCTCACTTACCGTTTCTTGCCTATCTTAACTTGCATTTCTATTCTGTTTTTTATGGCACTATTTTTGGTAGGTTGGTCTGTTTTTTCCCTTTGTGTAAAGACAGATGCAAAAAATGAGTTAAATAGTTCTGCTTTCTCCCTGTTGCTTGTCACCTTTTTGCCACTTTCACCCACTAGTGGACCAATCATTTCCTTCACTTTTTTCTTGTTTTACATGTTGAAAGAAGCTTTTTTTGTTATTTTTGACTTTGGTCGCAAGCCTTAGTTCATTATGAGCCTTAGCTTTCCTCACTTCATCTTGCAGGCTCGGGCTATTTGCTGATATTCTGTCTTAGTTATGTGCCCCTCTTTCCACTTTCTATACTTGTCCCTTTTATCTTTCAATTTATCAGAGAGTTCTTTATGCAGCCATGCTGGTTTCTTTGAGAGCTGTAATTTTTCCTCTTTGTTGGTATTGTGCTAGACTGGGCTTTTATTATCTCACTTTTCAAAATTTCCCAAGCTTCTTGAGTTGTTTTCCCCTGAGGATTCTCATCCATGGAATCCTTCCCAAACCCTCTCTAAGTTTATGAAATTAGCTCTCTTAAAGTCCAAGACTCTAGTTTGACTGTGTTCTATTGCTTGTGCTTCCATAATGTTGAATTCCAATATTGCATGATCACTTCCTCCCAAGGTTCCTGTGGCTTCACACCTTCTATCATTTCATCCCTGTTAGTGAGAATTAGATCCAAAATGGCTAATCCCCTAGTTCCCTTCTCTACTTTTTGGGAGACAAAGTGTCTGCTAGGTTTGCAAGGAATCTGTTTGATCTTCCACTTGGTGCAGAGTTTGTCTCCCAGTTGATGTCAGGTAGTTAAAGTCCCCCATTACTATTGTGATGTGCTTCCTACATACCTTAGTTAGCTGACTAGCAAAAAGTTCATCTATTTCCTCTGTTTGGTTGGGTGGCCTGTAGTATACACCTATGGCAATGTCATTTCTCCCCCCTTTTATATTGACCCAAATGCATTCAAGACAGTTTTCATCATTTCAAGACAGTTTTCATCATCTGTTTGGTAAACTCGCAAGATTCATTTTTCTTGCCATGCACATTTTACATAATCCGAACTAGACTGTGTTGTTTCTCAGTGTCATATAATATACGTGGGTATATGCATAATTCTGTATTTATCTTGTCGTATTTATCTAGTGTATATTGGAGGTGATGACCCTTTGAGAGTTGTATGCAACAAAATTTCATTTTAATGTATGGCGATTAGTGTACATTCGAAATGACAATAAAGTCATTATTCTATTTCTTTCTGGTGAGCTAGCTTACCTCCTGTGGCACACCTTGGAAAGCATGTGAGCATGAACCAAACAGGCTAGAAGGCAGCCAAACTACTACTCTGTATTAGCATTGTAGTCTCCAGGATAATGTGACATCACCATACACTAAATAAATAAAAAAAGTTGACACTTAAAATACCATTACCATACTTGTATACATGTCACATATACATCATCAAACAGAATTTACTTATTCTAAATTGCAATAAAGTTTACCAATAAAGTTTGAGAGGGAACCTATTCCATTCACACATACAGTATGTGATAAACACTAACTATCTATAGCTGTTAATAAAGTCTTCCTGTAACATATTATTGGTCCAGGAAAGGATCCTTTGATCAAGTGTCAACATTTATGTTACTTATAAACTTATCCTATATTTATGAAATAATTCAGGGAACCTAAGTATGAAAAATGAAATAAACTTAATTCAGGACATACTTCTAATATTCCATTGAAAATGTGGGTTCATTCCTTTGAATTGGAACAGTCTAATGTATACAAGGGAATAAACTCTGTTTAACTCTGTGATGTTTATTTTCACATAAATAAAAAAATACACAGTGGGATCTCAACTTCCAGTTGGGGTCTGATAACTGTTGTAAACTTTCCTTGTAAAAATATCTATTCCATTCTCCCAGTTTTTCCTTTCACTTTTTTTCCTGTCATTTTTCTTCTTCTCTCCCTATAGCTAGTAAGAGTTTATGGACCATGTTGCTGTGTTAATACCTTGTTAAGGTTGTTTCAGCTGTTGGGTCTTTGTGGGGTCAGTGTCAAGACTACTTTATTCTCCGCCTTTGATATGCTGGGTAAAACTGGGGATAGGTGGACTTTCTGCTGTTGTTCACTGCAGGAAGCCTAATGCTCTAGGCTTCTACTCTTCAAATGCAGGGATGCTGGCTTTTCAAGTAATAAAAATATTTTTCTGGCCCAAAGTAATTAGATTTACCTAAATAAACATTTATATTAATGGATTAGACAGCATGTCATCAGTGTTGCTTGATATTTTTCAGTTCAGATGGCAAAATTGTAGATGTTTAAAGCTGTTGAATGTTATTGTTTGAACATTTCTGGCAGGTAGCTAAAAATGGTGCAGTATCGTTGCACATTATTTGAATCTTAGCTGGAATTTTGGCAAAATGAAGTAAGTATATGATATAGGAATAACAATTATTCAGATAGTATCATAAAGTAGGAAAAAAAATATAACAAGAGAATGAACAATTTATATGAAATATAATTTGTATTTTGATTATGATCAATAAACTCCTCTCATGTTGTTATGCATTTTAACATGTTTGCCTTTTAATGCTAAATATTATTTTTACATCAACAATTATATATTACTAAGGCATTTATATAATGAATACCAAATGTTGTATTTTATTACCCACTGCTCAATTTCCAACACCTAAAGGTATTCAAAGGTGAGGAGTAAGTTATTGAAATAATTACTACTAAATATATTTTGAATTATCAATAATTAAGATTGCAATATGCAAGAGCTGCCAAATTTAAGTTCAGGACTCTTCTTATGCTCATTATTACTGAACAAACAAACACATGACTTATCTTCTTTGATTCTTTAAGCCAGGTAATTTTTGGTGTAGTACATACATTGTTCTTAAAGATGTGAAGTCATTGAGGTAGAACAGCAGGTTTAGCTCTAGAAGTTATGTTAGGAATTGACTTACAGAAATCCTTAGAACTCATTAGGTATTTAGAACCTTATAATGTATATCATATAGAATCCCATTTATTGACTGGCTTGTTCATATGGTGACTCTAATATGTGTAAAGGTTTGAAAAGTCTAGGTTAGATAGAAGTAAAATGATCTCTTTGGTATTACTTGTACTGCTGTCAGACAACACACCTAGTGATTTCTTTGCTTTCCATTCTATGGAAATGAGAACTCAGATACAGTGTTGTTTTTTAAGTAATTGAAATACCTATCAAGTTAGGAAAGTCAAGAAAAGTCTAGAAGTATCATTTGCCAGCCCTGAAACTTTGTAATATTGAAGTGCCTTCACTTTCAGGACTAAAACAAAACCAGATTATCTCTTTCATTATACAAGTTGTAACTTTAATTGCCATTTTTAAGCAAAGCTTTGCAAAACCTTTCAGCAGTCAAACTGGAAGTAAATGCCAGTTTCCTGCAAAAATGTTGTGAATCATCGTTATGTGACTGCAGGATGCTGCAAATGGCCGTAAATGTGGGCTGCTTATAAAACACCCCAATTTGTGATGGTGGCGGCTGCTGGAACTTCAAAACCAGGTTGTAAGTGAGTCTGGAGAGATCCGTCTGGTAAGCAAAGAGTTGTAAGTCAAGGACTACTTGTATTTATTAAAATAACCACAAATTGTTTTTACTGTGTTTTGATAAATAATATATTTTTACATCAGTGTCATCTAAATGTTGCATTACTATCTGATAAGTTTGCAAAGTCAAGGAAAAGTGTCAAATTTTTAGTAAGCCATATATATTTAGCTTCAATTGTTATTCTTCTCTTGGTTTCAATAGAGAACACCCAGTCTTTTGCAACCTAATCCTGTATGGTCCTTTAATTGTTCCTTATAAAACATAATTCAAGTCCCCTCAACAACTTGGTAACGCTTCTCTGACCCTGCTCATGTTCTTTTTAATATGCCATGATCAAAAATGAACACAGTATTCAAGCTCAATCTAGCTAGTGCAAATGGAACTACTGCCTCCCCATAAACTGGGTACAGTTCTCTGTAAAGGAGCCCAAATTGGCTTAGTCTAGCATAAGGGTCTGCAACCTTGACAACTTTAAGACTTGTGGACTTCAGTTCCTAGAATTCCTCAGCCAGCATAGCATAGCTGGCTGAGGAATTCTGGGAGCTGAAGTCCATAAGTCTTAAAGTTGTCAAGGTTGCAGACCCCTGGTCTAGCATATCACTGTTTCTTCTTGTTCTGTTACGAGTCCATTAATACTTTACTAATCACACACACTGCTTACCAAGCAAGATCTCTCCAATCCTGTATCTATATTTTGATTTTTCCTGCCCAGATATATTTCCTTATATTTCTAACCATTTAACATATTTTGAATATAGTTCTTTATCCAAGTCTGTTAGGATGTTTTGAAAGCATTGGCAATTGGTTTCCAGGTGACATGCTGTAAGTATTTACGTCCAAGCTGAAAACACCTTGGAATGTCTTTTTCTCAGAATGTTAGGAAAACTGATGTTTCGTTTAGGTCTCCAAAATGCAGTTGATGCAGAATCACTTTGCAGACTGGATGCTTACTCTTTATGGAAGTCAAGATAGATAGGAGTGGAAGTTGGTGTACATGATAAAGAAGGATATCTGCTAAACTTTGTGTTGACAAAACAGAAAAATTTGGTAAAATTTACTAGTATCAAATGTGGTTACCAAATATTCTGTGCTAGTCATTCAGTTTCTGTTGAAATAAAAAAATGGACTCTGCAAAAACTTAATTGCCAAACAATTATGAAAAATGTGAACATTCTCTCAATATTAAAATAAGATCCAACTGTTAGTTGAGTTACTTTCTAGAGGTAGAATGGAGGAGGTGCTACTTTATCCTTCAGGTCAGCAAGCAAAATGCCTTAGACTGGTTGTAAGTCCATTTTTTTAGCATGTTACAAATTGACTTTTCTACTGAGTTATTTCCTTTTTTCAATCAGCTAGATACAATCAAATACTACAGCAGGTGTTCATATCCCATGTATGCACGTTCTACAATAAGAAGAAAGATATAAAAAGTATGCAATAGTATTGAGCCATTATGGTCTTGCTCTTCATTGACCAGGATAGGATGGATGAACAGTAACAATATTCTAGGATTCAATATATTCAAAGTATTATTTTGCTAACTCTCTATTAGCTACAGTTATAGAAGATGAAGCATCACATTATCAGGAAATCATCATTTTGGAAAAAGCTCCTATAGAGTGTCCTGTCATTATTTTCCCCACATAATCTGAATTTATCACTGCAAAAGACTTTATTACTATTTATCTTTATTACTGTTTTTTTACTCTTCTCTTTTAAAAATTGCTTCTTTTAGCCTATACTATAGGCCTCCTCTGTTATGGCATCACCTCTCCTACTTTGAAACTATGACCAGTGAGATACTTTATGAGTATTCCCTCTATTATCCTCCATAGTTGAAAGGCATAAAGACTAAAATTTGTGGGAATATTTATGGCATTTCTGTAACTGGAGACTTTGGCGTTCTTTTATAACCAAATTTCCTTTTAAAGCTATCAGGTTGTAACACTGGTATTTAACCATCTAATCAAAAAGAAAAACTGCACCCATTTTATCCCTCACAGATTGATTTGCCAATCAGCATTCATATAGAGCTAATGTGGGAATATCATTATATTCAGGTTCATATGGAGCTGTCTTTGATTATGGTCCTGAGGCTGCAGCTTGAGGAAAAAATTACAGTTTGATTCTGATTGGGATTCTTTTATGTAACATTAGTGATCCAGACTGTCCACTGCTTCATTGACTTCATTATATCAGTGAAATATTTCTTCATTAAAGCATAATTTCTGTATTTGAGCATTGTGTAGCAAAGAGATGTGAGCATCTCTTTCCTAGACAGACTGAAGTTTTAAGCTTCATAACAAAATCTTAATTTTGAATGTATCCCTCTGCTAATAGCACTAACCCTCATTTTTATGTATCTCTGACTAATAGCCATACCAAAGATTTTGCATGCTGAATCTGATGATCAGAAGATTAAGAGTAAATCAGAGAAGACTTTAACAAAAGAGTCAGTTACGTTGGCTATCTAGAGATTAAACGTAAAAAAAAACCTTCCATTTTTTATTAATGTTATCTTGGACTTTGGCATAAAAATCCATTTCAATTCAGAAATAATAGTAGCAAAGGTAGAGACTGTTATAGGAATGAGAAAAACTTAGGGATGTGAACATTTTGAAAATAAATTGGAAGAAGAGCTACAGATTTTCTATCTTTAGAACATTTATCTGCTATGAGTTAAAACTGAAATAATTTTATCGTGAGGGAGGCATCCTTTTCCCCCCCAGACTTTTTTTGCAGAATAAAATATGGCAATCAACCCAAAAGAGGTGCCCTCTCTTGCTGTCAAAACTTAAGAAAAAATATGTCTCCTTTGAGAGAAAGGGATGTTTGTGATTTTTTTACAATTGAAATTTGTTAAATATGGAGATAAAAAAACCCTGAAAAACTACTTAAGTAATTTGGAATTTGACACTGAGATTTTAGGTATGTGCCTTTGTTAACAATTGTTTTTAAGGTAAAATAATAAATGCTTGATATCTGGTGGAATGGTTGGGGAGAGGTTAAAATAAAAAATAAATACATATGAATAGCACTTGGTGGTCTTTAATTAGACATTGGATTTGGTCTGCTATCTAGAGCTATGCTAATTTATTGTGCTACAGTTCTTATGGAAGAAATAGAAATGGCACATCTATTGACTGATACCAGCTGTTCTCTGCCAATTGTCCTTTCCTGCAGATAGCAAGCTGTGCATTTGGCAGCAGCAAATCTCAAACAGTTAACATGTGCCCCAGGGAGGGCAACTGCTTAAGCCTATCAAAAAGCACAGCTATGCTCTGCAAGATTCATGTTAGATTCATCGCATCTGTTTCATATTTTGGGGGGGGGGCATTCAAAACTTATGGAACAGTTGAGATGCAAAGTCACATTTTAATATAAAACAAAGGCAAGCATAAAACAGAGTATGCAACTCAATGAATATTTTTATAATGAGCTTTCTTGTGTAGAAAATACAGTATGCAGTTATTTTTAGATTTACAAAAACCTCTACAAAAATCCATTCAGCTATTAGAACACAATAACATTCCTGTTTTTAGAGAGCAATCAGAATTGTCTTAGTTCCAGGAAGATCACTACTCCAAATTACAGCATCTGCAAATTCAATTTCTGTTCATGCTTACAAGTCATACTGCAGGCCAAACTATAGCTTATTAATGCAGTACTAGAAAAGCCAGTTGAGATTCATTGCCATCAGCTAAGCAATTTGGGTTCCAATTCTATAAATATAAGTTAATTACTCTGCAGTCAAGGCTGGTTCCTATCTTGCTATTAATGTTGGCAGTCTTAAGATAACTAGCTGTGATTTCAAGAGGCTTCATATAGAACAAGACAAGATCAAGTAAACGGAAGGTTGCACTTTGCCAGTAATTTTACAATATTCTCTTTCTCAATTGGCTACATATAAGCCAGATCAGATCAGGATTTAGCCTTTCCTGCTTAGACCTAGTGTTCCACTTTCTTTTCCTCAGTTAGTTTCTGCTTCCAGAGTAGGGGATAACATGTGGCTTTACAAGTATTGCTGCATCTCTTAATAGCCCCAGCTAGCAGGCCAATTGCAAGGATATAGTTGTTGTCTATCAACAATTGGAGGGTCATAGCATTCCCACTATGCACCAACTCCTTGTCCTGCACTTATTGTCAGAAGACTTCCCTTGTGATAAATCCATGTAGGACAGTTAATAGAAGCTGAAATAGTGATTAATGATGTAGATTGTCAATCATACTGTAAACTGCAACACTGTTGTTCAGGTTGAAAATAATCAGCTGTTTTCCCCAGTTTAGAAAGTCATTACCTATAGACTATAGGCCTCTTAAAGACATGTGGACATCCTCTACCCATGAAAATTAAATGGAATGTACAAAAGTCTTCTTTGTAACTGATTTGGAGTGACAAGGATTTAGCCTCTCCCTCCAGTTGCTGATCTTAAGTAGTCATGATTCTGTGCCTTGAGCAAGAAGGGATCAATTATCCTGTTACTATCTACTGTCATTTTAAATCTGCAGAGGAATTGTGCATGGCAAAAACTTCAAAGGCTGCTATCCTATTGTTAACATCTGTTTTCATTCATTCATTTTTAATGTGCTGTTTGCGATTAAAACAAGGGTTGCCCACTTTAAATATTTCTGAAGTTTAAGGTTTTTTTATTTATTTTTTTTGTTCACTGAAAAACTACTGCAGCAATATTGTACCAGGATTCAAAAACATATTTGTTAATTACAGTGATCATATAGTCTTTCAAATGCTAATAGTCTGATTGCAATTTCATTTTGTTTGGGACTGATAGAACTTATGATTAAAGAATAGTATAGCTTTATAGTGATTTTACTGCCATCTGTGTGCATCAGGCAATAACTATGTACAGATGGTTGTGATTCAGAGACAGGTTGCCACATACAAAAAAAAGTATGTTTCCGTTATTTCAGTAAGATTTATTGCAGCAGTCACAGTTAAATGCCTGAACCTTAATGATAATTGCTACTAATCCTCAAGAAAAATGATTAGGGTTTAATAAACCACAAGGAGCAGCTTTTGTCATAAACTTCAGAAACATATTACAAAGGTTTTTTTTTCATCTCTGCCTAGTCATTTATTTCAGCATATATGGTGCTGCAGTGCTTTATATAACATAAAATACAGAAAGACAATGTAAGACTTGTGTTCTGTAAAATGTCTTTCAAATACTTAGTTGTTTTAAAGTATAAAGATATATTGTATAACTTTTTACAATACATGGAACTCCCTCCGCTTCCCACTTAATGATTCATGCATCTACAATTACAACAAGTAGGACGGCCTGGATTGCCATTGCTAAAAGATACAGTCATGTGACAATGTGCTTTATGATTACATTGTTTAGCAATGGCAATTCTGTTGCCAATTGCAGTTGTAACTCAAGCACTAGTTGTATTTATTCAATTTATATGCTGAATACCCATGTAGGGAAGTTGGATGGGAAGAAGATAAACATGGTTTCAAAATTGGAGGAAGAAGTTTCAATATCCTGAGGAATACTAATAATACTACTCTGCCATAAATGATGACGCAGAGGTAAAAATGCAAATTCTCTGCAAACTCTAGTAAGAAAAGATAAGGAACAAAAACTAGGACTAATGTGTGTTAATTATGAAAAACACCAAACAAATGGCAACAGGTTCACAACCAGTCTTAGGACTGACGGTGAAGATATTGAAGTGGTAGACAACTTCTGCTTTTGAGAAATGACTATTAACAGTAAAGCAATGTGGTCAAGAAATACATCATAGATACATTTGTGGTAGAGCAGCAAGCCTCAAGAAAAAATAGTCAGATGCCATGATGTCCCCCATGCCTATGGTGAGCAGAATTGTACAGGATTTTTTTTCTTTGTCACACTCTATGGAATCCAAAGTTGGACTTTGAAGAAGCAAATAGTATTGATGTTTTTGAACTTTGGGTTGGAGAAGACTCCTAAAAATACCATACATAGTCAAGAAAAACAAATGGATTGTCTAATATCTTAAAGGCTGCCACAAAGTAGAGGGGGTCACCCTATTTTCCAAAGAATCAGAAGGCAAGACAAGAAACAACAGATGGAAACTAATCAAGGAGAGAAGCAACCTAGAACTATGGAAAAATTTCCTAACAGTGAGAATAATTAACCATTGGAATGGCTTCCCTTCAGAAGTTGAGGGTGCTCCTTTACTGGAGGCTTTTAAGAAGAGACTGGACAGCCATTTGTTTGAAATAGTATAGGATCTTCTGCTTGAGCAGGCAGTTGGACTAGGAGACCTACAAGGTCCCTTCCAACTCAGCTATTCTATGTTCTATGGATCATGTAACAAATCAATCCAGAGTTCTCACTTGAGGCAAAATAATGATTCAAAATGGATGGTCTCAATTACAGTGGTGCGCTGTTGGAAGGCCTGTAGGACCAGCTTAGGGACAGATCATCCTAAAGAAAATATATCTGTGTCATTAATAAAAATAATACAAATTTTATGGCAGATCATCGTCGTCGTCATCATCATCACCATCACCACCATCATCATCATCATCATCATCATCATCATCATCACCGGTAATGAGAACACCAATCTGCCCTCTTCTAATTTTGTCTTCAAATATCTAGGAATATATTGTGTCAAGGTCTCTGAGATTATCTCAAACTCACATTAAATATGGGTTTGAGGGTATGGATCACAAACTTAAAAACCTGTATCTTAAATCCCATGTTTTCATAATATAGAATATAGCAATCTCACAACTTAGTTTCACAATAGATTGAATGAAGATGGTCACAGTTCTGAAGATTTTTGCATTCAGGGATTCATTGTGAAGATTTATTTTAAATAAATTGTAACAGTTGGAAATAGTAGCATCCCAAAATACTTTTTTTTTAAAAAAAAAGCTACACATTTTGCAAATGGCCCCATATTTTACAAACATATTTGATATATTTTTATGCCAACAGTTTAAAAAATACACAATAATAAATTGAAAGCGATATAAAATTAGATTCAATACAAAGGAGGGAGAGAAAAAAATAATCCAGAAAGAAAGAAAACATACAGAAAAGACCTGAGCAAAAAGAAAGCTAATGCTTAAAAATAATAATAATCATTTATGTGTCATGAAACTCAGGAGACAGTGCTTCCACTGCAAAGTTGCAACTATAGAGAGCACCTGCCCTTGATCAAATTTAGGATGGCAGTCCCTGAAGATCTCAACAATCTGCTTGCCCTGAAAGAATGAAAGAAATCCACCATGTTTGCCCTGATATAAAGTCCTGGTCTCAGGATCTTTAAGACTTTATACATTTTAAGCCAAATTTTTAAATTAGCTCAGGAGCTGTCAGCCCACAGAGCTGCATGAACCAAGGCGCAACATCTGCACAACTGGGTGTTCTGTCATTACATTTTGCGCTTTTTATGGCTATTTAGTATTTCAGTTTATATAGGTGTCTATCTCAAATACATAACTCTGGACAGCTTATAACAATTAAAAACAAGCGAAAACAGAATATAAAAACATTTTAAAAACATATAAAACCATACAACATAATCTGTAGTTGCAGTCCTAAAAACAACCCCAGTCAACAACTTTCTGTATAACCACTGTTACTGCGAATGTGGCACTTTTCAAACAACTATCCATCTTTTACAGTGCCCCCTGAGACCGATACGCACACAGAATGACTTGCTGGTTGGAAGTACTCCTGCCATCAATGTGGCCTGGCATTGGACTAGAATTATAAAAATGTATCTTTTTATTAAAGTTTTTAATTTTCTCCTTTCTAAATCCTGCATTTTTGACACGAGACGAAATGAGTCTCCCAAATCCAAAGCTACTCAGTCTTGCTAGGACTGATGCTCCAAATTGAGCATGTTATTTTAATTGAAACATGAGACTGAGGAAACTGTTGCTATCCTGTCATAGTCCAGAAAAAAATATAGTTTGTGTTACAAACAAAGCAGGTGATGAGCTTTGCTTGCTACAGATGCCACTTGGCTCTCCAGTGAAACAGTAACTTTAAGGAATATCCTAAACCACAGGTGTCAAACTCGCTGCGTCACGTGATGTGTCGTGACATATCACAACTTTTGTTGCATTTCTGGAGCTGGGGTGGGTGCGGCCTCCATATGATGCAACCGGCCCGCAGGCTGGCAGTTTGACTTCCCTGTCCTAAACTAAGTACTTGTCCATTCTGAGTGAGTGCAACAATTTTTAAAACAGGCAAACCTCCCATTTTCCATATGTGGGAGCCATCTCCCCATAGGATCCCATCTTGTTAAAATTCAACCTCTTTTCATTGATCCTGATTGACTTTATCACTGTTGTGGCCTGTCGGCCACCGGAAAACTCCGCAGCCAACTCAGAGGAGGAAGCACAGGAGTGGGCGTCAGGCCCAGCATCAGGGTCATCTGAAACCTCCAATGGGGATGAAGGAATGGAGCTGTCGCAGCCAGGGACAGAGGTGGAGCCTGGGCTGTCTGCCAGCCCTCAGATGGAAAGGCCGAGACCTCCATGCCTTGAGGCAAGTGATTCAGGAGAGGAGGATCACATAGGGCCAGTGAGTGATGTGCAGGTACAGCGGAGGCAGAGGAGAGGAGAACAGCGAAAGGCTATGCGCCGGTCTTCAGGGCAGAAGAGTCACCACTGCTAACAGAGCCCCACCCTCAACTGTGGATAAAAGGCAGGGGGGAGATGAATAGGTGTGGCAGACAACTATTTGTCTCCCTGCCGGTCAGCCACTTCTAGTTGGAACTCCTGACTCTTGTTTGGAAACTTGCCGGAGTTTTCCTCGGATCCTGTGGCACTGGGAGTTGGACCGCCTTCTGAGTGTGCGAGTGTCTTATGTTGAAATAGAGCCAGCTTGCCTGAAGGACTCTTGCTGCAAGCGTGGTGAGAGACTGAGATTAACTCTGGGTTTTGGCAGAGCCCTGCAGGGGAAAAGGGAGTGAGCTCCGTTGTTTGGAGGCAACTAAAGACTTGAAGAGTCAGCTGTGTGAAACTGCTGGCGTTCCTGAATAAAAGGAACGTAGGAGATTTATTGGTGCGTCTGTTGTGTTCGGGGAGCCGGGTCAGAACAATCACTGCAGCAGGTACTTACAATATTCAAAACCCGCAAACTCATTCCTAATTCAAATCTTACAGAGACATAGAGCTGAATGTCTTCAGCATATTGATGACATCTCCTCCTCAAACTGAGGATAGCCCCAGCAGCTTCATGTAGATGTTAAATTGCATTGAAGGCAAAATAATGGCTGTGGCTTCCGATACTAAACTCTGTGACTGTTTCTTCAAATAGGAATGGAATTACTGTAACAAAACTCCCAATACGTGAGGTTGGTCCAAGAGAATACTATGGTTGACAATATTAAAAGCTACTGAGAGATCAAACAGGATCCATAGAATCATGTTCATCTGTCAAAATGGGCTCTATTTTTGGCTATATCTTCCTTGATTTTCTTGCACTGAAGACAGGCCACACTAAGAATTTCCATGTAATATATAAACTTTTATTGTCAGTCCAAATTTGAACATAGCAGTTGATTTTTTTCACAGGGGGAGAGTTATTGACAAATATATGCATTAATATTTAGATCAGATTATTGCTAATTGTTGCTTACTGCAAAAGAAATGTAATGCTACTCATATATATTTTAATATATTTTAGAACAATTTGTATTTTAATATATTTAAAAAATATATTAATTTTGATATTCCATTATTGGTAAGTTAGTGAGTGCTTTTTGGTTTTGGTGTATTTAACTAGAAAACAATTTTCTGTGTTTTGTTTTATATTTAGAAATGTGGTTTCTTAAAGATTCAACTGGCAGCTTCCATTTTGAATAAATGTACAATAAATATAAATAAGGTAATGTAGAATGTTTTTGCAATTATAGGCAAGTTTATATAATCTCTCCCGGCCTCACTGTGAGTCCTTCAGTTGTTGATTATATTGTATATCAATCCAACCATACACAGTAACAGTCAGTAGCATCATCTCAAAGACACTCCATTAAAGGAACATCTTCACTGGTTCTGTGGTTCTTTCTTTATTTTTTATTACTATTAATTAGGATAGATATTATTTCCCTTCCGTGTTTAGTGTCTCCCTTTCAAAAGCTTGCATGAAATGTATGATGAGGCTAAATTGAGGTTTAATAATTTGAGATTCATAGGGAACCCAGAAATTGCATTGACACTTAGTGTGAATCACACAATTATGTACAATGAATATAAAGGCATAATATGGCTATTGAGGATATCATGTTATAAAAATACAATAATTGCAAAATCTTAACCAAAACCAGGTGTTGTCTGAATCTGAACAATTGGTCCAAGATGATATATCAAGTTGGTCACCTTAAACGTCACATGATGTTTCAAACACTAGTTTGTCTTAATCTGTTAACCTTGGGCCTGGGCTTACTTTCCATCCAGAGCACCAACATTACTATTTTTTTCTGACATAAATGAGATAAATGCTATTTAAAAAGTTGGAAGCTTTAGACTGAATGAATATAATTCCTCTGTTTACTTTAAAAAAAAAAAAAACCAAAGCAGCACCATTAAACTGTAAGTATGTACTGAAAGGGATAGGAAAAGGTTGTACAGCCAAAACACATGGTGAAAGAAGGATAGGGTCCAGTTCTTCTTAGGATGGGAAATGGGTTTCTGTTTATGGATATGGCCACCGAAGGCTTTTCACAAATGGTCTGGGTGTAATGCACAGCTGGCTTTGGGGGAACCCTAAGACAGGTGTTTGAGTTTGAACAGCAGTTGAACTGCCTAAAATAAGGGAGCACCAGTTGTGGAATTAGGGCTTCCCTAGGTGATTATCCCGGTAGATTTCATTGCTATGCTGAGGCTCTTAGGCTGGGGAAATTTAGCATCTAATTCTCTTAGATTATCATCCTTAGATTTTGTTTTATCCACTTTTTTTTTCTTTCATAGTGCAAATTAGAAGATGGTCACCTGGTGTCCCTCTTTCTATTCTGTTGCCATTGTGTATGTAAAAAAGTTAATTCAAGTCCACATCCAACTCCCAGTTTTGTTTCCAGGGCTCTCTGACAGTTCTGTGCTTTTTATTAGGAACAGACATAGAGAATGTAGATTGTTGTTATCACGGCTACTGCCCTTTTATCACTTGTCTCTTGTTCCTGTCTCTATTTCTCTGCTTTTGCCTGACTTTTTCTCTTGTTTTGATCAGTTAACTGTTTCTGATGTTTGCTGAAGTTTCATGAATAAACATCAAGCTGCATTTTTACTAGCTGAACTGAGTGCATCTGTGTTTGCTTGGATTGGAATATAGGAATTGACTGGGAGTATGCTGGGTGCAAACTAAGCATAAATTACCTTCAGTAATTTTCCAACAAATTTTAATATTGATCATCTCTGGGACAAGAGGTTTAGTATAACTTAATTTTCATGGATCTGATGTTTGGTTTTTGTTCCCAACTACTTTCTACTGTGGTTTTCTTTGAATATTGCTTTCTATTTCTTGCTGTAACATATTTGAATTATATTCAATTATTTTACTTTGGAAACCAATATGGATATCTGATATGTGGCACAAAAAAATAAATGGTATAGTAATTCTGTTACAAATAAGAAAAAATATGATATGTGTGGGTTTAAAAAAAGGCACGTTTGGAGTAGTGTGTATCATTACTGTCTAATTTAATTGATGGTAGCGAAGTGCGATCTGATCAAAATTTCTATGAACTCATATGTAATCTGTTGAATTTGTTGTTGTCCTTTTAAATTTTCATACTGAAAGCAATGAAAATAAAATATTTGAACTCTCACCAGATCATATGCTCATTTTGAACTGTTATCTTCTGTCTAATATGCTGCTCTACTTGTACTCCTTTTCTACACTTCTGTTATTGTCTCAACTGAACAAGAAATAAACCCACACTTGTGTTATCAGTGTCACTAATTTGCTAACAGTATCATCTCCAAAGCCCAATTTTAAGCCAAGGTTATAATTAAAATAATATAGACTGTACCTGTGTCCCAATTTGTGCACACCCAGAAAATAACTGTCACTATTGTCACTAGAATTATAGGGAAGGAATAACATACATACATTTTGTCACAGGTCAGCCAGAAGGCATATTATCTGAGTTCTGAAGGAACTTGTAAGGTGTGATTTGTTTCAGGTCAGAACAGTTAAGATCTTTCACATTTATGAGTTGTTGTCTAGTGAAAGGGTTGATGGGGTTGGGAACTTATTGACTTCAAATAGTCATGTACCTGGATAGAATGATGACTATTTTTTACATATATGATATGGAATAGGTTATTTTTCTATCTTCTTAAATTGCAAATGGAAGATTTAATACTAGAATCTTGGAATATTGCTCTGCATCTACAACAATGAACAAAGAAGAATTGTGATTTTTTTTGCAACATTGATTCATGTAGTTATCTAAATCTTAAAGTTTTGATTGAAGAGCTTTTAATGGTATTTTAATTTAGAAGAGAGTTTAGTATAAAATAAGCAAGCTGGGCTGCAAATATTCAGATAACCACTAGGTGGCCAATAAAGAGGTTTTTATTTGTTGCCATCTAGTAGTTCTCCAGATTTTCACAGTTCAGCATAGCATGTAATTGGCCCTTAATTAATTGAAGTTGTGTATTTGGTTTGTTGAGATAGGGAATAAAAAATACATAACTGTAATAGGTTGAAAATTTTGGAATGTTTTTGTCAATTTGCAGATTTGGATTTAACCTTCTTTTGGGCATGACTATGTGTTACCTTCTTCTGCTTACATTTGAAACCCCTTAATAAGAAAAACAAGCAGAATTGGGAGACAGTTTTGATAGGAGAAACAGTAGGAGAGGAAGGGAATGTTTAACATTTTCCCCACAAGCTGTTTTCCATTCCAAATCATCCTTCTCCATCTGTTCTTCCCCTTTAGGGTGCCAAACACATGTTCAAACATGTATCAGGAATCCCTATGGGATAAAGCAGCTGGGGGGTGGGGGTGAGAGTTGATTGGGAACAGGGAAATATTCAGCAGGGGAAAAAAAAACGTTAACTGTTTTATCTTTTCTATAAGCAGTGTTTCTCAACCTTGACAACTTCAAGATGTGTGGACTTCAAATCCCAGAATTCCCCAGCCAGCTTTCAATTCTGGGATTTGAAATCCACACATCTTCCAAGATACCAAGATTGAGAAACATTGATTTATATAGCCTCTATTTTCACCCTTTATTTCCTTGAACTATTTTTTTTTTATTGACAATAGTAGGATTTAAAGGTGTTTATCTCTGTACAGGTGATCAAGCCCAAATGGGACATTTTTAAATTTATCCCTCTGAGCTTTATTGTGGATGTATAATGCTAGGCTAAAGGCTTTGTATGTGTTAAGTTTTAGTTTCAGTCCCTCATTAAAACATCTCAGAAAATTATACTAGAGAAAGAAAAATCTTGAAATATTCAATGCAGTCAAAATTGTTAATGCTTTATCATCAAGCTAGCTAGAGGGACCAGGGAGCTGCCTCAATAAAAGACAATTTTTATACATTTTTTTTATACTATTGCAACGTTCTGTTCTGCTGTTTAAAATACCTTTAATGTTACAAAAAGGCACTAGGGGTGATTAAAGCTGTATGCGAATTGTACAGAACTGTTCTATAAAACTATTCTGATGCTAGATAGCTAGAGCAGTGTGGCAAGTACATTATTATGCCAAATCTTATTAAAGTAGGTGGTTATATAATATTCGTACATTCCAAAATCATAAAATGATTGTTCCTATTATCCCTCTTTTAGCAGATATATTTAATATTTTACTTGTGAAAGATTTGATGGGAAAGATTCACTAGGGAGACTCCTGGCGCTTGAAATTAAGATCACTTGGAAGGTGCAAAAAATTATTTAAATAATTGCAGCAAAGATAATTTGATATATTCTTAGCCATAAGTATGCCTATGATAAGTATGCCTATTTCATTGCTAGAAAGTCAATTATTCGGGAATGAATCAAGTCCCATTTACTTTCCATTATTATGTAGTATCAATTAATTGGATAATATTTATATTTTATGGACTGTTCAATAATATAGCTTACCAACTTTTGTTTATGTTAACTTTTTCTTAGGAAAAATGGCTATGTAAAGCAGTATATATACAAAAATAAATTGGTTTTATTTATTTGTTTGAATTGATTAGCTTCTCAACTCGAATAGACACTATTATTGATAAAGATGCTATTGTTCTTTTTTAGATACTCCGCTGTTTTGGCAGAAAGCTATAAAGAAAATAAAGAGTTATATAACTTTTTTTTCCTTAATGTTATTTTTTGGATGCTCAAAATCCCAAAATAAGACTCTTATTTTAACCTTGATCAAATAAACCAATTATATATTCTTTCATCTTACTTCTAATAGTCTTAGTTTTTAATCCATATTAATTGTTGTAGCATTTGATTTCTCTTCAATTCTTCTTCATCCAATCACACAGATTTCTTGAAGGATTAATACACTTCTTTTGTAGATCCAGTAAGAAAACATTTTCCAACTCATTCTCTTGGTTTATCATTCATATTTCCCTTTAAATATTTAAAAGTTCAGACAGTTTCTTTTGTATATTTTTATATATTCAGTAAAGTGTCATTTTCCAAATCATTCCCTTGGCCCATCACTTGTAGTTTCACTTGTGGTACTTCCTCTGCCTTGTCAGATAAAATGTTTTCCATATCTGTCATTCCTTCATTAGCATCTTTTGGATATAGTCTATTCATAGACATCATTACTGACAGTGTCGATATTCTACTTATGAGTTTCTGGCTCACTAATTCTTCAAAGATTTCCTTTATGTTTCTGATGTCATAATATTTTGTGTCATTTTATAAGTACCAGTATTAACTGACATCAAAAACAGGCTAGCATTAATTCCATTTTTGGTTATTTTTTCTTTCTCAATTCTACCATAGATTTGGTAAACATTCAACTAGGGACATGCCATGGGCATTATGATATTGTTATTTGATGCCTTTCCTAATAATCTCTCCACACGGGACCAAGGTTTTCATCTTAGCTATCATGGCTATAGTTGCTCTTTCCAGGCCAGCTACAGGCAACTGAGACACATCACCATCTATGTGAAATTAGGATTTAAAAGTCATGCAAGGATTCATGTGGGTTGCAGTGGGTTGTAGTAGGGTAATCTTTCTGGAGACTGTCATTGGGGTATATGAAGACTCTGTTATACTTGTGCATTTATAGGGTTCACCCACATTGTGGCAGTTATATAACATTATATTTATGTTAAGGAATTAAATTCTCTTGCCTGATCCAGAAATTCTGTGTATTTGCATGAAATATGGGCCTCCTGTAATTCATGCCAAGTACACCAGGTCTTTATATGCATATACAATGACTGTTCAGTTGGAATGAACAGAAATAATAATAATTAAAAACCTCAGACCTCTAGCTGTCTTGCTCCCCTGTCAGTTTGTTCAGGCTATTTCATTGAGTCATTGGTGTTCTTGTTGCTCAGTTTTATAATACTTATTATGACTAGCAGAATATAAATGCTTTTAATAAGTATACCAAAATAGTGAGATTCAGAAAGATAATTTTAAACGTGTATGTAGAAAAAATTATTGCAAGTCCTCCTTGTCTTGATAAACAGTATCCGTTCAAGTTCAAAGAGTAATTTGGCGGCTGGGGAGGGCCAAAAGAAGAACAACAAAAAATCAAGCAGCATGTGTAGATGTAGTGAATGTGTAGTTTTGGCAATTACTGTTTATGATTATTTCAAGATAATTTGTCATCTATAATGCTCACATGAACCTCTCAATCTGCACGTCCAAATTTTGCTTTTTGTAGAGAATTATATTATACTGTAGCTGTAAACATTTGAAAAGTTGCCAATTTGCTGAAAAGCATTATCTGGTTTTGCTCATCTTCTTTTCAGAAATATTGTAATAATACTCACTCACTCATGCACAAAAAGTGCACTTTTTGCTGCAAAATGTTGTAATACATTCCTACTACTTAATTTGTGATGAAACTCTACTGCATTGTGCTTCTTTGTAAGTACTGATTAATTATATTTTTTACCCCATAAATCAGAGTAATGAGGAGTGTTTCCTAGTATAACCCTCATCTTACCTTTGCTTTGCCCTTGTTCTATTTATAAATCTGTAATAATGTGTGTTTGCAGGCCCACATGTGTGTGTTTATATTAATAAAATATTACACATTCTAGAAAAGTACATGTCATGTATATAATGTATAGAAGTCTATGGAAGTCTCTCTGTCTCTGGGCACTCTTAACATGGTCAGATTATTAGTGATTCACTTGATGTGTTCAAGGATCTTTCTAGTCTGAAAGGTCAGCTGCTTTTAGCCGCGCACCAGCAGAATACTAATACTGTCCTTATTCAAATTACCTCCTCCAGTACTTATTAAATTGATGGCCTTGTGCTCTAATTTAATACTGTCATCGTTCTGACGTGGGTCGCAGCTGCACTCTGTGTTGAATTAGGTGGATCTGAGGTGAAGTTCAAGCAGAAACCATGGTTTGGGGCTGCATTTTCTCACTAAATTAGCAGTCAGAGGCAGTGTATAATTAATTAGCACAAACCAGGGAAAGCTTGTCATTTAATAAGGCTTTTTTATTTCCACATTACACAAACAGTGGGAATTGATCCATTAAGAGCCTGGCTATTAATGCTGTTTAATGTATGTCTGGTTGCTAAATTGAGATGTCTACTTATATACGTATGTACAGTTTTCAAGACTTCCACGCAGATTGTTCAGGGATTCCTGAATTTTAAGTCATGTTTCAATACTGCCTTCATTAATTCTAAACCTCCTTTATATTAGATCTGAAAACCTTTCTCAAATAAAAGGTGCGGGTTCTTTGAGGCCTGTTGTTCTGCAGATTATTCAATATAGAGTAATTTAGCTATTAAATCTGAGATCCCTTCAAGCCATAAAGAGAACATTGAGGATTATCTGTGTTGTTGCAGAATAAATCTGAAGCAGGTGAATGGATTAGAAGTTTTACATAATTCTGAAACAATTAGTTCCATTGGCTGCGATCCAGAAGAGATCATGAGCACCATGGCGTCTATACTGGAAATACTCTGCAAGTTATGTTATCACCATCTGCCCTTAGAAAATGACCAGGATTTTAAAGCTGTGCAGCATTTCAAAAGCAGTTAGGAGGTTGCCATGTCATGTATGTCATTTGTAAATGTATGGACCAGATAATCAGAACTGTAAGAAGATGTTTTTGCTCTCCATTTAATGAATGAATGTTAACAGATACAATGGAACTATTAGTTTTAGTATCAAGAGCATTGATAGTTTTGCTATGAAGAGCATTGTATTATTCTGTCTGTGATTCATTTTTTAAACAATAAATACCTAATTTGCTTGTTTTATTTCAAGCATTTTTTTACATTATAGACGCTCAAACAGTAGGAAAGAATGGAAAGATATTTTTAATTCAACTTTTAATATGTTGAATTTGTGTCCTGATTTGTATTCCATGAACTGATGTGTGAACTGGATTTAACTGGATTATTTTAAATTAAATTATCTCCATTTTCAGAATATTGTGATGTAGTTTTTGTGATTAAAACTACATATGTACTGTAATCTAATTACATATATTAGGGACTGCTCCATGGAAAAATGCTGACCAATTGCATTCAGATGTTATGCAGATTTTTTAAAAAGAATATTATGAATTTATGCAGAAATGAGATGAAGAAATATGTGTATTATAAAAAGCAGAATAGATTCATCCATCCCTATCTTACAGATGTAGAATTTCTTAAATGCACCATGACTTATGGTACCTATTATGGTATGTACTAATTATGATATATTAAACTGAATGCAATTTAAAATAGCAGTTGTATAGTGATGTACATAATGATAACTTGATTTTTACAAACAAAATATGTATATGTTGTAATAAATGTATTGCAGGCTGATATAATTAAAATCATCTGGAAGCTCTGTACAGCTATGAAAAATATTCTGAAAGTTTAATACTAATCACCCTAAACTTAAATTGATTTTAGTAATATTGGTGATTATTCTAACTGTTCATTAGCATAATTTGTTCTTTTGAAAAGAAAAAAGTTACCAAATACTAATGTAGGTTAGTGAAGAACTTCAACCACCATTGCTTGTTGCTAAGGTTTATAGAAAGCTTTCCTGGCATGAGTGATAGGTGAAGAAATTTTCCCATAATCCTTATACCTGAAAAGCAGAAGGAATTTATCCTTCGGTTGTCTGGCTTTGTTAAGTCACATTGCTTTGCAGTTTTGCACTCCTCAAAAATCAGAAATGTAGTCATTAGTCTAGCTAATATAATTGTGATATTGATGGCTTAAAAATATTAAAAACATGGGGCACTGCGAATTTGCCATATTCATACATTAACTATGAATATTTGCACGAGTGTGATTGAGAAAGCTTGATTAGGAAGGCTTTGAAGAAGAAAGGTAGAAAACTAGATAAGCTAAGTTTATTCTAAATTACATTCTTTAATACATTCCTCAAAATATCAAACTGTAATTAAACATAACACTGTAAATGGCTTTGATAAACCCGAAGTAATTCTGGATTATTGCCATGCCATTTTGCTAATGAAAAAGTGATACTTTTATATTTTACTATAGGGTACATCTGACAGTTTACAAATGAATACAGTTTGATAACTGTCTCTCTCTATAACCTTCTGTCATGGAAATAATGATATTGCTCTGTGAACATTTTCATTTGGTTTGAATTTACTCTCCCATTTTGTTTTTTATTTAGCAGAATTTGGAGCATAAGAGAACTGGATTTATTTGCTAACCTGCTTTCATATAGCTGTCAAAGAACACTTCTTACTATTGCCAAGTTATTGCCATACAGGCCACTCACTATTTCTGGAGGGTAGAAGTGGATGGTTTGTCCCCTTTTTGCCTACAGTCTATCACAAATATACAGGTAGCTCTCAACTTACAATAGGTCACTTAGCGACCATTTGAAGTTACAACGGGCCGAAGCTGTGATGTCTACTCCCACATGAAATGACTGCTGTTATATCCTGGGATTACTGAATGACTCAGCAGGCTCAGGAGGCTGCAGAAGGCCCGGGCAATCCACGTGGTTGCCCGGGACCAGACAGGCTGTCTCCAGCCTTGTGTGCATGCGCAAGGCAGGAGACTAGCCTTGCATTGATTGGTTGATGCTGTCCCTTGCAAGGGGCTATAAAAGGCCATGGCGCCATTTTGTCTTCTGTTCTGTTCGTGATCTCAATAAAGACTTGTGTTTGTTACTTCTGCCTCGCCTCGATGTCTCTTCGGCTGAAACAGAACAACCACATTTCAAATACTTGACAACTGGCCTTCATTTATGGCCGTTTGTAGCATCCCATAGTCACATGACCATGATTTACAATGATTGCTAAAACACGGCATTTACTTTCAGTTTTTGACAAAAACACACCCAATAGCGAACAAAGAATATATAAAGCCTTATAGACCAGATGTCAGCATAAGGTAGGAGCAATTTAAGAGAGAAGCATTGAAGTGTTATATGACTTCAATATAGTTTATCCTCCATCTTTACATATGCTGTGTCTTGGATGAAGGATACTGTACTGTCAGATGTACCTGTCTTGTATCGTGCACCATACCTACTGCAAATTACAATCCAGCATAGCTCCTTACCACATGGGATTGTAGAAGAATCTGCAGCACTCTTGAACTATATTTTTTTAAAATCAAAGGTAAGGAATATTAAGCTTCTTGAATTTAAAATAGCTGTAGTGTTTGTTTCCATTTGCTTTGCTGCTTTCCTGAGTAAAATAGAAACAGTATGAGTGGATGACATCTGGTAGGTAGGCCTTATATATTCTCAGATGTGTTTGTGTGTAGAATCAGTGCTAAATTGCTTATAACTTGCTTTTCTGAATCCAGAAATCTGTAAAATATGAAAAAAAAATGATAACACAAAATGTCTATCAGGAGTTATTGTCTAGATTGTCTATGTAGGTTTTTGGTGGATATCTATTTTGTTTGATGTTACATGGTATTATATCATTACAGAAGCCAGTTTGGTGTAGTGATTAAGGCATTAGGCTAGAAACCAGGAGACTGTGTGTCCTAGTTCTGCTTAGGGACAAAACCAACTGGATGACCTTGAGCTAGTCATTTTCTCAACCCTAGGCAATGACAAACCACTTCTGAAAAGCTTTTCCAAGAAAACTTGAGTAATTAATACTGACTTGAAGGCACACACACACATGCACACAAACAGAGAGAGACTACTTTTAACTGTTTTATTCCTTTAAGTCAATACTATTTAGTCCATCACACTTCTTCAGTTTAATTTTTAAAAAGGTTCACATGTGTAAACCTCAGTAATATCTATAAGTATGTATATAAAACCCACTTCATGGATAAATGGAAATATATAAATAAGCAAGAAAGGCAAAATTTGAAGAAAGTTAGAAAAATCAAGACTATAGAATAAAGTTAACTCTGGTTTTTAAACAGGGACATCCGAATCTGTTAGGAAGTCATTAATTTATAGGAGCAAAACCAAGAATAAGTAGAATACAAGACTAAAAGAGATAGGAATAGAAAGAAAATATTTTATGAGAATACCTGATAATATAATTTACTTTGAAAAAAATTGAAAATGTTTGTCAAGATAGAATAGGAAATAGTTTCCTTTAAAAAAAAGATGAAAGGTTTATAATATACCAAGAATTGTCAACAAAAGCAAATGTTAGTGAGCATGGGTTGAAAAAGGAAAAAGAAAACTGGAGGAGAAATGTATGTGTGGTGAGGCTTAATGCTTCACAAAATGTAGGCTATGCTTACTTGTGCCTGAACTCTTTTAGCCTCAGCTTGCAGAAAAAGAAATTTATTCCCTGCTTAAAACCCAAACTCTTCAAAATGTATCAACATATGGCCACAGCTTGCATTTTTGTGTGTACTATTGTGTACTATTATAAAATGATTATGAAAGGGCCAAGAATAAGACATCAGTCAATAATGGTTGGAAAGGGAGAAGAGAAAAGAAGGAAGAAAATTAGATATTGGAATAAAGAAAAGTGAACATGGAACCACAGAACTGAAACTGAACTGAATTGTCAACTGAAACAAAAGGGGCTGATAGACTGCTGTTCAGCAGTGACAGATAACAACTACTGTTCTATGTAAAGAGAAATGATTAGATTTAGATTCATTTGTGTTTTTAGCTCTTGGTGTTAACTCTTTACTAATTAACATTCACAACTACATTTTCTCCATAATATGAAGAATTCATATTATGTTCATAGTCATTTGATTCAAGGATGACTGCTAATCTGATTTTTCTCACCCACAGGGAAGAACTATGTGCACACACTTATCAAGAAAGATTTCTATATATAGAAAATGTGTGGGAGAAAGTAAAGTAGGAAATGCCTTCTTGACATGCCATTTTCTATATAACAATGCATCTGATCATGTTGGCCTTCACATACAATTTGAAATAGTGGATTTTTCATATAGTAGCTGCTGACTTAGGATAGTGCGTTCACACAGTGAAAGAGTAAGGGGAAAAACATTAATGTAGAGGGATATATAGAAGAGTGAAAGGGGAAATAAATAAGAGGAGGATAGAAAAGAGAAGCCCTGGAACCAAGGGGTTAGAATTTAGATAGAGTTCAATCCTTGTGCAGGAATGTTGAAGAAGCCTTTCAGTTTTGTTTGATAATGTAGACACTGCACAGCATCATGGAGCTTCTGGACTGGTTCCAGAGCTCTGGCCAGGTTGAGGTAGTAGGGAAAACGGAATGAGTATTTTGAAACATATATCATTGGTTAGTAGGAATTACAAAAAAAGCCAGTAGAAATGCATGTAAACCTAAGTACAGATTTAATCAATATATTGCACGTGATGCCAATACAAGCCACAATAATTTTACATTCTATAGAGAAAGAAAAAGCAAGTCAAGCTTGACAGATACACTCATGTAGTTTGTATTTTGTTGCATCCAGAAGATGTATTCTATTGTTGGGGGTTTTTGTTAGTCTTTAAAAGTTTTTATAATTTTTTAATTTTTTTTAACTCAACATTTTAACTTTTGACATTTTAATTTTTATATGTTGTTTTATTTTTTATTGTATACCACCCAGAATTCCTCTTTGAGGAAGATAGGCAATCTAGAAATGTGAAATATAAATAAATAATATATAAAAGAATCATCCTTATGAAGACAGCCTGCAGTAATTTTTGCTATAAGAGAAAAAAATAACTGCATTCACTTTTCTTCAATTGTAATATAAACAGACAAAAAGGAGAAAAATTGAAGGGAAAATGTAGGCCTTCTCCAGAAATAGAATATTAAAACAAACAGCAAGGAATAGCCAATACACCATTTAGCCCGTACATCATTTATATAGATTAGTTCTGATATTGATTTGATCTGAATTGACACTTCAGAGAGACTTGAATACTGAATGACCACATGCTCCAATTCAAAACATCAAGTCAGGTGGATTAAATTTTGCTTCTCAAATGATTCAAAGATGAATGTTTGGCAAATAGCCAAATTTTCTTTCTTGACATTAACATACTAGATCAGATAATATTGTATTAATGTAATCATTATTGGTATTTTGTATTCCACTAGGCCTATGCAGGACAACTTTGATTCCCCTGGATAAAGAGTTTAGTGTTGTGATTCTATTCATCAAAACAAAGAGACAATGCAATTGGCCACAGTAAAGCTCTCTGTGTTGTTTTGATGTTTCACTGTGTTTCTTTTCACTCAAAAAAGTTGAAAGAGCTGCACAAGGGCTGAAAAAGATTTTCAATTTAGGAACCCTGCTAAATAAGGTTATACGGAAAGAATTCTTCACGTTGCTGCACTTGTAGGGCTTCTGTGCAGATTTGGCTCTGAGGAGGGACTGCAAAGGAGTGTAAAGTCAGTTCAACATGCTTTCCTTCATCCTTAGGTTTGGGGTGAGGGCTGAAGGTTTCCAAAACCAGCTTCAAGAGTTCACCAAAGCAAAACATTCCTTTAACATATACACAGCTTTGTATTTTACATTCATTGTTTACATTGCTGTGTCACTATCATTAGATGAGTTGGAGTTTTAATGTTGTATTATGTCAATGCCAAAAGATCCATTAAAGAATCTAATCTGTTTGTCCAATACTCATAAATACATTAACTAGATGGCAGAAGCTATTACTGTTCAAAACTGAAGCAAATACATTGCAAAGGATCAAGATCATTCATGATTTGCATCAACAGCATATAAATGTAGATCTGTTGAACTGTACACACTGCATGTAATTATATATAAATATTATACAATTGTATATGCATTCTGCATAGCTGTTAAATTTATTTTGGGCACTGTAGGTAGAATCCTAAGGAAGCACTATACTTAGTCTGACAGCATAGTGGTATTGTATGATATTGTATATAACTAAAGATGATTACCTTACAATTTCCATCTATTTTAGATGCCTTCTTCAGTAATCCCATTGAAATTTTTAGTACCACAGGTTTTGCTGCTGCTGCTGCTGCTGCTGCTGTTGCTGTCACTACTACTACTACCAGTGTTAATAATTATAGAATACCAGAAAGTTCTGTTTTGGCTATTTCACATTTAGAAAAGGAAAATAAAATGTGAATAACAACACTGAAATAATGTAATCATACAGGACAATTGTTAACACAAAGAGTTCTGTGGACAATAACACTCTGAAATGTATGAACAGTATAATCCCTTCCTATATAGATTGCCATACATGAGATTGTAGGAATTTAAAGAAGCTGTATGCTTTCTTAATGGATGTCTTAGAAAAGAGCTATTGCTATACATATTTAGTGTTGTTTCTCTGGGTTTTGGAAGATCAATATCAATTGAGCAGATTCTCTATGGACATTTTGCCCCATGTCCCAGCAAGGCTTCCTCAGTGTACTGTTCAGAAGTTCCTCAGAGAGGGGGAAATTGCTCTTTAACATAGATGGGAAGCTCTAGCTCTTTCAGTTTGAATATCTTTGTCCTAAATCAAGTCTACATCTTTCAACTGCAGAAGTGGGCAGCTGCCTATGCATCTGGTAGAAAACAGCTAAGATGAGCACCACAGTATGTCTGTATGCAAATCAAGATATAATACTAAAGACTATTTTCATTTCAAGAAGATTTAAGAAAAAACAGCCCTATTGAATTTTCTCTCAATATGGGCAAAAAAAGCTATATCCTCCTTTGCATTTGATTATTGCCACTTTCTTACTCAATATGTGAGTTGCTTCCTATAGCTCAGAAAGTTCTTCACTGAGTGTATTTTCTGCAATGGTGACACAGCAGCAGCAGCTTGGCTAACAATATCCTTAAAGACATTTAAGTGAGTTGCCATTTACTCTTGCACTGAGCCCTAGAGAATGGAGATTATGGTGAGATACAAGGAAAAGCCTGGAAGAAGTGAAGACGAGGTTGAGGATATTGAACATGTGAGGATAGGCACAATTTGATAGGTTACTGGCTCCTTGAAACATTTGGGAGAGGGAACCATGGAACAAGAATACATATTTTGAAATTAAATTGGAAGGTAATCAGGCAACCATCATTATATCCTGTCCTTCTTTATCACTTGTCTTTCAGCAGGGCTTCTGTGTATTAGCTACAAGGGTATCTGCAGATGGCAGGAAAAAAATGAGAAAAATCTTTGCTATCATCTAGTGGTCATCTGGATTTTTGAATGGAATGGAAAGGAACATAATAGCATAGCACAGAACAGAACAACCCTTCTTGTACTGCTTCCATTCTTGCAATTTATACATTTATTATAAAGGTGGATTTTGAAATGCCAGAAATAGTAAATAAATTGGGGAGAGTAAAATAATGTTTAAAGCTAATATGAGGTGTATTTAGGAAACAAACAGACTAATTTTGGATGCCGATGAATTTTAAAATGTATTATAAAATTGGAAGGGTGGGAGTTTGTGAATAACCCTTTCATTGCAGATATTTTGAAGTGATTTCTTTGATACCTCCTCAAAATATCCACCACAAATACATTAGCCTAAAAGACGCTCCAGATTCCTGGAGGTCTTCATAGAAAGTACATAGCTTTAATTGAAAAAAACAACAACAACCCTCTCCAATGCAAGAAATAGATCAATATTAATAAAAAATGGCAAGTAGGTCCAAATTTTACCTATCATCTATATTTTTTTATTGATGTTGATAGCAGCCTTATGCTATCTGTGTATCTTTCATTGTTCTTTTTACATGTGTCCATATATACATTCATTTTAGGACCCTTTGTCATTTTTGTATAACTCAATGTGCAATTTCAGAAAATGTGACTATTTCCACCATACAAAATACTATTTTCTGAGTTAAAGTGTTTTAGAAGTATAATTCAAGCTAATTAAAAATACCTCTGAATACATTTTAAATATTCTTCATTGTGGCAAATTGAATATTCTTTCAAAGGATTTTTTTTGCACATTAAAAAAAGAAGAAATCAAAGCATAATTAACAGCAATAAATACCTTCCCTCTTATAATAATAGGATATCTTCACTCAATTTTTTAGAATTTACTTTATTGCACTAATTGATTGGTATATTCATCAGTCAAGGATGTATTAGGTAGAGCTGGATTATAAATGACTTTCTTCTGATAAGCCTTCCAATTAATTCTTCTCACACAGTTTTCTCAGTGACATTTGAACTTCTTTCATTATATAAAACACATCTTGAATAAGACATTGCTGAATAATAATCAGGGATGCTAACATAGTAAGAATTAGACTCTGACAAAGTCAAATGTATTCTGATTTTGACAATGAGCTTGACTAATGCCATTTTCACTGTATCATACTGAGAGAGAATATATTCTTTCTCTCAGAGTACATGTGTTCCTACTTTGCAAACGTTTCAAGAAAAAAAAAATACCTGAAGCATATTATAAATGTGGAAAATGGACATACTTGTTAACTTGTTAAGGCTTCAATGTCTTCCTTTTTTAAAAATTCCATAGCATCAGGTGTTATTGTTTCCTTTTGGGAAAAGGATGTCTTCATCTGGGCAAGCAGGCATCAAATAAGTTATTCTTTAAAACCCATGTTAAGTCATGTGCTAGATTACATTTGCTTGCTAATTTGCATTTTTTTCCTAATACAGTCAGCAGATTTATTTTGCATAGACAGAGAGCATGGATAATATCGTATTTAACTGACTGGCTAATACAAGAAGCAGCTCATTTTAAATGGTCCTTACATCTTTATAGGATGTTAGAAATGAAGACATTACTTCAAAATGTAGGTAATTATTGCCTCCTCTTTTATCATTGCTATTTTCTGAGGTATTATCATAAGATAGCACTTTAGCATTAAGTAGAGCCTTAGAGTAGCAATAAATCAGTCCAACTGAGTCATCATTGTCCGAGGCATCTGAACTACTGAGATGTTGTGGTTCCTACAGAGAGTGTGAAATCACTTGACCCTTGGCATTAACCTTTACTGAATGAATAGACACTGCTTTCCACATCGTGGGACAAAAGCAGAATAGTATTGATTAAACACCACATTCACTTGATATTAAATACTGGCTGAACTCACTCCTTGCTTTTCAGTTCCAGAGGGAGATATCGAGAGAGTTGCAGCATCTCAGAAGAGTGCATGTTTGTAATTCAGAGCAGTATTTTTCCTACAAAGGATTTTCTCCCTTCTTGGATCAATATCTGGCAGCCATGATCAGCCATGAGTAGGTATTGTCAATTCTGACCTGTGTACTTTATCACTCAAGGTGAGAGGTCATGATGCTGTGACTAATGAGGTGGACCTATTAGGCATGAATTGTTTCCTGATCTTAAAATCAACATTAAAAGAAAAAAAGTCTGTGTTTTATATCTGCTGTTTTCTAATCTTGCTTGCTGTTTTCTCCACCCTAACCTGAAATCAAATTATTTGCTGAAGCTCTGAGAGATCAGCTGTGGGTTTGCTCTTGCATATGGATTCTGTTCTTGAAAACATTTAATTATCAAGATGAAATGTTCAAGCTTGGTTGTTATTTACTTTCTCTGATTAAAAAAAAAACATTGGGTTGATCTGAAAATAAGCAAGGAGAATATCAAATAGAAATGTACAGAAAGTATGAGATACAAGAGGTTACTGCTATACTAAACAAATGAACTAAGGAATTTAGCTTAATCAAACATTGTTAAAATTTATTTTCTAAATCGCATAGAGAGGACTGTGTAGTATCCTAAAATATTTGTGTTAACACTCAGCATGAGAAACATTTTTTTTAAACAATCACAAACATTAGTTTATTCCTTTAATTATAGGGACTAGCACCTTTATCTGTATACTTTATTCTATTTCTTTGGAGGGGTAGGTTAATGGATTATTTTCTAAATTAATACTAATATTTTATGCAATTTTATGGACTATACTCAGTGTGCATAGTGTTAAATTTATCTTCGTATGTCCTCCATATGTAGGCCAGCACAATAGAAAAGAAAATATTTCATTGTAACCTTTTTCCTATCACTTAGTGAGAAATGGTGCCATTCACAATTTTATTTAATGTAATAATCTCTTTGGTAAAATTTTATTTCGAACAGCGCAAAGGAGTAAAATATTTTTTCAACTTTCTTCAACATATTTTTTCAACTTCTTCCTATGAATGTTCTGGTCTAATTATTATTACTCAAGATTCTTGTATATTACCTTCTTTGGTGGTTAAAATAGTACACTCCTTTGCCACATGCAATTGGCATCTAATTTAATATTTCCTAAACTTACAATCATCTGCATTTATTGCCATTGTCCAATCATTTGTATTATGATGGATTTATATGTTTTATTACTAATGTCCCCTTCCTTTCCTGCATAAAACAAATAACTGCCATTGCTGACTTGAAATTCTGTGCTCAAGTATGTGATTTAAGTTTCAGTCCACAGCGTGTGGAAAATACTTTGACTAAATATACAAAAGATTGCTCTGTAAACAAGCTACAATGAACACAATAATCTGGGGTGAGGTTTTTTTTTAGCAATAAATGCAACACTTTAGTGCTTCAACTGTCTGTACCAACTTGGAATTAGTATTAGATGGCTGAAGAAGGGTTACAAAATGCATCCTATTCTTTAACTTGACATCTTACCTTTTTATAGCCACTTATCTATTTAAGAAGCATCTTGTGTTCCAACTCTAGCACTACACACAGTGATTCTGAAAAGCATTTCATGGTGATGAATATGGTCTTCCTTGAGTTTATTATAGAAAGAAGAAGGACTATAACAACTTTAGTGGTATTTGCCAAAGGGAGTAATCGCTTAAAAACTACAGTATGGGTATTGGTTCTACTTAAAACTTCAGCACTGCTTAGTTCTGGTTTCAATATTATTTTCATGAATGTCTTATTAAACAAAGAAGGCTCTATAAACTATGCTAGCTAGACTATTTTTTCCTTGAGGAAGAAGAAAATGTTTCTCTTCTCATACAAGAAGTTTATGACTGAAAATATTCATAGACATAAGCTAGCCAGAAAAAATCATAATTGGAAATTATAGGCTTTCATATGTCCTATATTGGCTATTACACTATTGCAAACAAACCTACAAATAAACAGTTTCTTTTCTATATCTATGCCATAAACCCGCTCTGCCTATGTGGGAGCTTTTAAAATGATGGTATTTAACACTTAGGTTGTCCCAGAACAGGTCTATCAACTGATCTTTAAGAAAATTTGACAACATTGTATAGTTTTCATATCATAAGCTGACAACTGTTTTCCTGATGTCAGAATATGATTAATTAAATATTATGCATATAGGGTTTCCTGCCTGAGCAGGGGGTGGACTCGATGACCTCCAAGGTCCCTTCCAACTTTATTATTATTATTATATGCATTTTAATTTGTAATTGTATATGTATGTACATTTTAATTAAGCAAATGAAGTTATAACGATCAGGTTTAAAAAAAAAAAAGATTAAGCATACTATATTGGTTACTCAATGAATATTCTCCTAGAAAGTTTAGGTTGGTTAAAAGGCAGCAATTTGAATTAAATACAACAGATGCCCTTTTGTTTTTCATGGAATTGTTTGATAAAGTATTATTTCATAATTTTATCACAAAGCTAATGCTAACTCTTGCATCTAGAAGATAATATTTTATTAGAAGGCTAAGATTAGCCTTTTGTCTTATCATTAGTAGTAGGTAGTGGGAGAAAGATAATATGACCTTCTATTGATGCTACAGTCCTCTTCAAAGCAACTTCAACATGTGCCACTTCAAGTATATTTCACTATCCTGCTATCAGTTTGGGCTAGAGCACGGGTGTCAAACTCGCTGCATCATGTGATGTGTCGTGATGTATCACGACTTTTTTTGGAGTTAGGGTGGGCGCAGCCTCCGCATGATGCAACCGGCTCGCGGGCCGGCAGTTTGACACCCCTGGGCTAGAGCATTTCAGTTTGTCTCAAGCTAACTCTAGCAATTCATTGGTTATTTTGGTTCATCAGTTGAGTAAATGCTTATCATCCATTCCAAGAGGTTCTATAACTACTAATAAAATAGCATAGTAGTTAAATTTGACAGAAACTTAAAAAAAAAAGTAATTTGTTTTCCTGGAATAAATAATTTTTCCCTCTGGTTTTTTCTTTTTCTTTTTAAAGTCCAGATCGGTTGTACTCCAGCTTCGTTTTGAGTTACTTACTTCAATTCCAGGTGACTGGAAATATGGTAAAAGTCTGCAGTTATCTAAAAAAAAAAACAGAGGAGAAAAACTACATATGCTAAAAAAAAATGTAATTGAACCGACAACCTTATTTATGATAATTAAAGATCTTAACCATTATGCTATTCCCTTAATGCTGGTAAAAGGAACTATATTATTATTAATATTAGTGTATGGCCTTGTTACAGTACCAGGGGACTACAATGCTATTGCAGAGTAGTTTGGCTTGCATCACAACTTGCATCTCTGTTATAGGAAATGCTTGAATGCTTCCTAAGGTGTGCCACAGGAGGGCAAGCTTGCTTTGCACCAGAGAAAATGATGAGTGGCTCTTCCTGCAGCATCACCCAAGTTCCCCTCCCTTCCCGAGCTGCCTTGCAAATGGGTGCCACCCAGTGGTGGGATTCAAATATGTGAACAACCGGTTCTCTGTGTGGATGCCGCTTCCCAGGGCTTTTTTTGTCATAGAACGCCCAGAATGGAGTTCCGGCACCTTTTTTGGATGGAACCTTGTAGGGTATGTAAGGCGGGTTGTATGACATGTGTGAGTTCTGGCACCTTTTTTTTTTTTTTTTTACTACAAAAAAAGCACTGCCGCTTCCAGAAGTCCATTCTGGGCCTGGGCAACAAAAAATTAGCTACCAGTTCTGCCGAAATGGTTCGAACTGTCTGAATCCCACCACTGGTGCCACAACTGGGAAGATTGAGAGCTGTCAGGAGTTTGCCTGCCTGCACAGAGCACCAGCTCATCTCCCCACTAAAGTGGTACCTATCTATCTACTTGCACAGCACATGCTTTCAAGCTGTTAGGTGGGCAAAAGCTGAGGCGAGTGACAGAGGCTGTCCCTGCCATGCAGTGCTTGGGCTGGACTGACTGGAACTGAGACCATCTCCAGCGTCATTAAGCCACTGAGCCACCAGGCCTCCCAAAGGAATTATAGATAGTGCTGGAAAGAAGGATTTTTTTAAAAAATCTGTTTGTGGCAACTGTATGTACTTGCATCTTAATGCTTTCACTTTAAATTTAACTTAACTTTGTAGGTATCCATACATACAAAAACTTAATTTAACTTTGTAGATATATATATATACGCATACAAACAGAGAGTAATATATACAGAGATAAGTCCAGCAAGACCTGTCCATGGGAATGAAAGCAACTGAAATTCCTCCCACAGAAAGGTGGAAGGACACAGCAGTAGGGGAATTGTCCAATGGGAGGGCGTGGTAGCCTTGAGTCCAGACTGAGCCCCATGCTGACTATTGAGGAAGTGCTCAGTTCAGACAGGATTTTCTTAAAGTGGTTTAAGCTCAAGAGAACATGAGCACAAAACATGATCATCTTAAATGGTAAGTGCAGCTATGTCCTTAAAGAAGCTGCCTTGACAAGTGCCAGCTGTTGAGTTGTGGCTGAAATTAGATTGGAGCTGGGTATTTCTTGACCCCCAAATCATACTTTTAGCAACACAGTTATATTAACTCTTATTTTGGAGCAACTTATGAACTTTAAAATCTCTGCATCTATTGCTGCTTTAAGAAGATTTTATACTTACATGGCAAGCTGAACTGTAATATACAAAAATAAAGAAACCTAGAAAATTACAAATATAATTATTTTTATAATGCATCAGTTGTTGAAACAATATATGAAACATGACCTTTTATGTTGAAATAAATTTTACTCTAGCCTGTATCATATGACAAATAGCAAATTAACTAGTCATCCTAGATACACAAGTTGAGGCATGTAACATTGACTTTGGAATAAGGATCAATATTCTTTAATCTTGGAAATCTTTTCTTGTTTCATGTGGAAAGTTGCTTAATGAGAACCCTTCATTCTAGACCAAGAAAAGAAAAGATTTGAAGACAGCAAAAATTGATTTCTAATAAATCTGTTTTGCTTATGTAGGTAGAAAGTATGAGCAAAAGGTGAAACAGAAATCTTCCAGTTAAATAATTGTGCTTAAAAGTGAGTGTAAATTATAGTGATATTGTAGGTTGATAGCATTTAAATACTATTTAATGTATTTTGATCTTCATTCTTGACTTGACTGTCTTACATGTCAGATGTAAATTAGAGAAATTAATCCCAAAGGTTTTTCTTTGAAAAGCAAAATTTCAAATTCTATCTGTTGAATACAGTTGTTCCTTGAATGCTAAAATTAAAAATAGGGTAACATCTAAGAAGAAAGCACATAGTAATTTAAAAAAGATGCTAAAGGTTCAGAACTTCAGAATTACAACTCTATAGTCCAGCCCAATGTGACTGAAGAAGTATGGTACTGTATCTACAAGAGATGAATTGTTCAGTCACTTCTTTCACATGTAAGTTGTCTTATTTGTTGTCAAATTTAAGAACATACTAAAAACTTATTCTAGGTAAAGGGAAAAAAAGGTAAATGACCTTGGAGATTTTATATTTTTTATTTATTAGATTTGTTTTTCACCCATCTTGCTTTGAGGCGACTCTGGGTAGCTTCCAACAATAAAAGCCAATAAAACCATAAAGAGTAAATATTTCTAAAAACAGTAAAGTTTAAAATAAAAAAGATGGGGAAGAAAGGAGCAGGATATGTGGGGGAAGGGAGAGGGGGGTCTTCTCTTAATTTGTCAACCATTTCCAGTGTGATACACCAACGTTTGAGCCCCAAGCTAACTGGCAGAGCCAGGTCTTCAGGCCCTTATGGAAGGTCAGAAGGATGGGAGGAGACATT
This sequence comes from Azemiops feae, assembly GCA_023970755.1. NCBI lineage: Eukaryota > Metazoa > Chordata > Lepidosauria > Squamata > Viperidae > Azemiops > Azemiops feae. The sequence goes on along the minus strand of JALGBA010000927.1, from coordinate 107,360 downwards.
TTGTTAATTACACAGTTAATCTGCATATGTATTTTTAATTGTGTAAACAATAGCTGCAGGGAACCCTAACAGCATCAACTGCAGAGCCAGGAAGTGTCTTCCATCTCTAGCGTGGTTGTAATCATTTTATTTCAATTTTTTAAAATTAAGAGATATGCATTCACTCCTCCATATCTATTTATATACTAAGAAAAGTGGATTAGGGAAGAATAAATTGTAGTGCTTAAAGGTTTGGATACAAATTTGTGATTACATCATACTTCTATGGTGCCACATTACTATTTTTCACGAAGCATGTCAAAGCATTTAAATGAAATGTGTTCTAATTTGTTAGTAGTTAGGATAATTGAAAGACTGAGGTTTTTTAAAGTTTATGAGACTTTGAAACAGAATTTCAACAGTTTATGAAACAGTTTATGAAACAGAGACGGGAAAACCATTTGTCTGGAATGGTATATGGTCTCCTGTTTGAGCAGGAGGTTGGACTAGAAGACATCCAAGGTCCCTTCCAAGTCTGCTATTCTGTTATTTTGTTACTTAGTAAGCTGTTTCTGGACATAAAGATTGAAGCTATATTGATTTGCTGTTAGACACTGAATTTAGAGCTCTGTGTCAAATTATGTTTTTTGATTCATGTGGAAAGATTTCTGTTATAGTTTCACAAATTGTATCTGTAGGCCTTAGTTGACTAGAACAGGGCTTTTCAACCTGTGGTACGCGTACCACTTGTGGTACATTAATGAGTGGCAGGTGGTACACAGCCCTGCCTAGCCAAATGTAGTGGGGAAGAGAAAGAGCCAGCATAGGCAAAGACTTACAGTGAGAGAGTCCTCTGAAGCTGCAGATTTTACTTACGAATGGAGCCATTTGGGGAGGCTGCCTTAGCCGGCAGCCAGTACTTACATTTTTGTTTCTTCCTTAAGTGCCAGCTGGGCTCCTTACTTTCCTTTCTAGCCAGTAGCTAATTCTTAAAGGGGAAGTGCCTTTTTAAGCTAGTTCACTCAGCAGCTTGTCTTTTCTATCTCTGGAGGCCTTTCTTTGTTTGATCAATATATGGAAGAGGGAAAATATGGGTTTTTTTCTCCAAATTCTTCCTTCAGAAGGAGGTGGGCATGAGAAAGAGGGAGGCAGGGAAGGGAGGGAGGGAAGGAAGTCCTGCCTTAGCAGTTGGCCACCAGCAGCTCTGCCATTGACTTTGCTTGTCAAAAGGTTGCAGAAGGGGATCACATGACCCTGGGATACTGTGACCATCATAAATATGAATCAGTTGCCAAGCATCCAAATATAAATCACATGACCCTGGGCATGCTGCAATGGTCATAAGTGTGAAAAATGGTCATAAGTCATTTCGGTGCAATTGCAACTTTGAACAGGTTTTTTTTTTGTCACCAAGTTTTTGACACCTTGCTAGGTGGTACTCGAATATTGCCATATCCTAAAAGTGGTACAATCAGTAAAAAGGTTGCAAAGCCCTGGACTAGAAGACCTCCAAGGTCTCTTCCAACTCCATTATTCTGTTATCTGTTCTGTTATATGTCACCAAACGGATATAGACTATTACTATGAAAAAAGATTTCTTTATGCTAAATTTCAAAAGAAAGAAAATCTCAACTGACTTTGCAATGTTTTTTAGATCGTCGTCAAACACTGAATTAAAAACATAACATACATATGAAAGGAGCAATGTAGCTTTTCTTTTAGATGCCCATTGCTCTATGTGTGTATTATATGTGTATTCTATACACATTCTCGATGTGTGTATAGTTTGCATGTGTGCGCATGCATGTATTATCTATATGCGTGCATATATATCTATATTATTTACTGAGATTAGAGGATGCAATAAAAATAAATAATTATTGGAAATAAGGTAAGATTTGGTTGTTTGGGCAAGTTTTGAAATAATATTTGCCATATTGAACATTTTGTGGCATTCTTTTCTTGGTTCATATTTTCTTGGGTGACAATATACTGCATGTTCATGTGTTGGGGACTGGGTGGTGGAAAACCCCATCAGAAGGGAGCAATCAATATCAGCTTATTAGAGTTTAAAGAACAGGACTTTTGTGTTGGATAAACTATCCCCATCCTTTAAATTATTTTGTTTCATGGAGCAAAATAGAGGAAGATCACCTGGTGTTTTACCTTACTCTATATGCTGCTACTGTTGTATACCTAAAAAAATTAAGATTGGAATAACCAAAGGCAAGTCTGTGATATGTCTCCCCTGTTCTTATTTCTCTGCTTCTCCCTGCCTTTTGATCCTCATTTTGCTTATTAACTTTTTGTTTTTAAATGTTTGCTAATGTTTAATAAATAAACATCAAATTATGTTTTTTGCTAACTGAACAGGGTAACCTGTGTGCTTACTTTGATCTGAATGTAGAGATTGACTTATAATATCCTGGGTACAAAATAAGCTAGATTTTTTAAAATTTTATTTTTTGGTATCTTCCAGTCAGTGTTAACTCCTGGCAATATGTGGACAAGTCCCTGCAGTTTTCTTGCCAATATTTTTGGAAGTAGTTTGTCATTACCTCATTCTTCCTATGGCTGAGAGAGAATGACTGGCCAAGGTAACTCACCTGTCCCTGCGCATAAGGCAGGATTAGAACACACTCCTATTTTCAGCCTGATGCTTTAACCACTACACCAAAATAAAATAAAAATTACCCACAATATTTTTTTAATATTACAGCGTATAGCTCCCTGATAGTAGTGAGATTATACAGTATATAAATATCTGCTTTAAATCAACAATGAAACTCAGATGATTTCATACAGAGAGAAGTATATAATTTAAACGGAAAGACAGGGTTTACATAGTGACAGATGTATGGTAGAATATCTGGTGTTGTACAATTAATTTTGAACTGCAGAGGCAGCCATAGGAAGCCTCTAAAAAGTCAAGATGACATTTTTATATGCATTGGATGCAGGAAAACATCTGTAAAGCTTTTGCTATTCTCTGAAATAAGTGAAGAATTAGTAGTTCTGGGCAGAGAGGCAATAATAGGTTTTCTTCCAGATAATTCAGTTGCCTCTTATAGAGAAGTGGCTACTGATTCTGATATACAGTAGATCTTATTGGTCTTTCCCAAGACATTTTAAATTATGGTTTCGAGAAGGAAAGGTTTCTGTGGCTTTTTACTTTTGCTATGTTGCTTTCACACTGGCTGGATTTTAAACGACCTTTTTTTAAAAACAACAACAACAAATCGTCATGCTGAAAAAGCTTGTAGGAATAGACTATTAGCTTGAAGGATGCAGCAATGATATAGACAAAGTCTATGTTGATGCTAATTAATGCACTTGGTTGTATTTTTTGCATTTCCAATTTTCTTAGCACTAGATCTGTTGTGTACTGTAAGCTTTGGCACCCAAGTATTTAGAAAAGGCCTGGAAACTGATGTTAGGATAAAGATTGGAATTTGGCTTTTGATTATGCAAATGCTGTAACAGTTAATGCCACTGGAGCTGGCAGATGATGCTATTACAATTCTAAACAAGGGACTGGCACAGATATGTTGAAGCTCTCAGAAACCTAGCCTCAGAAGCTTTTGATAGTGCCTACTTGTATTGAAAGCTTTTCATGGCTAACATAATAGATTTTCCAGTTTTGATGAAAACTGCAAAGTGATAAGACTTGAATATGAAATGTGTGTTTAACAGCTGCAATTTACCTTCTTCAGGTTCAAAATAACCTGTTATCATTATGACTATCTAGAGTAAATGGCACCTATAGTCAGGACAGTATCTCGTGAGTTAGTGCCATTGGTGACTATGTCACCATCTCATCTCAAGGGGGAAAGTATATTCCCACGCTTTGCTTGCTGACAGGTGATGAGCTGTTTGAAGATATATGAATATATTCAGCTACCAGTGAGCTTGTGTGTGAGGGAACCATAGCTGTATACATGTTTGGATGCTTGTAGCTACAACAGTTGTATACAGTACTTGTGAGGTACAGAGAAGAGCTAATTATAGCTCCTTGCCTCAAATCTCCTACTAATAAAAACAAAAGGATGTCCAGCTTTCTTGGTGTTACAATAGTAGCAGACTTTTCTTCCTTACTAAACATGCTTCATTTACCATGCATAGATTTGCATAGAGAGGATTGAGGAAATTACCTCCATAGATGATTAGCTGATGCTGGTGGGTCAAAGATCTGTACACTTTTAACTCCTTGGTGTTTGGTTGTCTCTGCTTAATATTGCTAATGCTTCCTTACCCTTTTAGTGTTCTATAGAATATCTCTCTATCATTCTTTAAAAGGGCTGCACCTGTAAATGTCTGTTTCTATGTAATAGACAGTATCGTCATTAAATAGTTATGCAGTGTTCAGTAGTCATCCAGTAGACTGGATATTTTTGTGAAAATATAATGATGCTCACTATTCTAATAATTACATCATAAGCTTGTCAGCATATAGTAGTGTGTTCAAGAATTTTTTGTTTGAGAAAAATTAAGTATTAAAATGCTGAAAACTACATTGACAGTAAATATATTTCAGTGTGTGCGTGTGTGTGTTTGTGTAAAAATAATATTTTCCAAATATAAATTATAAAGCAATTAACTTTTTTGGAAGAATTTCATTATAAAAATAAACCAGTAAGTGAACAGAATTTATTAAGGACAGTTGTATAATTAGAAAAACTATGACTTCATCAGTCAAAAGGACAGGAAAGAAATAAATTAAAATATATTAGAATATTAAAATTTTCACAATATTTAATGTAAGTATATGCCCAAGTGAAAAAAGAAAATTCAGAAAAAAACTATTCTTTTAATTACACAAATTAAGTTAATTCAGCTATTATGATTATTGTATTATTTACTATAATTGTGCATGGATATTTAAAACCTTTAAAGCTATAAAGACATTTTTTAAAAAAATCCAACTTCCAATTACTTTTTAAAACTATTACTAAACCTAAAAGAAGTCTAGTTTTAAATTATTTTCCATGTATTATTCAACACACACACACACTCACACATACACAGACACTGCTTTTTGTGTGCTAAAGCCCTTAATCAATTAATTATACTTATAAGTACAAAACAAATCACTCTAAATAAAAAATAAAAATTACTTTTAAAGTAAGTGAAAATTAATATTCATTTCTATTGGAAGCTAATTGGTTTTAGAGCAACATTAATAAAATACTGTATTTTAAACCTAGGCTTCTCAATAGGATATTTTGACATCTAAATTCAAGGCCTATAGCAGAATATTTAGGTATGCCATAAAATGCTAACATTATCTAGAATTTATAAACTGATGATAATCTTTTTGCTTTCTCTCCATCTCTATTTTTTCCTCCCTCATCGTTCTAGTATGAAAGGTCTGTGAATTTATCTTCTGCCTGTCAAGCTTCTTCACATGACTTAAAAATAATTAATTGCAGCACTCACTGATGATTTATGATTCTCACTGACGTAATTAATGATACACATCAGTTTTTCCTGTTAATTGAAGGAGGCACAACAAGAAACTTCTTTTCTGTTACACATTAAGTGAGGATGCAAAACATAGGCCGTTAGTGATGTTACATTTAGCATTATATTTTAAACAAAAATATAATGAACACATTTGGGAAGTGAAGAAAAACTTGCAAGAGAAGTAAAATTAACACTGGTAATACTGGTAATAGAAGACATAGTTCAGAATGTTATGAATGTCTAAATAAATCCCACTGAGTTTAATAAAATTTATTCCTAGGAAGATATACAGAGACATTGTATCCTTAATGTGCAGTTCTGAGCATACTATCTCAACATAAATTGTCCTTATTCTGTAAGGACCATATTATTTGCAGATAGTATTCTGAATTAGTTTTTCTCTCTCTGTCCAAATAACATTGTGCATGTGTTTTTTTCTGTAGATGTAAAGATATTGAGGAATTAATTTTAACTGGTTTTTTTTTTACTTTTCTCTTTAATATGTAGAACTTGATGTTCCAAACATCATATTTCTACTTAATGGGCTTTAGACTATAGACTACAGCTCAGTTTGCTGATTCAAACTCTGTGAAATATAATAGAAGTGACAATTTATTCAAGGTCTCACAACTGCAGACCATCAGTGTGTGCAAAGATTGCCCTGCTTACATAGTTTCTCAACAGCTTTAAAACAAAACATTAGAAAATGATAATTTTGCATTGCTGAACTCAGTAAAAGGCAGAGAGAGAGAGAGAGAATACAGATATTGCTAATAATGTGCGTATTTATGATGAATTATTGTCTAGGATTGTTCAAATCTATTAAAACAAGATGCCTGAAATAATAATGCCTGAACAATAACAATTTAGCTGGTCTGAACGGTATAATTAACTTAGAACTCAGGCAAATTAATTGTTACTTAAGTCATGTTTTTTCTCCTTCTGTATTTTAGTATTATAGCAAATAAGATAGAATTCCTGGCACATTTTAAAAAGCAAAGTAGATGTGTCAAGTGTTCCAAACTTGATTTGCGCATTTTATGGTACTCCAGTCAGCTGCCTATTAAAAGTGTGATCAGGTAGTTTAGACAGTGACTAGCTGTGTCAACAGAAGGAAAGTGGAGGATTAGTCTCTATGGCAACAACAAAGTATCCCTGTTTGTAGACAGACAAATTCTGCTACATCTGAGAAAGATTGACAGGTCTATTCCTTTGCAACTGACCCATAGAAATTAGCAAGTAAAAGTTATTATAAAGGGCTGTATTGAAGGATTCTCAATATTTTAAAGTGCTCTTGTAAGTTTTTCTGCAGCATTTGCATGAGAAGCCTGGCAAGAATTGTTCTGTGGTTTATATCTATGGTTGAAAGATGCTTTGTGAGGGAGTATTGCTGGTGAGAATAACTTAATTTTCAGTTCTCTGTACAACAGAATTGTTGGAGCAGAGATGGATAGAAGAAAAACACATCAAAGGACCTTGGCTGAATAGTATGTCACATTTCCAAACCAAGAGGCATTATAAAGAAAGCTATGATCGTGTGCTCACAATAATGCAATTATAAAAATATTTTCCCTTCAATTAGTGTACCATAATTGCAATCAGGTGTTTCTAAATAATTAAGGTTCTGCTTGAGGGAAAAAAATAATACATACCAGGAATCTCTGTGATTTAACCAGGTGACCTTTCTATTTCATTTAATGTTCTCAAGTTTCAAAGCATAAATGCTGTAATTGAAATATTCTGGTACAAATGGAAACAAATTCCCTTTTTGAGGGAATAGAAATTTGGTGTTCTGTGTAGATCCTCTATAAAGGCACCCACCAAAGAAACTGGTTTTCACCTTTAGGCCAATTATTGTAAAACAATTTCAAACTCAAATGAGATTTAACTATTGATAAAATTCTCCCAGTATTTTAGGAAGATTAAGATTGCTAACCATAAAAAAGGAAAAGAAAAAAAGCACCTAAATTCAGCATAATCCTGAAGTATATTTTTAAAACTGGTGCTAAATGAAATTTTATCAAATTTTAACTCAACCACTGTAATGTTTGCACTGCACATTTCTCAGTGAAAACTTTCTGATATTACTGCTTTCTGGCTGCAGCCTGTTCTCACTCTTGTTTACCTTGGAGTTCTTGAGATTAAGAATTGTGATTTTTCAGGGTTATAAAATTTCACAGAGAATATCATAAGTAGAGGAGGGCTTTCCCAAAAAATGCTCTTCTCACTTCTTCATCTGTTATATGTTAGAAGGACAACTGCTAAGCATGGAAGTGACTGTCTCTCAATTTTTGAGCATGTATCTTGATTCTTTCATTTCTTTTTGTTGAACTCAAGCATGAGGGATAAAACATAATTTAGTAATTTTAATTAACAAGCCATTAATTTAATATAATTAGAACTTAGAATGATTCAGAGCATTGTTGGAAGAAATACTATTTTCAGGGAATGAGGGCTGTCAGAGTGATGGCTAATAAAATTCTAAATAAATATGAATTTGCATCTGAACTAAATGTTGTCATTTTAGCACTGCTCCTGTAAAAACCTGATTTTGTAAAGAGAGTGCTAGGAACCAGTACTGGAGATGCTTACGAAAAAAATAATAATGCAATAAAATAAAATAAAACATTGCTGCTGTAATTTAGACTGACTTTCCTTCTTTTTCTGTTGTAAGCACCTTCTGTGATATCAGAAACTTCCTGACAATTTGTCCTGTATTTCAAATGTGACAAATTCTACATTTGAAATTCCACATTTAAAATTCCACATGTATGTGAGGTCTCATATTAATTTTTGGATTATAGAAATAAGCTATTTGTGGCACTACTGATGTTTCTATTATACAATCTCCTTCCATCATTTTATCAAAGCAGTACACTGAATAACCTTGTAGATAGAAAATACAAGCCATGTTTAGATTATAAAATACAAAATTTTATGGGCTTCTGAAATGATTTAATTGAAGGTTCATTGAAGCGACATGAATTAAAACCATGTAAAATAACTATATAATCCTAGTTGTACTTAGTATGCTGACTATTCAAAATAAAAGTTAATGCCGGGACTTTTTATTAATTCGATCAGCACAAATATCCCTCTAAGTCTTAAGTGCCTTTCACCATTTAAAATTGGTGAAAAAACAGCATAATCATGAGGGTGTTCTCTTCTGACAGTAAGTGGGTGGGAGGGTAGGATGATTAATATTTTGAAGGTTAAAATTAGCACTTTATATTTTTAGACACAAAATAACAATGTGCCCTCACTGACCAGTTCCAGTGAGTAAATGAGATGATTGATGCTTCCGTATACTATCAAATTTAGCCCTCCATAGAGGCTGCTGCAGCAGTCAAGTTGCATTTATGATTAGACATATCCTGAGAGTCAGAGCAACTTACATACGGCTTCTAGTAGTCTTCTGACTGGACTGATCAGACTTACTTAGCATTTTTAATGCAAACTAATATGGGCTTCTTAGACATTTTAAAAGGTCAGAGTTGTTACTATGAAATCAGTAGGTTTATCTTTGTAAGAAAGGCAGCCATAGTGAAAGATAAGTAACAATAGACATCTGCATGCAGCTACAATGCCAGTGCTTCAAGAACAACGGGCATGGTGAGAAAGATCGACAAACAGTGCCTTCCAGATGTTCTGGCTGTAGATAATTTACAATTAATAGGAACTATGGTCTTGTGGATGACACAAGTTTGCCTTTGCTAAACGTATAGTCACCTAAGAAAGATTTGTTTGCTTTTTTTGTGAGAAACAAACTGGCTCTCTGTGAACATGGACTAATTTGTGTATCATATTTCTGTTAGGATTTATATTATACGAATCTTTAGCCTAATCAGCAAATGTGGAAGAAAAAGAGGCTAAGATTTGAAGAGTCAAATGATGGCATTAGGTTTATACATCACAATATTTAACTCATCCAGTCTGTCTCTCTGTGTTGTACTCTTGTTAAGTCTTTTTACTGAAGAGCTAATTATTATTTTCAATTGTTCATCATAAACTCTTTTTCATCATCACATGCTTTCCTACTCTCTTTAACCTCTCTTCCAAGGTTATTGTAATAGAGAATACTAGTGTCACTGAAAGAAACTAAAAATATAAAAATATAATCTGCTATTAAACAGGAATCTCAAATGTAGCAAGGACTTCTTACTTCTAGATTTATGTCTTACGGGTTATCTGAATTTGTAGATGTCTTAGCTACATCTGAACTAATATATTTTGAAATTATTCTTATGATGGCTATAATTAATTTTTAGGTGAGTTGAACATGGCACTGCATTGCCATGTTTTGTTCTTTCTGTCATCATTAATAAATTCAATGAATTTGGTTATTCCTGACATCCTGTCAAAGTACAATATAGAAAGCTAATTCAAGTACTTAATCTTTCTTTAGTTATTTTTAAACTGTATTGTTTTTATTTGTTGAAAGAATGTGCAGGAAATTATTTTACTTTTTTATTTCTTTAAACCTCTGATTATTTGTGCTACTCATTTCCTGTTTTGGTTTACAAAATTATCCTTATATCTTACCCTTTCCTCCACCCCCACCCCCAACTACCACATATGGACAGGGGATTCCTAGGGTAAATCAAAACTTGATGACTTTAAAAAGTTTTTTAAAGTAATTTCATACAGTAGTACAATGGGAATTTTATTTGACCTACAAAGTATTTATCTACAAGTATAGATCAAAGTAAGGGAAGTATACTTTCAGTTTTGTTGATGCTTTATTTTAATTAGATGAGTGACATTGTAGAAAATTCTAAAATCATGATCCATGCAGAAATATTATTTTTGGAAAATGCTAACTTGGAAAGGTGACAAACTGGTTTAAATAAAATTAAATACAATGTGACCACATTTCTTAGGGAAAGGCATATCCTATTTCTGTGTAAAAAACAATAGAATAAATACAGGTTAATTTTTGCTAAATGGTTCAGACATTTTGCATGCTTACTGAATGATTAACTGTTGCATGCTTGCATTTTAGTATATGGCACAGTAGTAGAAGAAATATGAACTAATAACATGAATCAAGTAGTTTAGGATACAAGCTCTTAGAATTGCCTAGTTTGTTTTTAGATGTTAGATTTACATTTACATTTACTCATAGTTTATTCTATCTTGTGTCTGTAGCAGATACAGCTATACAACTGTATTTTTTTTTTTAAAAAAATCACTCTTAAATTCTTATGTATATTTTACTCCTTACCCTCTATGATACACATATTGTCTTAAAAATGTAGATTTTACATTGATTTTATGCATTTTTTCAGCTGATGTTGCAAAATCTGGACAATTATAAATGACAATTGGATCTGTGTTGTAACTGAAGAGACAATTTGCTATAGATTAAATATTCAAGAATTTCATGTCCATAACTGAATTGTTGAATTTTTTTCTCACATACTAAATTCCAGGTTCATGCTCCAAATATTTTTTAGCTCAAAGCAATATATCCGACCAAAGCCTCACGGTTACTGTATATGTTGAAGGCTTACTATTAAATGGAGTATGTGGTACGGCATAAAATAACTTTCAGTTTTACAATGTAGTACATTGTAACTGACACAATCAGCAGTGTCCACAAGAGAGCTTAAAAAGATGATGATAGTTGTGATTGAAGTCCTGTCCCTTTGCACATGCATGTTATTGGCATATGTACAAAAGGGGTAAGGTCACAAATGCCCTCATAACTTTTTAAACTAACCCCTGTCCTCTGCAGATGCCCCCTGGACATGTTCTCACAAGGGCTCCATTTATATTATTCTAAAACATATATTGAACAGGTTGCTTTGAAAGCAAGATGACTTTTATCTTCATGTATCAGCTGTAAGTAGGTTATAATATATGTGATGCACCAAAGCAAAATTGTGATTGGCATTCTTTTAAAATAAAATGTATATAGCATCTTGGTATGCTAAAATATGCTTCCCATATACTTTATTCTTAATGCTGTTTCTTGTTTTTGCAGATATAAGAATCAGAGTGTGATTGGAAAGGTTAATACCGGGGATAAAGCTAAAAAGGAAAGTTTTTGATTTGTATCTTGGTTTCTTGTCCATTAAGGATAGTTTTGTTTAGTGACCACAATTGGGATCAGCAACTTGATTGTTAAGTAAAGTGGTCACTAAGAGGCTGTACTTATGATCTTACATCAGCTTTCTTTTGCTTTATAGACCTTCAAAAGTCCTAAATGTGAGGATTGGTCATGAAGTTATTTTTTTCATCATTATCATAACCGCAGCAGTTGCTAAGGGAGGCAGTTGCTAAATGAGGGTTATTTATTATGTTAGTTTTCCATTATTATTATTTTTTTAACAATTTAACTTGCCTTGTCTTTAAATGAAATGTCATCATCCCCTGACATCTGGTATACTGCCTAATGCTTTCTGTGGGACTTGTGAAAAGAACCACAATTTTCTACTGGCTTTTTACTAAGATGGGAGCATGTGATTACCTTATAGAAACAAATGCACCAAATCCTAATTTATTTACAGAGAAAAGAAGAGAGATAGTGGTATGTTTTGACGTGTTTTAAGGGTATTGTCCAGGATATTTGAATAACTAGTTTCTTCCTGCCTGCTGAGATAATCAGTAGAATTTGTGCTCTGTTCCAAAGACCCAGAAATACTTTTAGTTGGGAGAAGAGTGGAGACTTTCTCAAAAACATGCTTGCTGGCTAAGATATGGATAATGACATCAGCATCATGTTCTGGGCACTGTTCTGGGCATCAGATGCTGTCTTCTCCTCAATTGTTGCCTTACTCTATTGTATTAGTTTGCTTCACTGGTTTTTACCACATCCACGATCCCTTCACCCTTACCGAAAATATTTTTCAGTTCAAAAGTGTCCTGCAGACTATTTGTAAGTGGGTTGACATTCCTCAGCTTCATGTTACTGCAACTTTGCTTTTCTTAAACCAAGCCAATAGGTGTTTGAAAATATTATTCAAAATATGAAAGGTATCATCTTAATCACTTCAGTTCCTTGTTTGTCTTGAGGGACACATACTGAGTTTCTTTTCCTCTTGTTCATTGATAACCTTTGGTAGTCACATCAAAGGAAACCATTCCAGTGTTAGCAATGTTAGCACTTTCCAATACATGATGGTTTAATTAGGTTTGGACCCCTTTTTCCTACAAAATACTTACTAGAATACTCAGCAATAATCATTAAAATAGAAAGTGTATATGGAACTCTTTTGCATAGCTCTGTTTATATTTTCAACTGAAGCCTGAGCTATATACATTCCCAGAAGACTCTGTCTCTGTTTATTGACAGTAACCTTCTAATATTGCTTCCAGGTATTATGTACCAGTGGCTATGTAACAAAAATGAGGCTGAGAAACAAAAGGGCAAGTTAGCTAAAAGTCAGAATTTACAGAAATCTAAAAATAAAATCAAGAGGAAGAAAAAATATCCTAAGGGAACATTAAAATAAGGACTAACAAGGATTGAGATATTTAATTGTCCACAAAATGTCTATAGTGGGAATAAAATAATTTATTTATTCAATTTCTATAGCTGCCCATCTCAGTTTAATTGACTCTTGATTGCAAAATGTGCTATTCTAGAATTAATTAAATAATTAAAGAAGGGATAGCTCCAATTTTACTAGATACCCCCATTTAAAACCTATGCATTTGAGTCATTGTAGGTTGCTGAACCTCAAAACAAATTACAGAGGTGAGTTTTAAAGTTTTATTGGGCTGTCCTTGAGGGCCCAGCTCCTTATCACCATAGCCAATCTGCTACATTCTTCAATAGGAGAAAATGATAGATTGTGAGCCAGAATATAGTATTAGGTGATGATGTTATTAGTGTAAAGAGCAGCTTCTCATTACTGTTAAAGAGATTCCCTCAGGGTGTTTTTATATCTTGAGACTGAATGTATTTCATTTTTCTTGAGGCCTTGATAACTAATCTTCAAGTATACTCACTGATTTTGTTCTACAATCCAGCCTTTGTCTTTTCATTCATTGCAATGTTTTTATTTATTTAATTGATTTATATACTGCCTTCTTGCATTAAAAAAAAGCTTGACGAACGATTCTAAAACATTGAAAGCTTTCTATTATAGAATAAATATTTCCGATTGGGGATAGATGAGAAATAGTATCATTATTGAATATAGAGTGAAAGTCTTATACATTTGCTATTGATATAAGAATTAAGTATTGTTACTATCAGGTACATCGAGTGTTGCCATTTTTTGGTATCATTGTGTTCTCAGCCTTAGGAAAAAAGCAATGCAAACCACAAAAATTTCCCTAGACAGTGCTTGGATATGTTAATTCAATTGCCAGAACTCAAGACTGCCTCAGTGCGGAAAAAAAGAGTTTCTTCTAAAGTTATGAGCTGGATTTTTCCAAATTGCAGCTAAAGGTAACTAATTTCTTGTACAGTAATGTGATATTATACCAATATACTTACCCGGTCTTTCTGATCAAGCTAATTAACAGAAGATTAAAAAAAGTTGGCTGAGCAATAGATAACAAAGCTCATTATAATCAGATAAGTCTGAATAAATTGCTGTTGCACTACAAAAAAATCAATATATGGGGTGGTCTGTTTACAAAGAATCTAAATTAGATAGTGTTCTATGGTAATTTAATTTCAGATATTTTTTTATGGAAACTTCTATACCCAGGCTCAGGGAACCAACATTTCACACAGATTCCACAGGTGGCCATACATTACTCTGTAACACATGTAGAATATTATCTTTACTTCTCCCATCTAGTCCTTAAGAGTTAATAATTATGCCCCCTAGCCTCCAGATGGTTTCAGGTAATCAAGCACATTTCATAAATAAAATATAATAAATGAATATTTTTCATTTTAAAAATTACTAAAACATAAAGCACACAAACAGCTTATATCTGTGATGCTGCAGTGGGGAGGGTGGGGGAAGCAACTCTCTACTTTAGATTTGATTTTTGCTGAAAATTATTTTTAAAAAATCTGTGCGGCGTATCAATGCTTCAGGCATCCAGATATATTTTTTCATGTCATAAAAGTAAAGTATTTCAAATAACCAATGTAAGTGTAAGTGAAAATTTGGAAGCTATTGGGGGAAAAAAATAAAAAAAAATATTCTGGATATAACTTTTGTTTTTTACCTGTACAAATTCTTTTAATTTTATGCACATAAAAAGCTGTTTTTCAGCCAGAAATTTTATTTAATATTAGTTTCCTAACAGACTTTTTTTTTTTTACTAACTTGCTCTAAACTTTCCAGTGTAAACAGCTGCTCAGTGGTCAATAGAAAGAATTAGAATCCAAGTGAGAAAAATGGAAAATGCAATTGCTACCTTACAGGAGTATCATATGTAAATAAAATGAAATCTTATGTTGATCAATGAGCTGAAAATATGTATTTTAGCCAATCATATCCATTTCTGCTATTCACAGTAAATCTTCAAGAAAATACTGCATTGAATAAGTGACAAATTGTTATTTCTATTATTCAGCCTGGAAAATACTTAGCATATAGACAACTGAATCTTTGTATACATTTGAAATTTGGAAGTTATAAGAGGAATCTGGGATAATACAAGAGGAACATTTTATTCCAATAACTATTTTAAAGAGAAATGATTGTATAAAGTAGGGAAAAACTGACCAGTCTTAAAAAGGAAAGCTGTGGAATAGGCAATGACTGATTCTATTTGTTTGTATTTCATAGCAGAAGGGGGCACTAGTGATCTACAATAAATAACCAGCAAACACTAATTTTCATGTACCATATTTAATAATAATAATGATAATAATGATGTAATTTTCCTACTCAATATTGAAGATGTTTTGATATGACTAATTAGCATTATAAATATATAATGTTAATGTAAGAAGTTAAATAATTAATAGAATATGTGTTAATATAGTTGGTCTTTTCTGTCCTTTTATATTATTACTGTAATATTAGAATTAAAATTGCCCTACTGGCCATAGTATACTGTGATATGGATATGTGTATTCTATGTTTTAATGCTTATAAATATATTCTTTCCATGAGACTTATTCATATTATGTATGAATGCTTTTGTTAATTTAAACTGAGTTATATTTGTATACCTAACAAGCAGGGTCTAATTTCTTTAATCTTCAAGTATTTTTCCCCCCAGATTTACAGTGTGAGATCTTTGTTTTAGTTTTGTTAATCTACTTTCCAAATAAGGCAGTATCAATAAATTTTATGCAGATGCCCTCAGGAAAAAAAAAAGAAAAAAAAAGCTAAAATTACAGATTGATGTGTACTTAGATAGATCTTTTGATCAGTTTGGAATTTCTCCTGCACTTACAATTTTAGTTGCCAATGCTGATAGAAAATTACAATATATATAATTACATTTATCCTCCTTTCTACCATTCCCCATGCTATAGTATTAGGTCAAATGCTATGTGGAAAAGAAAAAGAATACGAGATTTAAACTTTTTCTAAGTGTTTATGTTACAAATAATTGATTTTATAACAAACGTAAAGTATAGTTAATAAAATTACTTCTATAAATAATATACATTTTAATTATTTTTTTCAGACCTTAAAATAAGAGATAGCAAAAATGTAGAATAAATCAAACTACAAAGAATCTTTTTAAAAAATATTCTGAATTAGCATCATGAGTACTATAAAAGTCTTTCAGTAAGTATAAATACTCTAGCATTTGTTTCTAGAAAAAAATTGAGGCAATTCCATTTTTAAACTGACTTTTCTTTTTATTTTCTTTACTTTTAAAAAACAACAACACATAATATCTAGACTCCAGCTATTATCCACATATTAATAACATGCCCTGAAAAACCAAAATTTTATTTTATTTAATATCTTTTAAAATATTTTAATAGTGACATTCAAAAAACTATAATAAAAAATGGGGGGAAGATACGGAATGGTTATATAGAGAATGAACTAAACTAAATGTAAGTAAAAAGAGAAAAACTGATTAACAAAAAAGAAATAAAAGATCCACATGATATCCATATGTATTGATATAAAAATTATACAAACAATAAGGCTATTATTAAATCTAGACTTATAAAAACATATTGCTTCATTTGCTCATTTTGGAACATATTTTTTTTTTTTTAAATAGAGAACAGATTCATATTCTGAATTTGTTCTTTAAATCAGGATGATAAGTCTCCTTACATTTATGTAAACATTCTTTTTGCTGTGTTCCAGGCTTGACAAAACTAAAGTTCAGGAAATGAGAAATTCCATATTTATTTATTTGTTTGTTCATTTGTTTTATTTAAAACATTTATATAGCTGTCCATCTTACATCAAACTCTTTAATCAACAATTAAAACAACATCAATAATAAAACAAAATAATACATATATCTATTAAAACCATAAACATTAAAAACCTGGCACCAAAGTTAAACTTCCACATTCAATCCCCTGTTAAATTGTCTTGTCCATGAAATATAGTTTAATAGACATGTAGTGGCGCAGTAGTTGGAATGCAGTATTGGTGGCTAAGTCTGCCGATTGTCAGCAATTTGATCCTGACCGGCTCAAGGTTGACTCAGGCTTCCATCCTTCCAAAGGTGTAAAATGAGGACCCAGATTGTTGGGGGCAATATGCTGACTCTGTAAACCTCTTAGAGAGGACTGTAAATTACTACAAAGGGGCATATAATTGGAAGTGCTATAGCTATTGCTATTGCAAATATTACCTTAAGGTTGTTAACTGTAACATGGAATTGTAATGATTTGAAAAGAAAACAAGATTATAGATGGATAAAAATAGATTACACGTTAAAGAATAATTTTTGTACAATATCAGAAATATAGGCAGATGAAATCATTTGGTGTATAAGAATATAAATGCCAAGTCTCTGAAAATTCTGTACCATTCAACTGGAAATTCAGGCTTTCTATGTTCACAGATTGAATTGTCTCTGTAATTTCTTGAAATGTAAGTGGTTGTGCCAGTTTATTTTTATCTTTTTGGGAAATCTCTTCTTTTTCAATAATTTCCAGAAAATTAATATTTTGCTGCTCAGTTACAGAATTCTGAAATTTGTGTAACTGATTATAAGAATCATAAAACCAATAATTAATATACTCTATTTCAGTAAATAGCTGTTCATAGTTATTCTGAATTCCAGATATAGAATTATGTTGTTAGGGTGGTTGCTGTGGTTTCAAATGATAAGTGACAAACTCTCCAGCTTTCTCACCTGATTTCCAGTAGTGTTGATTAATACATTTCAAAGAATATTCAAATTGTTCTGACTGTAGTAGCTGCAATTTAAATTTTGCTGCTATTAATATTTGATATGATTCATCTGTGGGGTTTCTGGTATATAACAAGTGAATCTTCAACCATCTTTTCCAGCTGCATAACAACAGTCTCAGATTCTCTTTTTATTTTTTACTAAGGCAAAAGTGATAATAGATCCCCAGATGGATGCATTCAATGCAACCCAGAAAATTAATGTATTGGGAGAACGTCAATTTGTTTCTTGCTTATTATTATTTTCAATATCATGTAACTGCAACATAAAACCAAGATGTATATAAAGAACAAAAAAATTGTACAAAGTACAAAAAGGAATTGTGAATTGTGAATATGGATCTAAATTAAAAAAAACATAATAGGAAGGAAGGAAGGAAGGAAGGAAGGAAGGAAGGAAGGAAGGAAGGAAGGAAGGAAGGAAGGAAGGAAGGAAGGAAGGAAGGAAGGAAGGATAAAATTTCCATCCCAAATGTGCTAGTATTGAGGAAAAAGATAATTCCATTTTAAACCTCTAGTTTGATTTAGGTCGCTGCTTATTCCATTTCCCTCCAATTCTGGGAATCAAGACATGGGAAAAAAACTTTTAATCTTATATAGTAGCAAGAACTATTTTTTAAAGGCCAAAAAAGAGGCAAATCTGTTACTCTTTATGAGGTTTGAATGAAAAGTAATACCTCCACCATTAGATGGCAACACTGATACGTTTATTAGCATCTGCTCTACTATTAAAATTGGCAAGAAGTTCCTATGAGAAAAGGTTGTGTTGCAATTGTTTGTGAAATGAAAGGCTGCAATAATCTTATTCATGCTTTTTAAGCATAGTGCCGTGATTGAATTTTTGACTGCGGAAGGGGTCCTACCAACTGAAATTCACTAGCAGATGGAGGTGCTTTATGATAATGCTATGTTGGCAAGAGTACTGTGTGTCATTGGGCCAAAAAATGTAAAGACGCTCAACTGGGAATTATAGAATTGTGTGATCAAGAGCAATGTGGATGACCTGTGACAGCAACTGTCGAGTTTCATATGAGAAAGATTGCCTTTCCCTCTTTATTTGGGATTTCAGTAAAATGCATAAACTGATCCAGCCTTTCTTTTTCTCCAATCTCTGGAGTGAAGCTCTTTGCTTGGGATGACAAGGGGAAACAAGAAGGGGAATTTTATTGTTAAAATAATGATATATCCAAATGACTTAAAGCAAACTCAAAGAGTTTGGGCATTAATTGCTCATCACTTGTGAAACATTTTTTGACTTTTGTCTTTATTGTCAAATATATCCAGAAGCTGAAAATAATATTATGTTCCACATTTACAAATTTTAGATTTATAGAGTTCCATACATTTTACATTCATAACAGGTGGAGAATATTTTATTAAAATATACATGGTATCTCTAATGAATAGTAGTGTCATCAAGCTTCAAAATGTATATAATTTTGAAAAATATTCATAGTTAATTTTATGGACTTGCTTTTGTAGTAGGCTGTTTATTAACATTGAAATAGTCCATTAAGAGTTTAAAGAAATAACTCTGACTCCAATCCATTATATAGTATCTCCTACATATAAAACTCATTAAATTCAGTCCAACATACCTAAACATGCAAACAATTGCATCATATAAAATATTAAAAGAGTCTATTGACAGCAAGATGGTGGCATATAAATTTAACGTATAAATACATAAAATTAACTTAATACATTGATGAATATGGAAATTACTTTTATACATAGCATTGGCAGTCAAAACCAAGAATTTACATAGAGTTACACCTAAATCTTTTTCTTTTTTATTATATTTTATTGATTTTTTTACAATAACAACCCCTAGTGCTTAGCAAACTGTGTGTTGTCTGGATTCATATATTTAAAAACAATAAATAATAATTAATTTCTATAATTAATCAATATGTTAGTCAATGAAATATTTCCTTGATCTTCTCTTCTTCTAGTAGTATTCTCCTTTTGTCTGCATTAAACAAATATAATTCTTAATACTTTCGATACATAACAAGTTTGAGTATAAACATTTTTTCTAATATTTGTATGACTAACAATAACATGAACATATAGCATCTTTTTTAATCAGCTTATATTTCAATTGTATTTATAAAAGCCATCTTATTAAGTCATTATGTGTCCTGTTTTCAAGATTCTTATTTAAGCTTAATTTCCTCACTGTATTCAAACCACTCTTATCAGTCATAATTTTCTGAAAATTAATTACCTTTAAATATCCAAAATTTTCATTTACATACACCATCCCAATATTTTTACATTTCATATATTGTAAAAAGTATTATACAACTTATATATCTTATCCCTTTTACTATAGGGCCCCTTTATATCCAAGCTTTATCTATTCTTTTAACTGTATTCAAACAAGTGTTTAATCATATAGTACTCCATCTGGTAAGTCTTAAATCTTAAATATTTTTCTTAATGTGTTACAATTCTAAGAAACATTTTAGCATTACATTCATAAAAATGTAAATTGAGAGAAGGCAAGCTATGTTTCATTAGCTTTACCTGATTTTTCTATTCTAGAATAGAGCAAGAACTCAGGTTTATAATCTACAGTAAAGGATTGGGACAGTATAGAAATGTAATTAAATAAATATATGAGGAACCATTAAAACTAAAAAGTAATACTATAATAAAACATTTGTTCACAAAATATTTACTCAACTTCAGCAGAATATCATATGTTATAATATAGCTGAATGTTTTTCGATGTCTCACTATTGATAAATACTCTTAAAACATTGTTGATTCTAAATATAGAAGAAACAAAATGACTTTCAGCTGCTTTCTGGAATGGAGATTCATACACAGCGAAGTTATTTACCTCATGCTATACCTACTTCAAGCATAAATTTAGCATTAAATTTTTTATTAAGTCTTATTGATTTTGGGAGGAAATCAAGGGCATGCATTCCTCTCACTGAAGCCAAAGGGTATCTTTCCTTACTTTGTTAATAAATATCCTAATTCTCCAACAGGCTGAAATCACATTTGAAAAGGTATGGAAAATCAGCTAGATTGAGAGATTTTGGATTGCCAAAATCACCCAGAGATTTTTGATTAGACCTGAATTTTCTGCTTACAGATTTCTGCTTTCAAATATAGGAGATTGATATTAGAAATTTACTATTTAAATAGTCAAACTGGTTGACAAAAAGATAATAGTTTACCAAGGGCATTTTCTCTCCATTAGTTTTTGGGATGAATGAAACAGAATTATGAATAGTAACAGGAAAGAATCAGTATTGCCATAAAATGTGGCTGCAGAGCTGTATGAGCTTGCCAAAAAGTAGATTCCATTGATGGAGTAGATTCCATTGAACTTCCACTGAATTACCCAAACTTATTTTTGGTAAAGAGAATTTCACAATTAATTATGGAAAAAACTGGTAGTAAATAGGATTATATAATAAAATTCTTGGCCTCGACCCTTTTTAAGCTTGATATTATAGACTGGATCTTATATGTGATAGCAAGGAAACTGCTCTTTATTTTAGTAGTGCCCTATGACTGCCCAAAATCTGATTTTTAAAAGATTTTCTTAATAAACAGCAATAATTAAGTAGACAGCTGTTATTTTGCAAAGCAAAATTTAAAAATTTACATAGTAATGAAGATTTTGTTTGTCTTTCTTTTAAAGGTTGCAGAAAAAAGGACAAAAAAGACTCAAAACATGATATAGTCCTATCTTCCGTAATAGAAATAGAAATAGAAATAGAAAATTGCTGCATCTCCTTGGATAAATATGTTCCATTAACAAATGACGTTTTACAGGATAATTTGAAAAGTTAGCTTTTTCCTCAGGATTGGGGCCAGCATGTTAGATGAACCCATTCTGTAAAGGTTAAAAGAATGACAATGGTTGGTGTCAGATGAGTTCTATATTTCATTTAAATTTTGCTTATTATTTTGTTCACATGCTTTTAACCAATGCTAGACACTCAGAGCAGCAATTGGGTGGCCAGATATATATTTAAATAAATAGATTGATGAAATAAAACTTTAAAACCAAGGTCATGGTAACGTCCTAATTTTGGAAGGAAGGTACACTCCTAGTATCCACAAGAAAATTAAAATTATAGAAAAAAATAGTAATTTTGAACTATTTATGTTAATAATGATTTATGGAATTAAATTAACAGTTGCATGTAGTAGAATAGCTCAATTTGTATTGGAAAGTTGTGAGTGAAAACAGATGCAGATTTTCTGGAATACAAACCCAGACATCTTCTCTTAACTGGAGTGCCTTACAGATGTTTGGGCTTCAACACCTGGAATTCTCTCACCTGAAAAATTGTGAGAGCTCAAGTCTACAGGTCAGAAGGCCCTCAAGTTGCATTTAGCTTACCAATTTTATACTGAGTATACATATTTTTACTACATATTCCTGCTTCCAATCCTTTTCAAATAAATATTTATTTTTAATTTTATTTCTAGATGGTTATAAGGAATCTTCACACTGATACCATTTTTAAGTCTCCTTAATTATTGCACCACCAATCAGTGAACCACTCCAACAGTGAAGGGCTTGATAATGAATGGGACAATATCATGGTCCCTCACACCCAACCAAACTTGGCTGAAAATGTCACTAAGATCAAATGCTGTCCTTGTATTACTTTCACTATGTAGTTATTATAACCATGTGTGAGTGTGAGAAAGAAACAAATTTCCATGTCACTAAAAAAGGAGTAAAATGTCACTGAAAACTTGATTCCCATCCACTTCAGCTTTATTTTAATAGTAATCTCTCAAAGCAGTTCTTTTTTTGACACATAATTAAAAACTGGCTTACATTAAAAATTGGTAGTACATTCATGGACAGACAGGAAGGATTAATCTCAGAATTATGACAAAAAAGGTGTTGTGTATGTTTAATATATTGCATGTTAATAAATGTGAACTTTATAGACTGAGACAACTTGTAGTGGAACCAGAAGAACCATAAACCATTCCAAACTGGAATTTTTCTGCCTGTCATTGCAGAAGTAATTCTTCTATTTAAACTCCTTTTTCAAGAGCTGTACTTAGACCTGAAAGGGATTTTAGAAGGGTGCCTATTATTTCCTCCTTAGTTTAAAGTACTCCTTCCTTGTAATAATCTATTACTGTACTAAGTATGCCATTTTTATACTGGTGTTATATATCATGTTATTTGAAATTTGATTTGTTACAGGATTGATTTGTTTGCTTTCGATGCAAATGAGAGGTTTTTTCAGACAGTGAAATAAAGCTAACCAATGTAAGTACTACATACTGTACTAGAATTTTCAGATTATATGAAATTTGATATACACTGCACTATATTTACATTAAAGATGCATGTGAAAAGTAGCTTTTGTTCTTTTTATACGGAAATGGATTTTATTTAAAAGAAAGAATTTTAAGAATCCTAGTGCAGAAGTAGAGCAGGAGTAGAGAACTGGAAATAGAATCAAACGTTCTCTATATCAGACTGTTTATTATTACTTTTCCACTTTATGTGACAAATTTAAGTTTTCTTGCAGCAGCAATTTATGTATATATTTTACTTCTTTCTTGAGCTATTTAAAATTTTAATGTAGTTGAGATACATAGTCTATACTTTATAATGCAAATTTGGAATACTACTAATTTGGAGGTTGACCATTAAAACGTTTATTGGAATGTAAACAGAAGTATTTAACTTATTCATAATGCCACCCTGACATTCTTCAATTTATGTATGTACATTTCTTCACTTGAGTTACAGCAGAACTGAAGTAGACACAGTCTAGTCTATATCAAATGTACATATATTTACATCCAATTTGTTGTTGTCCAATGGATACAACAGATTTAATGAGCTTTAGGGAATTATCCTGAGTTCTCAAAGACCATGGGTGAATGTTTAAAACAGTGGGCCTCTCTGAAATAGATGAGATTTGCTATGCTTCTCACTGCAATGATATAAAATTCTTCCATGCTTCTGATGGTGTGGTTTGCAAGGAGCAAGGGAGATGTACCATCCCTAGATCCAACTCTTATCCTAGTTTAGGCTCTTTATGGAATGCCCAGACCTTAGTTATCCAATATCAAACTAAAAGGATAATACAACAAAACACATTATTCAGCAGTGCCTTTATAATATCTCACAGAAAATATCATCTTTTCTATTGAAGTTAGAAAAGATGTCGCCACTCAATTCTTTTGATCTTTTTCATTCTACAATACATTGCGCAAACAATTCAGCATGAAGACATTATGGCCCATTGGGATAGCATCCCATGAGAAAGCACTTTCTTGGGAGGTAAATTAGAAGATGAAATCAAAATCCTTGCACTTTATTGAACCTTTAAAATTTCTTCCCAATGTGAGGAATGTCTTGTTTCAGCTCCCCCCAAAAGAAAATTGAATTGTGTATTCAATTAATTCTAACCCTCTTATTCTTTTGCTTCCCAAAAACCAGAAGAATATTTCAACTAGTTCTGGTTCTGATCTAAATAAATTTCTACTATTGGGAGTATTGGAAGGTGGAGATCCAGGAGAAGAGGAAGGAAGGAGAGTTAACATCTCTTATGGACAAGAGACTTCATCCATCAATGCAATCTGTGGAGAACCATGTAATTGCTTTGCCTTTGGCAATAATTCAGGGCACCGATTTCAGTTCGCCTAGGATAATAAAAGTATCTAGTGTGTTTCTGGATATAGATATAACTAATCATAATACAATTATAGGTGCCTATTCAATTTATCTTCTTGCACTATTCAGAGAACATCTTTACAGTGAATCACATGACACTGATAAAATATTACAATCTGGCTTAGTCAACATTTATCATACATATGCCATTTGGGGTATGGACTTTTTATGATTCTGCTCACTATATCTCATACAGTTGCATCCTTAGAGGCTAAAACTGAGAAATATGTTCACATTATACTTATGTGATTTATCACTTTGCAGATTACTAGTACTATGTGAATTTTGAATTATTAAATATTTTATCATTAATAAAGATTACAAACAACTTCCACATTAATGAATATTATAGTTTAAAACAATAATAATATACGTTTTCCTACTGTATAATTATATAAAATAATTATATATTTATAAAGAATTTTAACATAGTAGAAGTAAAATAGAAACTTG
The DNA here is from genome assembly GCA_023970755.1 of Azemiops feae. Classification (NCBI taxonomy): domain Eukaryota; kingdom Metazoa; phylum Chordata; class Lepidosauria; order Squamata; family Viperidae; genus Azemiops; species Azemiops feae. The sequence continues at coordinate 82,514 of JALGBA010000927.1, read as the reverse complement.
CTTTTAACCAGTTGATAAAACAAAGCACTTTAAAAACCTACCTAATTTTTATTCTATAACATGTAGGGTTGCATAACTATTTATTTTTCAAATATTAAATACTAAATGCTTCTCCCCATCACATGAGCCTGTCCCACTCGTTCAGGCAGGGAGGGTATGTTATGGACCCTGTCAAAGAATTTTGATTGGCAGGGTCAAGGAAGAGAGCCTTTTAAGCCACTGCCCCTACTTTGTGGCACATCTTGCCCTCACAGGTGAAGAAAGCCCCCAATGTTTAGGCCTTCCGCAAAGAGGTCAAAACATGGCTGTATAACCTTGCATGGGAATACAGGGGACCACATAGACATGGGACTGGTTGAGCCCCAGGAGAACACCCCTCACCTGTATTAATAATTGCTAGTCTCCCTATTTTGGAACTCTCCATCTTTTGTAATTTTATAATGTTTTATATTTTTAAAATTTTTAATCCTAAATTATTTGGTCTTTAATATTTTATTATATTGATTAAATTGTACATCACCCTGAGCCCCTCTATAAAGGAGATGGACAGTTAAGAAGACAAGATAGATAGATAGATAGATAGATAGATAGATAGATAGATAGATAGATAGATAGATAGATAGATAGATAGATAGATAGATAGATATATGATAGACTAAAAACATACTGAATAGACTTTTGACACTTAAATGCAATTCTGTACATTTAAGGATTTTTTTCAATAAGTACTTCATAAAAGAAATATATTTAATACACAATAGGCATATCATTTTACATTTAGCATTTTGACTTGCAAAAATGTTATATGTACAGTATGAATGTATATGTAAGAATGTATGTATGTATGCGTGTGCGTATTCCCCCACATACGGATATCAATCTATAATCTATTTATCTAAAAATCTGTCTAGCCATTCAATTTAGTTTACTTTTTTATTCCATAGTGGAGAATCAGCTATTCAATAATAATAATAATAATAATAATAATAATAATAATAATAATAATAATAATAATAATAATAATAATAATAATAATAATAATAATAATAATAATAATAATAATAATAATAAAAATAATAATAATAAAAAGATAATAATAACAACAACAATAACAACAATAACAATAACAACAACAATATCTCTATATATGTTATAATATAATTAATTATAAATATTAATAATTAAAATAATTAATTACAAAAAGCCTCATTGCTTTGAATCATAAATATACTATGAGGATACATTATGATATCTTAGATTCTTGGGAGGAATGTGATGTTTATGAAGGCTAACATCAGCTAAAGAACTGGCAGCTATAATTTCACATTATTGTTTATATAATAATGTTATTCAAAAACAGCATATTTTATCAGGATAAATTAGAACACTGATGTCTTCTCAAAAATATCATTCAGAAAATTAAGTGAGCAGACTCTAAAGGTTGCAATAATTTTAAAATTAATAGAATCACCAGGACCAGATGGATTACACCCCAAGGTTCTCAAGGAACTGGCAGATGTGATCTCAGAACCACTGAACTATATTTTTCAAAGATCCTGGAGCACTGGGGAACTACCAGAGGACTGGAAAAGAGCTGATGTAGTTCCCATCTTCAAAAAAAGGAAAAAAATGGATCCAGGAAATTACAGACCTATCAGCCTGACCTCAATACCTGGGAAGATTCTGGAAAAGATAATCAAACAACGAATCAGCGAACACCTAGAGGCAAACAAAATCACTACTAAAAGCCAACATGGGTTTGTCAAAAACAGATCATGCCAGACAAACCTTATTGCATTCTTTGACCAAGTGACAAAATTAGTGGATCAGAGGAATGCTGTGGATATAATTTACTTGGACTTCAGTAAGGCATTTGATAAAGTAGATCACAACCTACTACTCGATAAGATAGAAAAATGTGGGTTAGACAGCATCACCACCAGATGGATTTGTAGCTGGCTGACTGGCCGTACTCAGCATGTGGTCCTCAATGGAACCGCATCTACATGGAGGGAAGTGTGTAGTGGGGTGCCCCAGTGCTCTGTTCTGGGCCCAGTGCTCTTCAACATCTTCATCAACGATTTGGATGAGGGGATAGATGGGGAACTCATCAAATTTGCGGATGACACCAAGCTGGCAGGGATATCCCACACTCCAGAAGACAGGCTTAAGATACAGGAGGACCTGGACAGACTTGAACACTGGGCGCTATCTAACAAAATGAAATTCAATGGTGAAAAAAGTAAGGTTCTACATTTAGGCAAGAAAAAACAAATGTACAGGTATAGTATAGGGGGTACCTTGCTCAATAGTAGTAACTGTGAGAGGGATCTCGGAGTTCTAGTGGACAATCACTTAAATATGAGCCAGCAGTGTGCTGCAGCTGCCAAAAAAGCCAACAAGTGCTGGGCTGCATTAACAGAGGGATAGAATCAAGATCACGTGAAGTATTAATACCACTTTACAATGCCTTGGTAAGGCCACACTTGGAATACTGCATCCAGTTTTGGTCACCATGATGTAAAAAAGATGTTGAGACTCTAGAAAGAGTGCAGAGAAGGGCAACAAAGATGATTAGGGGACTGGAGGTTAAAACATATAAGGAACGTTTGCTGGAATTGGGTATGTCTAGTTTAATGAAAGAAGGACTAGGGGTGACATGATAGCAGTATTCCAATATCCCAGGGGTTGCCACAAAGAAGAGGGAGTCAAGCTATTCTCCAAGGTGCCTGAGGGCAGGACAAGAAGCAACGGATGGAAACTAGTCAAGGAGAGAAGCAACCTGGAACTGAGGAGAAACTTCCTGACAGTTAGAACAATTAACCAGTGGAACAACCTGCCTCCAGAAGCGGTGAATGCTCCAACACTGGAAGTTTTTAAGAAGAGACTGGACAGCCATTTGTCCGAAATGGTGTAGGGTTTCCTGCCTGAGCAGGGGTTGGACTCGATGACCTCCAAGGTCCCTTCCAACTTTATTATTGTTGTTGTTGTTGTTGTTGTTGTTGTTGTTGTTCTTCTTCTTCTTCTTCTTCTTCTTCTTCTTCTTCTTCTTCTTCTTCTTCTTCTTATTCTTATTATTCTTATTATTATTATTATTATTATTATTATTATTATTATTATTATTATTATTATTATTATTATTATTATTATTATTATTATTATTATTATTATTATTATTATTATTATAAGCTATACTCGAAGAAAAATGTTCTTCATATGTAAGTAGTTCCCTAATGTGATTCAGATCACTCAGTTGGATATACTCTTTAAAAGGAATCAACTTTTAAACTGAACACAAACTGTTATGTAGTATACATGTTTAGTGCTATCAGTAAGATAAGCAGATTCTATTGAGTCTTCTTGCACTATGGGTAGAGAAAACTGCTACAGTATTTTTGTAACACAATATGCTTCAGAGTATTTTACATCAGAAAATAACTGTGCCATAAAATTTAATGAAGAGGAAAATATTTTTTTTTAAAAGCCAGACATTTAAAAAAATCTTTTCCTAATGCCAAGTGCATCATTCTTTGAAATGCTGAAATGACCTTCATACTGCTTTTGAGCAAGTTTTAAAATAAGAGAGCTGAATTAAAGCAGACAACTGTCACACTTCTGGTGTTACATGTGCCAATATGACCTTTGAATGCTGTTTATTAAAGGAATAGTGGTAATAGTGGTATGAAAATGGTTGTAAACATATACTAGGAATAAACATTAGCCTTTCAGACTGGAGAAAAAGATAAAATAGAACAGTCCAAAGAAATGAAGTGGGAAAATCCCAAAATGAAGAAAACATAATTAAACAATGCACTACCAAACAATACACTAATAATTTTGAAAGGGAATTGGACCTTTCATGGAAGTTAAGGCTACCAAAGGCCATTCAAAATGATAATTACCCTCATATATTTTGGACTGGATGGTTACCAAAGCTGCTTTTGAGCATCCATAGGCATGTGTTGTTATAAATGAGATCAGAGACTGAAACAAACAAATCAAGGGCCATAATATTTATTGATTTACTGATTTTGTTATTTATTAAAACATAGCTGTCCTTCTCATTGATGTGACTCTGGGTAAGTGATAACACATTAAAAACAATAAAAAGAACAATATCAATGCAACATAAAGAACCTAGAATAGATGCAGAGAATAAAGCCTAAACCAGGGGTCTTCAAACTTGGCCCTTTTATGACTTGTGGACTTCAACTCCCAGAATTCCTCAGCCAGCATGCCTGGCTGAGGAATTCTGGGAGTTGAAGTCCACAAGTCATAAAAGGGCCAAGTTTGAAGACCCCTGGCCTAAACAATTAGTAGGACAATGACATGCACAGATGTTGACAAATTGTTGACAATTGACAAATATCAGTTGTTCTGAGGTCAATTTCTGCATAAGCTGTATTCTTTTTCATTCATATGTGTAGATACAGTGGCAATTATTCTAACACATCCAGGAGTTACATATAAAGCATTGATTATGTGCCTTTGAGTCATTTTTGGCTCCTAAAGACCACATAAATAGATCTTTTCCATAATGATATATCCCTAAGCTATTTTTTTCACACCTCCCCCAATGGTGCACTCATCACTATTGAGTTCAGCCACCTTGTGCTGTTTCTTCTCTTCTTCTCTTTCCTTTATGAATCTTTATTATTACAATATTTAATAGTAAATTATAAATATAAACATATTTATATGTTGATCCATATAATGAAAATTCAGCATACTCCCCCCCCATTCCTTGTTCCTTGGTAAGATTTGGGAAATTTTTGACTTAAATCGAATGCATATGTGCTTTAAAGCTAATCTGTTTTTATGATGCAATTATTGATTGATGTCAAGTGTCAGCTTTGAATCTAACTATCTCTTAGATCAGTATTTCTTAACTTTTGCAACTTTAAAATTTGTGGACTTCAGCTCCCAGAATTATTCAGAAAGCAAGAAATCCTCACATCTTAAAGCTGCCAAGGTTGAGAAACAGCCTTAGACTAACTGAATGTATAAACATTTTCAGTGGATGTACTTTGTTCTGGATAACTGTGAAAAGAGACATTTGTTTGGTGTTTTTCAGCTTCCCTATAAGCAGATAAATCCAGGTCGGTTCCAGGCAATTCTCAGAGATGTTTTCTCAAACCTGACCAGCATTTCCATTAATGACTTGGTAGAAGCATGGAATTACAGTCTTCCGTGTGCTTGATGTAGTGCACCTACGAGAATCCTGTCCTGTGTGAAAGTTCATGATGTACCATGATATAAGAATGATTGTGTGTGCTGAATCCTGATGGTAAGCAGCTTGAGCATGTCAAAGATTGAATCTGATAAGACATTATAAAGATGACAACTCAAAGTTTATGTTGTAGCATTCAGGAAGGGAAAAAATATTAGTTTTTTTCTCTGATTGCATCTTGGGGCTGTACAGAGAAGCTGACATTATTGTCTTGGTGCATTGCACAGTCTTTTTCTCAACTGGTTTTTGGAGTCTCCCCAGTCTGCAGTGCTTCAGTGTCCCTGAGAATTGGTTTAGATTATGATGGGTTACATATGTGTTATACAAAAAGCAATAAATTTCCATATCTTGGAATGCCAATTGGTGAGAGTTTATGCATATATGGCCTCTATAGCAAAAATTGGCCCCCTCCAAGTAATGCCTCTGAATTACATGTCACAACACTGTTGCAGAACAAAGATGGCAATCCCAAAACAGTGCCTGCTATCATCAATAGTGACACCCTTATTTTTCTAATTTGTACAAGCTTCAGAAATGAAGTAACATTTTTTATTTAGTAGTTTAAAAAAAGTTTGATTCATCAATGGTACTTGTAGTGGATCTTTTCATGTTGCATACTATGAATTGAATTAATATGATAAATAAATCTATCAGAAACTTTAAGGTACATTGATTTAACATCTTGTTTCTGCTTACTTGGTTTGATCAAAAATGCTTTACAATATATATGAATACAGAAGGGAGATGGCAAAGCCCAAAGCAAATGCATTGAAACATTTGAACAGCTATTAATGGAATTTTTCCCCAGGTGTATTCCAGCTCTCTGTTTGACTCTGCTGAGAAATAAAAAAATAGAGAAAATAAAGGTTAAACAGGCAAAGGACTAAGGCATAGATAATGCACCCATACAATAAGCTCAGTCTGTTACACTCTTCATACTGGACAATATATAAAAAGCTAACACTGATCTTGCAATATAGCAGAACTCACTAGGAAATACTTGTTTATCACATGTTGAGAAAATGGTTGAGACATTAACATCTTTGTAAGAGTTAAGGAAAAAGAAGCACTAGAAAATGCAGAATGCGAATAATAAACCAGAGATTGACAGTCACTAAAAGAATAATCAAAATTTTGCTGCTGGCATGTATTACAGAGTATTGACTCTTTTCACAATAAAACCTCCAATTTTCAAGATATCTCTTATCAGTATTTGGGCTTTCAGATCATGAAAACTATGGAATTATGCTTCAGCACTGAGAAATTATTTTATTGTGATTTGTAATGTGCCATATAAATGAGCTAATCTCTATTGTTTCATTTTTTAAAAGATATAACTTGTCTTAATTTCTACTAAGAATTGAATGCAGACATATTTAACACACCCAAATGTATTCAAGATGATTGCTTCCATAACATTTAAGGTAGATTAAGATATTTTAAATATCATTTGCTTTGCTATAGATATTAAAATATATACTCTATAGAAATAAGTCAAAACTGGGAAATAAAATGAGATTTTTCTTTCCTTTTCCATATTTTGAATAATATTTGATTACAATCTGGAACTGTGCAAATCCTTCAGAAGAAGGAACACATGAAGAACTTCTCTTGAAATAAGTAAAACAGATGTAGTTTTTCAAGGCTTTTCTTTACGGCCTGTACTGTACTGTAGAATTACATGTTTGGATTTTTGTTTTCCTTTTACTTCTTTACCTCCTCCTCCTCCACCACCACCACCTCCTCCTCCTCCTCCTCATCATCATCAGAATAATATGCCATCCCCTAGAGAAAACTCAATATCCAACCAATAATGAAATGACAATTAGAAACATATACCATAAAAACAAAAATCCAAGAAAAACATAACAGGGGCTTCTCAGGACTGGGAACACAGCCAGGTCTTGAGGGCTTTCTTGAACCCCACAGGTGCCGTGAATATCTCTGGGAGATGCTCTTCAAGAGGGCAAGGATATCAATTATTTATTTATTTCTGGATAAGTCACTAAGAATCTTTTCAGTTACAATTTGACAGTAATAAATAGAATGTTTAGCAAATTCTATTATGAGCAAATTATGAGCAAGGAATAAGACATGAATGCGTGATATTGACTTGACTGTTTAATATGTTTATGGATAAATATATAACAAATGCTGATGATGATGTTAAATTTAATTTGGGATGTGATGGTACATATATGAGGCTTCTGCTATATTCTTGGCTGATAACCTGAGTTATTTTAAAAGAATATTAAACAGACTAATGCAGAGATATAAGAACTTGAAAATTAGTATATTAAAACCAAGGTAGTTGTGCTTTATTGGGAACATGAAGAGAATAACTGCAAGTTATAAATAAATATTTAAAAAACCAGAGTAAGCAAAATAATTTGTGTGTGAGTAGAATGTTTATTAAAGATGGGAAAATGGAGATATTTTAGAATGTGCAAATATTATCAGAAATATAATGGGTTGTACATTGTCTTCTGTAAGAAATAAATGTTTGTTGAAAGGGGTGAAAATAGCTGTGTTTAAGAATGGGTTCCTGCCTATTTAGAAATGAGAATTGAGTATGATTGCAGTAGGGACTTCAGAAGAATGTGTGTGGTAAAACAAGAAGAGACACGGTCAAGAATGAATGGGTGCTGAATGAATATGGGTTGAATATAAAAGTGATTGACCAGAATAAAAGAAATACTAGAAGAATCGAATTGCAAATTATTTGAAGGAAGAGTGAATGGGTTGAGAGGAAGGGGAAGGGTGAGAAAGTTGTAAACAGACAGCATTTGCAATGGTCTCTAAGACAAAAACAGGTAAATAAATAATATTTTTATAATTTTCTATAATATATATGGCAAGGTTCCGACTAATGGAGCACTTCAAAGAATTTCCAGGTATTGTTTATTCTGAAAAGTCTTTAATCATGGACACAATGTCGGCACATCATGGATGGATGCCAAGATCTGAATTTCCTTTTCTTTGCACATTACATTTCAAGCTATTCCCCTCCCCTCACCCATTGGTCCAGTGTCTGGGAAGCGGTTGGCACCTGAGGGTATTCTGGTATTGGACCGAACTCTTTTCCTGTGGCTACTCTGAAAGGTGTATAGCCGGTGCTGCTGTGTACAGAATTATTGTACGCCACCTCTGCAAAAGGGAGGAGGTCAGTCCAGTTTGTTTGTTGGTAGGAAACGTAGCATCTGAGATATTGCTCCACATAGGGCAGTTGAAAGCGGTTTTCCACTCGTCTCCCTCTTTTATTCTCACTCGGTAGTATGCTTCTCTCAGGTCTAATTTAGTGAAGATACTCCCCTTTGCCAGATGGGTTAATAAGTCCTTTAGGAGGGGGAGGGGGTATTTGTTTTCCACACTTACGGCGTTGAGTCCCTTATAGTCTATGCAGAGACTATATCTTGTCAAAGCAATAATATCCTATATTAGCAGCATTGACAATATAAACAGTAACATCTATGTACGATACTTTGTAAAGTAGAATATATAAAGGAGATTGTCTCTGACTTTCTATTTGTGCATTTCTATGTTGTTATTATTTCAGTCTTGCTTCCAGAAGATCAGAGTAATTTGATCTTTGCTTTTTCCCTGTCCACTACTGCCCAATGCAGTCAGATTATGAATATCTTGATCCTGACTTCCTTTTACCTCACCTTTGGAAGTCACAGGAAGTATAATATATACTCAGGTGGATCTAGGAAATTTATTTATAATGTATTTATAATTTCAGTGTTTATGCTGCCTACTTATACATGACACTCCTAGTTATTAGCTTCCTTGAAAAATATGATCCTGTGATGGGCAAACTGTTGAGTATGAAAGACAGAACAATAACATACCTGAGTTCTGACATGCAGAACTGATGAACTGATTAATGTTCTTTTTAACTCTGTCAGGGATGGAATCATAAAATGTATAAAGAAAGGTCAATTTTTCTTTATAATCATGACTACAACCCAAGATATTATTAAAAAGGTCAGCTTAACTAGGTGATTGACAATGTAACTATAGATAGCCATCTAGTGAGTATTGCCTGAGTATAAAGAGTCCTTCTGTGGCTTTTTGGAAGTAGATCACTTAGGAACTGTTTGACACATAGAATTTTAAGCACCTTTGGAAATAATGGACTGGACATAGCAAAATAGACCAAGGCTATAATGAAACTGGAACTATGAGTGGACTGTAGATCGGTGTCAAAACAAGAATTATAGTGGGTAATCAAGACTTAACACATGTCAATTGTGCTGCTGATAGTCTCACTTTCATCCTGAACAATGCAATGTGTCAGCTGTTCCAGAAGTGAGAAGCTTCTCTGGAGTTGTTGAATGTCTTCACAGTTATTTGGCCCAGAGTGAATGATATCATTCATCTTCCCTATCTGTGATATTTCAGTCCAAAATTATACTGAAGGGATTGTGTGTGGCAAGATGGTTAGAACACTTTGAGACCCCATCTGCACCCAGTCAGAAATTATCTTACTGAATCCTGTCAGTAAGAAAGACAGAATGTGTTGTTATTGAGGCTAGGCAACACACACAAGCAGTGGATTCTCTGGTCAACACATTGCACAGCCCAAAGACAAGAGAAGGGAGAAAAGAAGACTAACATTTTGTTTGTTCCATGGCCTGCTCCTCACTAGCTTACTATGTACCTACAGTACATAAAAAAAAAACTACTATTGCTTCTGTTAAAATTTAAAATACTTGATTGGCTTGTTTAAACTGATGTGAGGTTTAGCATGAGTGCACTTGTGTATGCAATTGGTATCAGTTTGCATGATATGAGAGGTCCATCTTGCTTTCTTCTACTTTAGTTTCTACATCTAGTTCAGAACAAATATATCCTGGAGCCAGGAAGCTGACCTTGAAGAAGGAATATAGAAGCCATTGGGTAAACATGCAGAAGAATGGCACAAGAAGTGTGTTAAATCGCAAAAGGCAAAATAGTGTTATTAAGAGACACAGATTAGTCCTCAGCCTCCCAACTTTTCAAAGAGGAAAGACACTGATAGACTTGCAAAATTCTTTTATTGCAGCCTATCTCAATAAAATATAGTTCTATAGTTGTTATCCCCATCCTGTCTACTTTGAAAGACTGATAGAAAATGAAAAAAGCAACTGTAATGCAATACACATATGAGGGCAATTCGGAAATAAACCTCTGTTTGGTTATCAATGACAGACACTCACAGATACATAACTTTTATTATACACATTAGAAAACTACAACATTACATTACTTTTTGACATAATCACCATTCAAGTTCTTGGGTGCATCTAACAGTGTGCAGGCAAGCATTAACATGAACCAACATCACATTGGAATAGTGCCATAGAAAATCCTGCCAAATGTGAAGATAGAATAGAATAGAGCTGAAAGGGACCTTGGAGGTCTTCCAGTCCAGCTCCCTGCTCAAGCAGGATGCCAAAGGAGTATTGCTAGTGAAGTTCATGAAGTTCAACCATCAATTCAGAAGTCTACTGTGAAACATTACAAAAACTCAGATGAGCCATCCATAACAAGCGTCGGAGCATGCTGACTTCTGGTATGGTGTTGGTTCATGATATTGCTGACCTGCACACCGCTAGACACACACAAGAACGTTTGAAGCAGTTCCATTGGGATGTTTTTGATCACTCCCCCTATAGCCCAGATTTGGTGCCAAGCAACTACTACTAAGGAATTTCAAACCTTGTAAGACGTTATAATCAATGCCTCAATTTGAATGGCTATGTCAAAAAGTAAGGTAATGGTGTAGTTTTCTAATGTCTATAATAAAAGTTCTGTATCTGCGAGTGTCTGTCATTGATAACCAAATGAAGTTTGATTTCTGAATTGCCCTCGGATATGCAGACTGAGGAATATTTCTAAAGTTAATAAATCATTGTTTTTGAAAATGTTGGGAAAAACATGGAAACAGTTCATCCCAAAAGTATACATATCAGTATTTTGAAACACTCATGCTTTCATTATCAACTTCCAATTGACTGAGACAGTTCAAACCAACCATGACATACTGTAATAAGATCTTGGGAACATCCCACGCATGTTTCTTAACCACCTTGACCCATCTCTAATTTTAGTTTAAGGTGAAACACTTAGTAGCAGTCTGAATGCCTATTTCTGCTTAAATCATTACTTGATGCTGCAGCTGTTGAGCAGCCAAAATGCCTGACCCAGGTGTAGTGGGTAAACAGTAGATCAGTTGTCAAACAAATTCTGAACCCAATATTTACTTTTTTATTTAATTGGTATGCAAATGGAGAGACAAGGTAGCATTTGTGCTTGATACAGTTGTCACTTCAAATTCTGGTAACATTCATTATCATGTTTACAGATGTTTTTTCACACCTAACATCTGCCAATACCACCTAGACCCCAGGAAGTCATCAAATGTGTGCAAACTTCCTTTCTGTCTTGCTCTTACTCTCTGTTATCTGCTCCATGCACACTATTTTTGTGCATCTGAGGCCTCTGTTTGCCAGAATTATGCCTGCTTCCTAACACCTCTGCCTCCAGAGCTTTGGATTTCAAATTGAACAGACACAGAGCCAATTTATCACAGGATGACATATGTCATGTTCATGATATAACCAGAGGGTCTGCTCTATACACTATATTTATCCTTTTGTTGTCAGCCTGGACGAAGACCACATAGGTAATAGTTATATTTATAAATCATGGAACATATACTTAACTGATGAAACTATAAACTCTTTCCTGCAAAACACAACTTTGAAGTGGACAACTTTGTTAATGCCTAGTGTTAACAAATGCAACAGTGTGATCATTATCTTTATGCACTGATAAGAGGTTTGCTGAAACACAAAGCAAAAGGATTCACTACTCTCTGTGGGTAGGACAGCATAGCATCCATAGGGTTAAAAAGAACTACTAACACATTAGTTTTCTCCCAAAATAAAACCAATCAATATCTTCATTTCTCCTGTACTTTTCCTGTTCTCTTAACAGTAAACAACCTAGCAATCAAGAAATATACCATAGATTAGCACCTGGCAGAGCAGCCATGAAGGCTTTCGAAAATACTATATATTTAGATCCATAAGATATCTAGCTCTATAAAGATTAGAATCATGCAAGCCATCATATTCCCTGTGACTCTCTATGGAAGCAAAAGTTGGACTTGGAAGAAGTAAACATGAAAAGCATTGAAGCTTTTGAACATCAGAGAAGTCTTCTGAGAACATTATGAACAATCAAGAAAACAAATCAATGGATCATCAAATGAATCAATGAAATGAGTTCTCACTTAAGGCACAAATGATCAGACTCATCTTACTTTGAACATATTATATGAAGATCTATCTCTCTAGATAAGGTTGTAATGCTGGGAAGCCTAACTAGCAGAAGATGATGACCAACAGTAAGATGGATAATGGAGATAAGGGTACAGTTGAAAAACCTGAAAGGCCAGGTTAGGGATAGATCATCATGGAGCAAATCTATCTATGTGGTTACTAAGAACTGACAATGATTTGATGCCACATCATTCAATTAATTTCATATTCTCTACTATATGTGCAGATGGAAAAGATTTGACACTACTTATTATGAAGGAATGGTTACTGAAGTTGACAGATTTTGCTGAAATGGATTAACTGACTTTAGAGAAAAAACTGCATTTATTGGTGACTAGAAGCTTCTTATGAACTTTTTGCATAAAAATGAAAACAAAGGAACTTGTGATTTATGGTTTTGATTATTAGATAGGATAGGTTATAGAAAGAGTAATATGATATAATCTTAAAAGAAAGAAATTAAAATATATTTATACTTAAAATTGCTGTGAAGAATAAACAAGACTACTCCTTTATAACCCTTTTCTTTGTTTTCTATTTTTCCCTCAACTTTTTTCTTTTCTTGCATTTCTTTCTTTTTCTTTCATTACTTTCTTTTTTTTCTTCCTTACTTTATATTAATTTGCATTAGTTTTTATCTTCTTGTTTAAAAGTTTTAATAAAAATGATATACAAAATTAATTCCATTTTATATTCTCGTTAAAGAAGGTATACAAACTGAAGTTCTGAAAGAAGAAATTTTGGACAGCTTTACAGGTTAAAAATGAATCTATCCTCCATTAAAGATGAACAAATACAAGTACTAGTGGTAGCCAAAGCTACTTTTTATGAATTCAATTTACCCAGAAATGAAATAAAATAATAAAACAAATTTCTGATATATTTCCTTTTTTCTTGCAAACCATAGACTTTGTGGAGATACTGGGTTAGAGTTCTAGGAGCCAGAACATTGAAAAAAGCTGGCCTGGGCATCAGAAAAAGAAAAGGCTGCTAATACATTTGCAGTTGCCATTCATTATAACTGCAGCAGCTGTTGCAAACACTGTAGCAAAACATTTTGGGGGAAAATGAACTACTTCTATTGCTAATATTTAGCTTCACCTTGAGAAACTGAAAACATATGTTTTTCTCTGAGATACAATTTGTGAAATAGTATCTTATCCCTACCCCCAGTAGAGAATTTTGAAGGCCATTTGTACACAGCATTTATCTCTGTGGTATTTCTAGTATGACATATGTTCTTTACAGAGAGGACAAGTTACAGTTGCTGCTTTATACATAACCCGCATTGGCTTCCAATTTGTTTCTATGCAAAATTCAAAGTGCTGGGTATTATCTACTAATACCTAAATCACTTGAGACGAGCTTATTTGAAGGACCATCTTTTCCCACAGGTATCTGCCTGTGCTCTGAATTCAGCATATGAGGATCTGCTTCACAGTCATCTTAAAAAAAAAAGGCTGGTAAGAATATAAATGAACCTTTTCCTATTGTTTTCTTTGGTTTCATCTCTCCATACAATTTTGATTATTTTCTTCTTCCTGTTGCTTACTGTGATATCAGAACATTGTTGTTTTCTTAGACTTGGAACTTTAATTTCTGTCCTGCTGTGTTGTTTTTGGTTTAATCCATGGCAGCTGATACCCAGTGTAGTTGGTTATAGTGAGGACAGGTCACCTAATAGTTGATAGAGCTAACTAACAAAGCATAGTTGTTTGAATCCATGATTTTTCACTAGAAAAGAAACCAATTTCAGAAAAAAAGGTTAATTGATGCTGCCTTTTTGTTTAGAGGTGTATTGCCCATTTACCCATCTTTCATAAACTGCCAGTTTATACATGCACACATATGAAAGCTTGTGTATATACCTATGCACACTGCAATCAGCTGTACATAAACATGCAAATAAAACTTTCAAAATTATTTGTTTGCTACTGAGACATTTTAAGTATCCTTTTTATGAATGTGGGGCTTGGACACATGTTGTCTAAAAAAATGAGCACAAATCCTATAATCCATATTTGTCTTACACCAACACAGCCTCTTTCGTATGCACTGACTCCCTGACTCTCCACAATTACCATTAGATTTACTTTTCTGCATCTGTTTTGAAGCCATCCAGAGGTCATCTGGATTTCAAGCATACTGGCACTATAGGCAGTCTCACCAATTCTTCTAGTGTAAACATTATATGATCTGGCTACGCAACATGTCCAAACCTCCATTAGAGATGAACCTTTTGATGTCCAGTTCATATGCTGATGACCTATCACAGACAATATAGAAGTTTACAATACACCATTGGCAATCAGGAGGAGCTCATGGAATTTTATTTTATTTTCTCAATACATTTTTCAATAGATATAGACTCATAATGCACATATTTATTGGGACCAGGGTTATATCCGCTTTAATACCTGGGATGCAAGTCTCAACCACTCATTATTCTTCAGCAACTGCACCCCCTTATTTGCTTGCCAAATATGCAGACTGTGCTGATGTGCTTTGAAAAGGAGAAGCTCAGACCAGCTCCCCACTGATTTGGTGACTGCACAATCAATCTTATTCCTGGAGCCTAGTTTCCTACAAAACACCACTAGCCAATGTCAAATCAAAACTTTCCTGCTTGAAGGAAATTATCAACTATAGTTTTTTCAAAGATTTATAAATCATATTAATTTTGTGGATAACTTTTTATTGTGTAGCAAAATGATTTGCTGATTGAGAAGTTCATCATTTCCTCTGCAAGGGCAGATGTCAATTCCTATGTTGTTTCTTGCTCCACTTGTCACTCTGCCAAGTCTCTGGCCAGTAATCTCTTTGGACTATTGAGTAGTCTCCTCCTCTCCTCCCCACAGAGATCTTGGGATCCAGTTATTGAACTTTACTGTACATTTTCATGAGTCTGGGGCCAACATGATAGTTGAAAAGTTATTGATTTTTTAAGATTCTTCATTTTTTTTTTCCAGACAGCTTATCTGTACATTTTCTTGGATCACGGTTTATTTAATCACATCATCTTTGTCAGAGGTCCAAGTTCCACAGAGGTTTTTAGAACACTTCAATTCAACTTTTGGAATGCAACACTCTACCTGTCCTCTACTCATAATTCAGAGTCAGATGAATAAATGAAGAGTATAATGTTATGAATGAAGGCAAATATACATGTTCCAGTATAATGTTTCAGGATCCAATCTGGGTTGGTCACCAGGACCAGAAGTTTAGTCTACCAAGCTTTTGGACTCGTGATGGAGCCCATCCTCAGGGAACTTCTCTATCACATTCTGGTGAGACAGAAGTTTCCTGAGGGTGGGCACCAGCCCAATCTGAAAGCTTGGAAGACTAAACCTCTAGTCCCAGTGACCAACCCAGATTGGACCCTGCAGTATAATGTTACCTCAGAGCAGTAGGTTTAAACCTTTTTTAGGTCATGGGATTTGTTCATTAAAACAAAACTCCCAGAGCTCTTGATCAAGATAGGTGGGGCTTATGAATGTCAGAGGGGCATTGCAAATGAATGCCCTGAAGAATAGTGTCAAAATGGGAACACTGAGTGTATTTGAGGTTTCCCTCTACTTAATCCCCTGTGGAGAATTTTTCCCTCTTAATCCTGGTTAGGATAAGGGTGGAAAATACCTGTTTGTAAGTACCAAGAGGGAAAACACACAAATGCATACAGCTATACACTTCTGCCTCTGCTTTATTTCTTCAGGGGTATTTATAGCAATCTTTCTAAGTAATTAAGTGAGGGAGGAACTCTTTTCACAAGGGACTAAGGTAGAGAGGGAGTGGGGGAAAGCCCCTTTGCAAAAGACCAATGCTTAATCCCCTATGGAGATTAAAGGAAGTTTTTTTTCTTCCTTTACCATAACACCTATTCAAATCCTTACCAAACTCTTAGGTTCCATGCAATTCAGTTTGACCCTCCAATTATTAGACAAATAATTTCATTTTTGTCTAAGCTATCAGCAAGAAGCTAATCTAATCCTTTACTTAAGATTGAGTTTATTGACAATGATTCAGTTCATGGCTTCAAATATTTCAGACTAATGACTATCACCCAAACATAGTGATGAATGCTTCTAGGCCTTCCCTCATTTCAGAGACTCCCCTCCCACCCCAGGAACTTAGAGCCATTCAGTGCCTTCTTACAGATCAGCTGGATCACACACCAAGGCTTCCTAACAGCACAAATTCCATTGACAAAAATCCATCCTCCATTGCAGTAGATCACACCTGGCTTTTAATCTAATTTCTTCCATCCTAAAAATCTGGGTTCTATGTCTGTTGTACTTTTCTTCAACCAGTTGTGATTAACTGTTGCAAATTAAGTCTTTTTACTTTACAAAAATATGCTTCTACTACTTTGGGCCAATTTTTTATTTTTTTTTCCTTTTGGTTGTACTAATTGGAGCCAAATGTTGATCTTGTTCAAAGTGATAATGTGCTCCTGCTCTATATTGCCAAAATTGATTTTTGCCCATGTGAAATTGCTTCTACTCAAAGCTGCCAAATTTTGTGTGATTGATTTCATCTGAGGTGATCACATCATTTAGTTGAGTCCACAGCTACTTTTTGATAGTTAATGACAACCAGCTCTTACATGGAAACTACCTCCTACTGGGAAATTTTATTATACTGACTCCTGATTTATTGTTTTTTTCCTCCCTGCTCTCATATTCAATTAAGTTGGATTTTATTGTATTGCATGTATTACATTTTAAAAGTCTGCCTTGGTGTACATTTGTAGGATCAAAATGCAGCATATAAATGACATACAATAAAGTAAATCTTAACCTTGAAAAGCTTGTGGTATTTTCTAAGAAGCTAACTTGTTGAAATGCCAACTTATATTCAGACTAAGACATCATAACATGATTTATATCTGAGTTGGCTATAACTTTGTGATTTCAGTTCATGATTCATTCTGAATGGTTAAAATTAGTCATTTATGATATCAAGACATGTGAACAAATAAACCTGCTCCTTTCAGATCATTTATAAATTTGGTATTTTCAATGAATATGTGCATTCCCATTATTTATCTTCCCATGTATAGAGCCATAGTTGAATAATGGGCAGAGAAAGGATCCTCCCTAACGTGTCATGCAGTAAAAAGAGACTTTGTGAGATTTGTACTTTCAGACTTGCAAGACTCTGTTAATGTAACTTTCCAATAAAATAGAATTGGCTCATCTGGACATATTTCCTATCTATGTGGGAGGCTGACACAGGCCCAAAGTCACCCAGCCAGCTTTCATACTGCAAGAAGGGCTAAACTCACAGTGTCCTGATTTCTAAGCCAGCACTATATGAAGAAAAATGCTTCACTGTCTGATTCATAATATTTGGTTAGAATGAATTGGATAATTTACACTTACCTATTCTATTAATAGTTATGTGGATTGGAAATGTGTTTGGATTATCTATGGAAGTGGGACTTGCCATTTTATCTCAAGATATAACTTCAGAGGGGATATTTATGGCCTCCAGTGGTGTTAGACTGCATCTCTAATAATCTCTAGCAAGATCAGGCAGATACCAATTGGAGTTTTGCTATTTCTACCATGTTTCCCCGAAAGTAAGCCCTAGCTTGATTTTTCAGGGTGGGCCTAATATAAGCCCTACCCCAAAAATAAGCCCTAGTTTTGAGGCGAGGTGCACGCCCAAAAATCAAGCTAGGGCAGGGGTGGGAGTGGAGCTGCCCCACGTGCCATGCACCCACTTACCAGGTCTCCCATGAATCGACACCTGCCTCTACTCACCAGCCCACTTCTTCTGCGGCATTCCCTGGCCTGCATTTTGCAGTCAGAGGCCTTTCTGGAAGGCCTCTGCAGCCGAGAACCAAGCTATGGATTCAATCTATGGATTCAATCCATAGCTTGATTCTCGGCTGCAGAGGTGTTCCCAGAAGGCCTCTGATGGCAAAATGCAGGCCAGGGCTCCATTCTCAGCTGCAGAATGAAGCTGCTCCTTTGGCCGCAGAAGAAGTGGGCCGGCTGGGTGGGAGTGTCGGTGCCGCCATGGCAAGGTGAGTGGAAAAGTCACTCCCCGAAAATAAGACCTGGTGCCTCTTTTGGAGGCAAAAAAAAGAAAGACCGGGTCTTATTTTGGGGAAAACACGGTATAAGTAAAAAGCATGCAAAACCAACAATGAAAGTTGACACAAGATTGAGGGCAAAAGTTGAAAGCGTTTTACTCTCCTGATATAGTCATGATCATACAATCCCAAGGACAAGCAAATCAGAGCAAGTAACAATAATACCATATGTAAACATTCTGTGTTGGGGGCAGAAATTGATTTTTTAAGGATAATAAAAAGTGCCTGTATTATTGGTTAAAGCAGAACATGTGAACTACAAGCATTGACAGAGTTCTAGAAACCTCTCTGAACATCGTACAAATGCCAGGAAGAGAAATCTAGTCATATTTGAACAGAATAATATACTTTTTAGTCTAGCACCTGGTTAGGAGATTCCTGTGATGAGAAGTGCCTTTCTTCTTCTTTCAATAAGCAAGGCAAACCTTGTGAAGTTCTGAGTGCTTTAAACTCTGCAATGAGCGAACTGCTCATTTCCTTTCCCCAGACCAGATGGGCTGGGACAATAAGCAGGGAAAGTTTACCTCCTGCCAGCCAGCACATCTCTGCTTCCTTTCTGAAACAATAAAGCTTCACTGTGTATTTTCCACTGAATACTCTAGAGGGGAGACAAAAGAAATGGATAACAACTGAAACTCAATGATTAACGCTGTTCCTGCCTTCTCATGTACTGTCAGCACATTCTGGTATTTTGGTTTCTGTGTTTGTAGCCCCATCCAAACATCTCATCCCTAAACTTTTATCATTATTTTTAACTAAAATGTGGATGGGAAGTTGATTGACTTAAATATTTCTGTCAGATTTTTTTATGGCAAAATGATACATACTTGTGTCCATAAGGAAAATTATACTCAGAATTTAATTGTTTTACTGACTGATATCTGCATTCTTATTTTAAAATTTTAGCAATGTTTTACTTTCCTAAATATGGATAGAGATTATCTACACTAATCAATAGGATAATGGTAGCAAAAACTGCTGAGACCTATGGGAAAGGAAATTTTCAAGTGAAAATACCAACTGATTAAACACTACATTTTTTTAATTTTATTTTTTTAATTAATTAATTTTTAATTACAGTAATGTCTTAAGAAGCTTATCAGCCATTTTTGTATTAACTGTTTAATTAATTGTATTAGCTACAATGTTTCAGTATTTTTGTTGCTTTGGACAGCCATGTGTATTTCTATTCTGTGAGGTGGGTGATTTATTAATAACATGCTATGGTTCATCGCTCAGTCAGTCAGATGTTCAGACTGGATTTCTCGTATTGAGTCCTTCCCAAGGACCTGGGATAGGCGGGTGTGGATATTTGATGGTGTTAAAGGTATTGTCACAAAGCTGCCTTTTGCAATGGACTGGTGGTGATTTTGTCTATGCCAATAAGCTTCAAGTAGTGCTCTAGTTGTTTTGGGATTGTACCCAAGACACCTATTACTATTGGTACTATCTTTGCTTTCTTTTGCCATAGTCATTCTATTTCTATTTGCAGGTCTTTGTATTTTGTTATCTTTTCCACTTCTTTCTCTTCTATTATGCTGTCTCCAGTACTGCCATGTCTACTATCCATCCTTTTTTGTCTTTCTTATTGACATATTATAATTATTATTATATAAATATGTAATCTGTTTTGAGTATAATAAAACATACATTTCCCTTTATTTAATTAAAAACAATACATAAATAAATATTTCCTAACATGTTTACATGTACATAAATTTATTTATTTAATCAATTTATACATCCTGCAGATGTGATTCTAGCAACACATTAAAATTTCTACAAGGAACAATATCAATCAAGCATATTTAAAAGTATATTTAAAGCATATTTATGCTTTAAATAACAGTTGACTACCATCATCATCACATGTATAAATAATTTATGTAACATAAATGTTACAATCCTTGTTTAACAACCAGTCACTTAGTGATCATTTGAAGTTACAACAGACCCCTCCAAAGCTACTTATGATCCTATTTCAAAGTTGCAGCTGTTCAGCATTCCCAGGGTCATTCACCCTTATGACTGACTGCAGGGATGTCATAGATTTCCAGAAAGATTCAAACCTATTCTCCAAACTAATTTTTTAATCACGCTATTCTATAAAAACATATTTAATATTTCTAATGAGCTGAACAGCAGATAGGGCTGTAGTCTGACGCTGCAATTCTTTTCTTATTTGGAACTCATAATGGGAATGGATAATAGATAGATAGATAGAATAGATAGATAGATTAGATAGATAGATTAGATAGATGATAGATAGATAGATAGATAGATAGATAGATAGATAGATAGATAGATAGATAGATAGATAGATAGATAGATGAACTGCATAAGATTGCAGAGATATTATACTTGTATTTGCTGTGAAGAACATTAGAAGCTTCTTCTTTCCATTTCTTTTTATCTTTATCTTTTTTCTTTTTTCTAATTTCCTTCCTTCCTTCCTTCCTTCCTTCCTTCCTTCCTTCCTTCCTTCCTTCCTTCCTTCCTTCCTTCCTTCCTTCCTTTAAGGTTATTTTTTCATATTAGTTTTTGTTCAGTTTTATCTTTTCATTAAAACTTAAAAAAACATTTATATAAAAAGACAAAGTCTCTTGTTTCCAAGCAGAATTTAATATATATCATTTGTGTCAATTTATGCCATTTTCCTAATGCAATTTGACACAAAGATTTATAATGGCAGTTATGTATTTATGCAAATGATGCCATTTGGAATTTAATTTCATTGTTAACAGACACTCTTTGCCCCAAATAGTCCTTTAAATAGAGGCTATATTATATACTTAAATGGATAATAAGAAAGTGAGAAAAATAATATAGTGCTGGGACAAGAAATAGAATTCAGGTTTTTTCCTTTTCCCCCCAGCCAATTTTCATTTTTTTAAAATAATTTTTTTGGGTGCCCACAATGTCAAGACTCATGGCAACTGCTTGGAGAAGTTCCTACAGATTTCTTGGCAAGATTTCAGAAGTGATTTGCCTTTGCCTTCTTATGAGGGTTGAGAAAGAATGACTGGTTCCAATCATCTGTTGGCTTCATGCTTAAGGCAGGAATAGGGCTCATTGTCTCCTGGTTTCTGCTCTGGTACCTTTAGATAATATACCAAACTAGCTCTCTTCTTTAATTAACTTATAAAATATTCTTTGGATTTTTTTTATTTATTTTACAGGAAAAGGGAAATCAGAAAGATTTCAGAAGTTATGTTGAGTTTTAGCTTGGATTCTATATTGTGACATTTACCTTAATTCAACCTATCACATAACAAAATGCATCTCATTTAGAGTAAGCTGTCATTAAACAACAATGTTTAACTTCTTTCCTTTAGTTCAAAAATCTGAGACTGAACTCATATTCTACAAAAGAAGGAGTCATTAGTTAGCTAGCAGAGTTACCAAAGGTGATTTAAGGAAATGTTACACTTAAATAAGAAGACAAAGGTCACACGCAAGAGATACTTGAGCTTGTAATACGTTTATCATTTTGCACACGTCTCCTAATCGCATACAGTGGAAATCCATAGGGAGTTGATAAGTATGTATCTGTGAATTATTACTTTAGCACAGCACTATTATATTTTAGTTTTTAGCATTTTTAAAGAGTCTGTAATAGTTATGAGAGATGAAGAATCCTGAATTAAGTACTGTTGCTATACACAGAAGGATAATTTCATTTTGATAAATTGCCTCGTGCATGTTAACTAATAACACAAAAAAATTAAGTAGCATCTTATCAGTATAAAGAAGAGGTAGCACCATTATTAATGTCTAAACCATAGCGCATCTCACACAGGATTATGGTAAAGGTCAGACTATGTTTCGTTGAATTAAAAGCTATTCTGAGCTATAGCATTCCTAATCAACTCAGACCAAAAGGTGCATAGATCAGTTATAATGAGGCACCGTGAATTTAAATAAACTACATGGTTCTGTATAGTGATTTATAAATGCACTGTGGTATCCTTTTAACTCATTAGCTGTGAATGATATTACTCTATGTATTATCCCCTATTTTTTGTGGTGTAACTATTTTTAATCATAGCATTTCTTCAAGAATGTAGCTTCTGCTATTTTCTTAAATTATGCTTGGATTTAAAATATGAGCAATACACCCCTGCATGCCCTTTCAGAACTTGCCTTTAATCTGATTTATTTCTTTTGAGGTGAACATTACTAAAATGGAACATGTGAAAGCTACTGAAGTAGTTTGTCAATTAATTTTTTAAAATCATCCTGTGGTATAGCTTGATTAAAGGCAAATATATATGAACATATTTTATTTTTCCACAGAAAATTCCAAAAGACCTAGGTTGGCTTTGAACTGCACACATAAAAGATTAAGCTCCTCATACTTTCTGCTCCATAGGACAACCTTCCCACCCTGGACTCTTCTAATATGCTGACTACAGGTTCATCCTCATGTTCTCCCTGATCATAGCATGAATATGTCATTATGACAATTTTTTGTCATGATATTGCCTGTGTCATATGCCCAGTTCACATCTGAGGCAATTTCAAATTGCCTTCGACTCTTCCAGTTTTAGCCTTTGGATACTTGGCAAGGATGGCTGTGAAAGTTGGACCATAAGGAAGGCTGAACGCCAAAGAATTGATAATTTTGGATTGTGGTGCTGTGGAGAAAATTCTTTCCTTGGACTGCAAGGAGATCAAATCAGTCAGTCCTAAAGGAAATTAACCCTGAGTGTTCTTTGGGAGAAAAAATACTGAAGTGGAAGCTCAAAAACTTTGGCTGCCTAATGAGAAGAAAGGACTCATTGGAAAAGATCCTGATGTTGCAAATGATTGAAGGCAAAAGGAGAAGGGAATGGCAGAGGACAAGAGTAGTTAGTGTCATTGATGCAATTAACATGAATTTGGGCAAACTCTGGGAGAGAGGGGAGGACATAGGAGCCTGATTTGCTGTGGTCCATGGGGTCACAAAGAGTTGGACACAATTTAGCAATAATTTCCATTTTTATTGACCATTTTAGACTACTAAAGCCCTGCTCCTTCTCTTACCATCACTGTTCTGCATGAATAATTGGGTTGGGCTGCAGGGCAGATCATACACCTGGCTTCCATTGTGGCATCTATCTTTGTAATGTCTGACAGGCTTTTTCTGAAGTACTTCTCAGATCTTGCTCAGGCTCATTATAAATATGAGTTGAGCCCTCCTTTGAAGTTGATTTTAACCAGGAAAGAGAATACACCACTAGTCCCAATAGAAACAGTTTGAAAAGGCTGTTTGATTAAATTCTGAAGGAAGCAGGAAATGATGAATTTTCTGAAAATTGCAGAGTCATCCCAGGAAAAACTATGAGGCAAAAATGCCCGAGCTATCAAGAAGAGCAGGGAGATCCGAGCTGGAACCCATACTCCAGTTTATTTTCATGTGTGGCAAATGATAAGGGATTTCAGGAGAGAGAGGAAGTTGCCTAGTGAATTTCAGTTGTACAAGTTAGGTATTGTGCTTATTGCTCTATGAATTTATGTATGTGGGTATGTGTGGGTGAGAGAGAGAAAAGAGCAAGAACATAACTTGATATGAAATTGCATTGCCTGTAATCCAGAATGTCTCTTCTCTTCTCTTCTCTTCTCTTCTCTTCTCTTCTCTTCTCTTCTCTTCTCTTCTCTTCTCTTCTCTTCTCTTCTCTTCTCTTCTCTTCTCTCACCACAATCTTGGTAACATCTGCAGATCAGATATTATGGAGAGATGCAAAGTCCTTTTCCTCCCTTCCTATCATCTAATTCAGCAAATCTTAATTTGCAGAATGTTTCAGTCTGTTATCAGTTTGCTATGGCTGTTATATTGTTAACTGTTTATAAATTTGTTATATTTTGATACCGCACTCTAAAATTCAGTAACCAAAACTAGAGCATGGTTCTGTTCTCTGTTAGAAATCTTAATCCTGCAAAGTTGAACTGACCCAAGGTCACTTTGAGATTTACAGTAAAATGGGGATTTGAAGCAAGTTCCTCTAGTTCTACTTGGGTGCTTTAACCTCCATTCTGTTCTAATTCTTAAGGGAATTATTAACATTGAGATTAAATTTTATAGAACTAAATGCTGGCCTTTTCTTGATAGTACTGCATCCTTCATGGGAACTAGGGGAATTACCTTCTCAAACCTCTCAAGAATTCCTTTGGGGAGGCCTTAGATCTAATTTTGACAACTGTAGCAGATACAGGAAATTATTTCTTTGCAACTTTCCAGATAGAAACACTTCCTTCATGAGAAGACCAGTAAATAATACCATGTGAAAGTTACCCAGTTCTCACATTAGTTTCGAAAGTTTCAGAGGCAATGCATGGTCCTTTCTTGCTACTTCTGGAAGGTTGAGGCCATGGTGAGAGCACACACTCTATTTTCGCATAGCCGTTGCAGCCTGCAAAAATCACATGAGAATCAGACATGCTTTCAAGAATAGTTGTTGTCAGGAGTTGGTTAAATGCTGGCGTATCAATCAAAATGTCCCAGATTCGCCACTACTGCTTTGGATGCTGAGATAACTGGCATCAAAATGACCCACTTTCCATCTTTCTCCCTCTGCTGCTACTGTTATATATTCATATACTCAACAAATTGGTTAGTGGGGCATCTTTACACCTTAGTAAGCAAGGCATGTGGATGAACCCTTAACATCCTAAATTGAATTTTCTCCGTATGAACTGTTTCCCCCCCCCAATACTGTGGGAAATCTAATCAGTATAATTGTGTCATCAAGACCTGAATTCATTGTATAGTTAATTATTCTAATATGTGTCAGCTTTATGCTTTCTTTTTTCCTTTTGTTTTCTTTTTCTTTCTGTTATAGATTAAAAGCAATGAAGCAATTAGATACATAGGAAATTAAATAAATAAATACATATGTGCAGTATATACACTTCACTTAGAGGGAAACAAAAGAAAGAATGTTTGCAACTGTCTATAATTTCAATCTGTGTTATTCACGACCCAAGAGATTCCAGAACAGTAGGTTAAAATAATGTGAGGAAAAGAAATGTTCTTCAGCATACCAACATTAGAAACAATTATTTTTTTAAAAAAGTAAAATGTTTAAAATATTCACTGTAAATGTAGCTCTGCAAAACATTCCATTCCTTAGGTTTACAGCAATATCCAAGCAATAATACTAAGCAACTACAGGTAGTCATTTACTTACAACCACAATGGAGTCCAAAATTTCAGTTGCTAAGTGAGACAGTTGTTAAGTAAGTTTTGTCCCATTTTACAACCTTTCTTGCCACAGTTGTTATGTGAATCACTGTAGTTAAGATAGTAACACAGTTGTTAAGTGAATCCCCAATTCGCTTTGCTTGCCAGAAGGTTGGAAAAGGTGGTCACCTGATACCAGGACACTGCAACTGTCATAAATACGAACCAATTGCCAAGCATACAAATTTTGATTATGTGACTGTGGGGAATGCTGCGACAGTCAAAAGAGTGAAAAACAGTCACAAGTCACTTTCAATGTCGTTGTAACTTTGAACGGTCACTAAATGAACTGTCGTAACTCCTGTATATGGTTCATTTGGTTGGTTATTAGGGTGGTCTCTACACATTCTTTCACCCAATTGTTTTTTTAGTATTAGCTTTCCTATTATGTTCCTGCAAAGCTAAATCTGCCTAAAATTATTTAAAATCATTCCAGGTTTGCTGCACTGTGTCTGTGAAGCATCTTTATGGAAAACCACAAGGCTTCTGAAGCAGATGCATAATAGAAATTTACTATCAAGTCATCTGAGTGCAATGTAAGTAGCATATCGTATATTCTCACAAATTGTCTTATGAAAGGAAAAATTGCAATAGAAAGTGAGCTCTCTAGGAAGAAACTTTACAAATATATTAATCCTGCCTGCTGCATAAGTCTCTTCTGGATGAAAAATGTCTATGAATGAACATGTACATTAAAGCAAATACTAAAAATGATCACGTTCAGCTCCATTTTGAAAATGTATTTATTTTAGAATATGACAGCTGGCCTTAGCTATCTGCTGTGTGTATTTGGAAAGTCCTTTTACCACTGAATTATAGATTCTCAAGCTATATGAAAAACTAGCTCAAATTCTCAGGTGTTCTTCAAATATCATCAGTTGTCTCTTGGTTACATAAAATTTTAGAATCCCAAGTTTGTATTCGGAAAGAAAATATTTGGAAGAAAATATTAAACTCCATGGCAAATGCTGAGCCTGCATATGCATGAGTTAAAAATATGATAATATGAAGGCACATGCAAACCCTTTGTGTCTATATGCCTAGTTTCTCTGAGATCTTCATACATTAAGTCCTGGAGTTTATAGATAATTGTGTAAGCATGAATGAATTTAGAAATGATTCTGAAGGCCATTCATTAAGACAATATTTCAGTAAAGGGAGATCTATAAGTGCATTGAGCTGTAGACATTTACAGTACAATCCATACTTATTTTGGAGTTTAGCTATGAAGATCTACATAGATACTGTACTTTATATCCATGGGACCTTGAGTTGGGACTTTGTGCATGCTGTCACCCTAGTTACTCTTCTTTCCTTTCCTTATGTATAAGAATGTATGAAAATGGCTCAATACTATTCTGAGTGCCTTCAATTGTGCAATTCTATCTCTCATTGGTGTCCGATTTTTATTCATAATATTTTGCCACACTGAAGAACAACATTGACCTCTGCTCATAATAGACTTTTGGAATATCAATAGTTTCATATGCAGTGTAAAATTATGCACAGTTGGTCTTCCCTCTATCATCTATTTTGTCAAGGAGGACATTTGTATGCTTCTCTGGATATAAAAACAAGTCTTCTTTCATATTACCATTCTATCACAATACAGGCATTTTCATCAGTTTGCAGTTGGCACCAGCATTATTAGTTAATGTATCCCCTTTTGGTATAGCTACTGCTCTGGCAATCTTTATTGAAAGTCTGGCCACACTTACTCATCTCCTGTTATCAAGCCTGCAAAATCTGTGCCAGACAAACAAAGGTTGTTCTGTGAAATTAAGATCATTCTCTTGACCTTACGGTTCCTAAGACATTTGGTCAACTTGGAGAAGCCTTTAACATTTTTTTTCTATCCTATTCGTCAGGGAGGCCCTTCAATTTTGTCTCTGCAATGGCTTATTTTCTTTTTTTTCTAAATATATTTTATTAGATTTTTATAGGGGTAAAAGGGTTACATCAGAGTGCTTAGGAACCACCGTGGAGGTGGGTATATTGAACATCCAAAAAAAGAGAAAAACAATCACAAATATATAGCCCAAATCAATTCATTTAAAATTCCCTCTCTAATTCCCTCATTTAGTCTTGCATATTCAGATTAATACATTTCTATATAAGCTTCAAACAATCCTATCAAATATCACTCACATTTCAATTCTAAAGATCCAGGTCCTGTTTTTAAGCTTTACTAACTTACAATTACCATGTTCCAATTGGCCTTAGATAGACATATTATTAACACTTCGGGTATCCTTTTTTTTTTACATAGTAATTATATCTGGTATATTATTTCCGCAGTAATATTCTTATATTTTCTTCATTAATACCATTTCTTCTCTTGTCACCCATCCCTCTTATTCTCCTTCTATTTCAAAATAATTATCTTAAAGTAAAAATATCAAACCAACAAATAGATTTCTATCTAATTTAAGTATATATTCTATCAGTTCATCTATATCTATGAAAATCTTTTTAAACCAGTAAATAAAGTTTACCTCTCCAGTAATTATCATGTCTAAAACAAAGTATTATTACAAAGGGTATCCTCTTAGAAATTTCACGTGCTCCATTAGTTATTAACTCAGTCAAAAAATCAAAGCCTTTTTAAACCCATTAAATAAAACTTTAAAATACATTTTTAAATGTAACTCTAGGTTTCTTTCTGTGCCATAACGGTTTCCATAATAGAATTCCTGCGTCATCAAACCACAATATTAAAAGGTCCATATTCTTTAACGCTTCAAATTGGTCAAAGTTCTCTTTCCTTTCTTCTAGTAGCCTTTGGATGGTAAAAGCCGTTTTATTCCATGTTATATTTGCCAGTTGTTTATCCACCTTTTCACAATTTTCAATAACTTGTATCTGAGTGTCAGTCTCTGTTGATGTTAATGCTTCAGACATCTCCGTTAAAGTTATTCTTTGATCATCAGGCTTCTCCATAGATTGCGTTTGGAGTTGTATAAAGTTAATTTGTTCTTTGGTTTCCACAGTTTCTCTCAGTGTAGTTTCATAGTTGAGTTGTTGACGTGGTTCCTCTTTAGGTTGTACATATTGTTCACTAATCTCTTTGGCGCCAATCTGCTTCTTCTGCGCTGTCTTTCGGTCTATAATTTGATCTGTCAAAGTTTGAAAGTAAGAGTTCATATCCTCTGTGGCTTCCAGAATTTTTTCCAATATGAGCTCATAGTCCAGCTGTGTGTTAGGTTCCATATCAGTAGTAGAAAGATTTTTTAATCTTTTAGAGAAGGCTCTATTTCGTAGAAATCAAACAAATGTTCACCTCCAATTTTCAATAGACCAGCTGTTTCAGTTATCTTATGCTTATCATCTTTTGAAGGTCATAGCCATTCCCAGCCATAAAAAAATATACAGTTGCAGTACCACTTTTCGACACAAGATGTCCTCAGCAGACCATAAAATCTTTTTTTTCTTTCCAAATTAATAGATTTTTTATTTTTCGTGTTGAAAAAGATGAAGAAAGGCCTCTCCAAAGTAATAGATGCGTAGTTATAACAATAATAATCAAGAATAAAATGTTTTCAGGTCCCCTCAGTATTCCAAAATTTAAGTAGTCCATAACTGGTTTTTTTTTCTTTTTTCTTTCCCAATGCTGTTTTTCCCGAATGCCCAAACACTGCTCCCTCACAGCAGGGAAGTAATTCAAACACAAAAGCTTTTGACAGGAGAGTAATTAGGGAAAAAAGGGGTAGGAAAGGTCTCACCCGGATTCTCCACGGGGGTTCTTTACGCTTAGTTGTTCTTCTGGCTTTCAGCTGGTGCGACGAAGTGATCGTCCATTTTGCTGGCCGAACTTTTCCTCCGGTGGCCCTAAGGAGATAGCTCGAACTAAGGAGAGCTGCCGCTCTTCCCCAGTCAAGCAGGAGCCTCCTCAAGCGGTGGTCGCCTCTACGGGGCGACTTTCGACCCGGTTAAGGGTCTACCGGCGAAGGGAAAGCAGCCGGTGGGAGAGACGGCTCTCTCCGTGCGACTGCGCGTGTCGCGATCCGGAACCGGAAGCCTGCAATGGCTTATTTTCCATGGGATTGCATGGTTGCCTTTTTTCAGCAAATTGGTTTGGGATGATCATTGTTTTTCTGCTATGATTAGTTATAACTTATTAGGTTATATATGAAATTGTTCCTTCCATAGCAGCACAGCTGGGTTTTCAATAATTATTGGTTATTGGTTTCCTGTGTATCCCTTTCACCCTACCATCATACACTCATCATTCCCCTTTAGTCAGAAACAGGGAAAAGGAATTTCTGGATGTTGTATGTCTGGGATGACCATAGGGGACAGGTTGGTCAATGACAACTACAGTCTCATGTTGTAAACCTCAAATGTACTGCTTGCATGAAAGGGTACTGCTTGCAGCTGGTGTCACAATGGGACAATATTGTTTTCATCATTTTGATGAAGGGGTCAGATCCTATGGACGCCACTGCACAAGCCCACCTTCATTGCTCAGGGAGACTTCTCTATGTATGAATCTGATGTGTTGTATTTCAAAATGCTCTATTATTTGGTCAGGTGATCTTTAATAGTTCCTAGAAAGTTTGAATTGACTTTAGTCCTTGGAATATTTTGAATGTATGGCCAATCTTTCCTGCTGTAGTGTGGCCATGTTGAGGAATCTATGAATTTTTATTTCTTTTTAAATCAAAATTCACCATTATGTCCATATTCTACACAGAAGTTAATTTTAACTTTGATTTATTGAAACAAATCAACTTTATAAACCCAGCTTTGAATGTTACTTACACTAGTAAAAATAACAGCAAGTGTTCATCACAGTTATCCAAGGTTATATCTTCTTCTGAGCTCTGTTACAGAAGTGGGCAATGGTGGGACCTGGGAACTTCAGACCCAGTTAAAATTAATTTTTGTTAGGCTCACAGACATCCTGTGTTGAAATACTTGCTTTAAATTATCCCAAGTCATGCTTCATATTTGTTCTTCCCAAAGAATGTAATTTTAGGGGAAGTTCTGATATTACAATATAGATTTATATAGTACCTTTTAAAGCAAATTAATTTTATTCATATGTCCCAGGGTAATGCACAGATTATTCCATTCTATATTATATGAAGAAATGTTCACCAGAAGGAGCAGCCAGTTTTCTACCCCACCAAGTGGTACAGACCATTTCTGAAAAATAAACTTAACATCTGCCTTTCTGAAGAGCCAGGAGTGTCAGTAAGCAGAATTACTGTTACTAATAAAAAAGAACTTTCTTGTAATTCTCACTTGTCATGATTACAAAATAGGATTTCAAAAATTTCCCAACATCTTTGGGGTGTCATGTTTAAAAGTAGGCTGTCCTTCTAGTTCTGAAGTCCATCTTTTGATTTTTCTTCTTCTTCCAGATATAGAATATACATGATTTGACTGTTTCAAAATGGACAGATCTATTAATGTGAAAATGTTCAAAAAAGGTAAAATAAAGAGGAACACATTATTAGGTGTGTATGATTTTAACATTATTTAACAGCATAGCAATCTAAATTAAACTAAACTAATATATTTAAGACCAAAGAGTAACAATTATACATTGGTATGCCTTCTTTTTGGAATTCCAAACCACACTTAAGAACATTATGAAATACATTGTGTCTTATTCTTCTGTTCTGAACAGGACGGAGTGGAAAAATAATTTCACGCTGCATATAATCCATTTGGTATGAAAGAAACTTGAAAATTATTTAGTTACAGATTCTCTGACCAGACTTGCAAAATAGCATACATTATGTTAATAGGCAACTATTTGAAAATGAACTTGAATATTAAACACAGGAAGTTTGAGTTCTAACATGACAGTAGGTATTAATAGACTGTCAAGAAAATAGGTTTGCTTTAAGAGTTTTAGTTCTCTTAATTACTTACTAAATTACTATCACCTCTTTCTCCTTTTTAAGTTACTTTCTCAATTATTATCAGCTAAAAGTGCAGTTCAGTTAAAGTACAATGTTTGGATTTAACACCATTTAGTAACCTAGAAGTCAATGAGATTAAATAGGCTTATATCTACTGTAGAAAAAAATTGTGCATCATCTGGATAATGAACACAAAGAAATGTAAAAACATAATTTATATACTACTAAAACCTTTTGTCTGTTTGTAACTTTCATTTGGGCAAAATTGGAAGATATAAGACAACAGTTATTGAACCAAGGTAACTCAAATGGGCTAACTTACAGAATGCCAGGATCCATGACTCCCATGTGAATGAAATTTGGGGATGTTGTGGCCCTTTCAGCACCACTGCACTACAGCTGCTTCAGTGTTATATGATCTTCATTTCCCATGCTCCCTGATAGCTTCCAAGAAGTCAGTGGGGAATCTGGTAGAAAGTTTATCAGGATTGCCAAGACTCCTTGCAACCTTTCCAGTAGCAAAGTCTTAGTTTATGGGAAGCTTGAAGAGAGAAAGTCAATAGGGAAGCCAGCAAGGAAACTCGCAGGATACTTGGGCAAGTTCCCCTACTCACATACCCTCCCTTAGTCCCTCTGTGCTCACACCATGCTGGCCATTCATGCAACCACTCACTCCTAACCCACTCACAGTAGCCATTTATCTACCTGCTGACTTTGGATTTGCACGTTCCTACCAGCTTTGTGATCCTAATTTAAGCAAATGGGAAAGGTGTGAGAGGAAGGAGGGAGGGAGGGAGGGAGGGAGAGAGGGAGGAAGGAAGGAAGGAAGGAAGGAAGGAAGGAAGGAAGGAAGGAAGGAAGGAAGGAAGGAAGGATTTCTGATGCTCCTTGCCAGCTTGCCACAAAGAAACTGATAGGAAGTCGGAAGTCGCTCCTCTCCCACTGTTTTTTTTTTTTTGCCTATCCAAGGTATTTCTGGTTTTTTTTTGTTTAAATAAGATAATAATATAGATATATGGATATAATAGAATTATGGGTATACAATATAATAATATTTTTCAGTAGCTTATCAGAATGGGTGGGTAGAAAGGAATCTTAAGTAACCACAAAGGAAGTCAAAAAGGTTATGTAATTATGTACTTCTTTGGTTTAAAAAATCATTTTGTTGAACCTTCTGCAAAACTTCCCTACAATATCAGCATGAGAAGAATAGCATATTTTAACTATGTTTAACATCCTTTTCTTGTCTGCCATTTTAGTTGTTGCCTTGTACAGTGACCATTCACAGTTACAGCAGTGATGAAAATATAACTTTGCAACAAATTGTTCCACTTACAACCTTTGCAGGTCTGTAAAGCGAAGGAAAGCTAAAATAGGATCATAAGACAGATGGTTTCACTTAGTGATATGTCAGGTATGCCATCATAAATAGCATCATTGAACTAGGAAATTCTAGGAAAGAAGCCAAAGAGTCTAGGATTCACGTGATAATCTCATCCACCTTTCCAGGCCATGGAAGACAACCAAAGGGAAATAATACAGTAACTGAATTATTATATAAATGCTTTCAACAGGAATTGATTGGAACAAAATATGTTAAATCTGCTAATATTTTCTTTGATGGGGCAAGCTAGATCAGGAGGGCTTTAAATGAAAGTTTCCAGAAAATGGCCAAATTGTAGTAATTGTGCTGTTACACAATGATGGACCTCAATATGCTTGGTTTCTATTGTAAGCAGAACTTTTATTCTAGATTTGTTGTATTTTAACTTTGGTTTAGGGATTTTGAGTCTTGATTCTACATGAACAAAGCAACTGATGGCACTTTTAATTGGGCTGCAAGACTGAGAGAAATATGGGTTATCTTACCAACAATGTGGCTACTGCATTCTGGACTAAATGAAGTTTCCATATTATCCCCCCAAACTACCAATGTAGTATATATTGTAGTAGTCAAGTCATGTGGTGACCTGCTTGTGGGTTATTATTGAAGTTGAACAAAACCTCCCAAACTCTGGGTTCTACCTACTCCTTTTATATTTTTTTCTAACTGAAAGAAAGCAAACTACCAAACAGGAACAAAAAGTCTTGAATGCTTTTGTCTGAAAATTTCTGTGCTTTATTTAAATAAGGATAGGCCTGACTACCTCTACTTATTAGCTTAGGGGAAATTTCCTGAGAGATAATAGAGTGCTATTTTAGTTAGAACTATGATTCTGTTGGTTAATAGACAAAGATGAGTTTTTGAATTGATGAATTTTATTTTAAGGAATAAAATAATATAAATTAAATTTATAAGTATAAAATAATATAAATTAAATTTATAAGAATAAAATAATATAAATTTATAAGGCCTCTGATTTATAAATGCCCAATTATATCATGGTTCTGGGTGGCACACAATAGCAAAAATTGAAGTAAAACAATCCACACAATACAAAATACAAAAATAATATATGGAGATACAGGCACTATGTCACTAATCAGAACCTGCCAAGGGTCCAGCCAGGCCTTAAGAGATAGTCTAAATAAGGTCAGAGTGGAGACTGAATTATTCATCATCTTTATCTGAAATTTAGAAAGACATTCAGATCAGGACATTTTTTTTCATATTTTTTTTTCATTTTTCTTGGCCATTCACTTTGTTAGTGTCTGATTAGTTGTCTACTACTTCCCCTATAGCATCTTGATTTGTCATAAGAAATTACTGTAGCATTCATTGTTCCTAATAAATATAGATAGCACAATCTCTTTTCCAGACTAGAATCTAAGCTCAGGGCCAAATTCCCCATTCCTTTATTATATTTTTTTCCTACTATACACACAGAGAACTATTTGATTTAAGAATACTTAATAAAGCACATATTGAGCCAGTGACATCCACAGGAGGTAGAAGGTGTCAAAACAAGCAGGATGGTGGGCCACAGCATTTCCAATCAAACATGTACAAAAGAGGTAGGGATTGGATTTTGGTGACATAACTGCTGTCTTTCCTGTTTTGACTGCCATTTGCTTTGATCACAAAGTTTAGTTCCATACACAGGCTTGGGTTGCCAGTTTTTATTCATTGGTCTCGGAGGAAATACAATGAACTTTGAAACGTATGAATCAAGCGGTTCTATAAGAACCCTTCATCTTTTAAGAATTTTCACTTGAATATCTAGGCTGTTGACTATTAACAAGTAACCTGGGATCATGGTGAGGATCTGTGGAGATTCTGCAAGTAGATCATGCTGCACACACCCAAAGAAAAACAAAAACAGAGGTTTTTGGAAGTAAAGCTACAGGTGGCATATATCTAGTTGGCTTCCCTTGGGAAGTGGGGGAAAGGCTCAGCAGCATTGTGAGAATAAGGTTTGGCAACTCCTTGGCCCAGCAACTTCCATGAATTAACTGAGCTTTCACATTGGTTGGAAATAACAGTGCTACATAAATTCACATCCCGATATATATTGGGTATACTTCCTTTCATGAAAGAAGGAGCTATAGCATAAGCCATAGCCAAAAAGAAGAGTGAGCACACAAATATTGGCAATACAAATTTCCTTTTAAACTATCAACACTAGCAAAAAAAAAAGATATTTGGAGCATTCCTTTCCAATTTGATGAATATATTTATTAGATTTATGTACTTTCTTTACTCAAGGTCAAGATGGTGCTCTGTCCTGTGAAATCAATTAGAATAAGAGTGACTAACCCAAAGTCATTCGTTGAGCTGTGAATTATGGGAAAGAGAATGTCTGAGATGGTTGGATTGTGGCCTGATTGAGGAGTTAGGATTATAACTTTAATTGCTTGTAACTGTATAAATTGCAAATCTAGAAAGTAGAACTGCTTTAATTGCTCCCAGGCCCCATTCCCATTAGATCAGAGCCTTTATGTTTGTAAATTTATACTTACAAATGTTTGTCAATCTATATATTTAAAAATCCACCTTGAAGTGATATATTGATGGTAGAGTTAAGTGGTGATCTCTTGGAAAAGGCAATAAGATTTGAAATGCTGCTTGCTGACTGAAGACACAGCTGCTTTGATTGGCATTCTGAGAATGGGAGACCATCTGTGAGTTGTCAGTGCTACTGTTGCCTCTATCTGTTAAATAACTTTACAAATGTAGCAAAAATGTGGATTAGGTTAGGGATACCATTGGCTGCAGCACACATCGCTCTTACGCACAGAAATGGATTCTGTGCCTGGAATGCTTTGTTGCTTAGCTGCTTGAAAATACTCCTTTGCTTCCAGGCAGACCAGAGACAGTTTCCTTGTAGTTAATGGCAAAAACAGTGGGAAAAGCTGAACAGACATACTCAGTATCTTATTTTTTACTGTTATTGTTTATAGTGAAAACAGCTTAATGACAAAAGCTTCAAAACTCAGGAAGATGCAAGCACACAAACACCTGCATGTAATCTTTGATTGGCCTGTTAGAAAATTATCAATTTATACTTCCTCCTCCTATTTTCTCTACAAAACAACTCTGTGAGGTGAGTTGGGCTGAAAGACAGTGACTGGCCCAATGGGATTTCATGATTAAGGTGGGACTAGAACTCACAGTCTCCTGCTTTCTAGCCTGGTGCCTTAACCAAACTAGACCAAGCTAATGGAGAATGCCATGTTTTCCCATTCATAAAACTCAAAGTAATTTTCCAAAATTGCCTCTAAATTTAATGCATAGCAGGTTAATAGTTAACAGTAAACACAGAATGTTTTCTCCTCTGTCCCTCTCTCCCTTCTTTCCCAAAGCATATTTCTGTTGAAAGAGCAGAGCATTACAGTAGACCGGATGTTTTAGGTCATTTATTTTGTTTTTGCTCTGGGTCATTTTACAAAAGCACGTCTGCTCTTTAGTGTTCAAATGAGAGCCATTCTTACTCCCCAGATATTACCCAGAAGCACTCAGAGGGCTGTAATGATTAATACCATCACAGTCCAGCCACAAACCTTTCTGGCGCAGATAATGCCAGCCAGCAAGCACGCTTGACACTTTTAATGTATAATTAAGTAGAAAAAGTCAGCACTCAGTATGCAAATTTTTCAAAATGATAAATGATGCCATCCAGCAGTAGGGATTGATTTGGTGTAAATGAAACTAATTAAGGAAATGTCAAACATAATTAATAAAACAGGTTTAAGCTGCAAAACATTGTCAATTGAATGAATGAGGAGGCATTGGCTCCCATTGTTTCTGCTTTATTTAGGGCTTGTGTTTAGCTTGTACTCTGTTCCTAAATGCACTCTTTCTACCTCACACCCTCCACAACCAATTCCCAGAGAGGGGGAAAATAAATTTGCTTGTCTCTCCACTGACTGCAGAAATTAATTGTAGAAATCTTGTCCCATCCAAGTGTTACATTCACTCACAGGACATTAACATAACTAATTTGAAAGAGCCCAAATGACTGCATAATAGAGCACTGTCAGTATGGCTGACAGTCTTTGGTCATACCAAATTAGCTTGGTTTTCTAATTGAAATTTTTTTCCCCCCTCAGACATGCTCACACATGTACTCCCCCCTGACATTTCCTCATTTTTCCCATTCTTCCACTATTCATTTTTGATAAGAACAAAGGTTTTATAATTTACAAAAAAGTGCTTGACCTATAATTATTAGGAGGAAATTAGGGGAGCTGGGAAAGTCAGATTTCGTTCTGGTAATGATGCTAGAGACCTGGCCTCCTCGGGGAACTGGAAGAATAATGGAATCTTCTATTTTTACGGACGACCTGTGCACTGGTGCTGACTCTCACTGTGAATCCACTTTACCTTTTAGATCACTTGCTTAACACTAAAAGTGCCAACAGAATCACAGGCCATTATTCCAAATGTCATTCTGTGCCAAAGCCATTTCCAGTGCCCTTCCCTTCAAATGAATGAATCAAGGAACATCTGCCAGTTCGGTTATCTCGTCCTTGTAAATCTTCTGTAAGAAGAGTTTAACATAACTTAATTTGTACTCACTTTGAGTAAAAGAGGTTACTGAGAACTCTTCAGAAATACAGAGATGGGATCTTAGCTCTTTAAATGAAAGAGATTTGTGCCTTAATGCTGTTAAATATGGGAATTAATATCCCTCTCCCTCCCAGTAATGAAGACTTTTTCTGTTCCTGTTCATCCAGCAGAAACTGTGCCCTTTTCTTCATGCTGGAATCTTTGCTTCCAGCAGATCTTTTTAAGTCAAGAAGTCTATGCACAGGGTGGAACACATTGGGGTAAAGTTTTATTATCATTCATTGTTGCATTGCAGGAAATGTTCTTAATAGAGCAGTTCATTGTTCTTATGGCAAATGTTTTGCATCCAGGAAATAGCAGAGGACCACTAAAGAAATAAATCAAAATTCAAAACTTATTCTAATAATGAGTTATGAATAGAGATTGTTGCAGAAATTCATTATCAAAATCCAAACTTGCAAAACACCTGGATGTTTATGGAATATTCCCATGACTATCTAGCTAGTACACTTAATAAATTAAGAGGGAATTATGAGGACTGACCATATATAACTTTAATATTAAAACACAGAAGTAATATAAGAAAACCAGCCAAACATTAATTGAAAAGCTGCTTGAGATGCTGTGATAATGCAAAGGTGGTGTAGTAGACTCAGAATATTTTCAACTGAAGCACTCTTTAAATATCTGGTGCCATACTCCTTTGTTATTACAACAAGAAATGTTTTAGATTAGTCATTTGATGATATACAAAAGTATAAAACCAATACAGAAAAAACAGTAGGACATAATCATACTAATGCTCACCTCTGTAGTTAACCCCAATCTGTTCTAGGTAGTCTATCTTCTTTGAAATCGCTTTTGATATAAAATTTGCAGTTTTTAATCAATATGCAGGTTTGTTCCATGCAAGAAGTAGAAAAGTTTTTCCTAGCTGTCCCAATAATTTTTAGTTTTTAAATAGGTTCTAAGTAAATGGCCCCTTCTGCAGAAAATAGCTTGCAATCAAATAGGATAAAAGCAATGTCCAATAGCTGGTACACCATAGGTACAAAGTCTTCTTTCAAATGGAATTCCATGAAACCTCTTATGCCTTATTATGGAATCTAGTTGTTCAGAATGTGCTCTAGAGAAAAGCTGTTGTTGAGGCATGTAAGTTGCTAAATGCTTTTTTACCAGGGAAGCTGATTTGTGTTAAGCCAGCCAGTTCAAGGACTTAGCATATTTAAGGAATGCAGTATTATTTTGAGCAGACACATCCTGAAGCTTTGCCATTTTTCATTGATTTTATGGCATTTGATATTTCCTCCACTAAGATATCTGGCATTTCCTTTTTTGTGGGTATTGTTACTTTTGAGTGATCTTGATCTTTGTAAAGCTCTGAATATATTTTTAACATTTGCTGTCTTATTCTACACACAGAACCTTCTTCACATTTTAGTGCAAAAGCCTTCTTTTTTGTATTTATAAGTTTGCATTTTGCTCAATTAATCCTTTTGTTTTCTTCAATTGCTTTTTTGCATTAAACTGATGTGTTTCTTGGATACGTTTTCTTATGCTCTTGCAAAGTTCAACCTACTCCAGTTTATTAGTGAAACTCAGTATTCTTCATTGTCCGTCAGTTTTTTGTTAAATCAATAGTTTCATCAGAAATTTTTCACTGTACAGAGTGTTTTTCCGGTGGTACTATAGATGTAGCAGATTTAAGGATGTTTTTAACTATTGGTTCATTTTGGTCCATAATTTTCATCTCTTCCAAATCTAGATTAATCTCAAAATCACTGTTCTCCTCAAACAGTTTATCACTCTTTATTTTTGTTTTTCATGACATCTTTATCATTTTCATACTCTCTTTTCTACAGTTTATCTTCATTTTAGCTTGTACCATTCTATGGTCACTTCCAACATTAAAATGATTGATGACAGTACAATTGCATAATACGGTTTTATCATTTGACACGATGTAGTCAATTTTGCTTGTGTACCCAGATGGGCTCTTCCATGTCCATTCTGCTAGCTTTTTTCTTGTAAAATGAGTTCATGATATAAAGTTCATGATATCATGTGACTATTTTGTTTGAATTAGATGGGTTTGGCCTTCCAAATCTGTTTGAATCTTGATATACAATTGATTACATCAAAATCAAATCCAATTCAAATTTCATCAATAATTTGAATTGGATTTGACTTTATTCAACTAGGCCATTTCTAATCAGAATATTATCCAATGCTTTCTTGAAACTAAAGTATATTATGTCTATTGCATTACCACAATCTATTAAAGAAGGTGTTCGATCCAAAATAGTATGACAAAACTTTTCTTAATAGATCTATTCTGAATTAAACTATTTATTGAAGGCTCATAAAATAATCAATTTAGGACACCCTGTACAATCTTCCCAGGTATTAATATAATACTGATAGTTCCTTGGGTCCTTGTCAACTTTTTGAACATAATGTTCAATAAAATATTGAGAAAAGTAGATAAATGATTTTGAACTGAAGAAAAAATATGGATTGCAGAGGTGGATGAAAAACAAGAAAGCCAACAAACTAGATCTGAATATCAACTAAATAGATAAAAATTGTTATGTAGCAGGTCACAGTTAGCAATACTTTAAGATAGCAACCAGAAATGAGAACGGGCATGTAGGAGGTCACATTTGACTCAGCAACTTAACAGATCAATGAAGCAACAATTGAGCTGAAACGTGATGGGATGCTGATGAAGTAGGACTGGTAAAGGTTAAAAGAACAAGTTGCTCAGATCTCTATCAGAAGCCCCCTAATTCATGCCTGTAACTATCATCTATGGAATGTTCCTTCTTTCCCAGTCCCCATGCATTACTTGGCCTGAGGGTAGCAGAGCAAGTGAATCGATGTATAATGCTTAATGAAATGCAATAATAAACTCTTTGTATTAATTTCTATGTACCCTTTGAACATTTAATTATTGTGTAAGATTCTATACCAGGGGTCTTCAAACCTGACCCTTTTATGACCTGTGGACTTCAACTCCCAGAATTCCTCAGCCAGGCACGCTGGCTGAGGAATTCTGAGAGTTGAAGTCCACAGGTCATAAAAGGGCCAAGTTTGAAGACCCCTGTTCTACACTCTTATATCTCTTTGAAAGTCTGTCCCTGTATTCACTAATAAATGCCCTTACCATTGGACACTTATGCACCACTGTTTTGGCCACCTGAATCCAGGTGAGTTAGGTAGATTGCAAAGGAGACAATCCGGACCTGTATCTTAGTAGGAAATTTGAAAGAGCAAAAAAGTACAAATGGAAGAATTTGGAACAATAGGAATGTCTATGGAGATTCTCAGTCATCCAGGTCATGGTTGTCCTAAAGATGCCTTTTTCACAAGGCAACTGGACTTTCTTGTTTTTCTTTGAAGACGTTTCGCTTCTCATCCAAGAAGCTTCTTCAGCTCTGACTGGATGGTGGGGAATGGCAGGATTTATACTCCTTACATTTTGATTCTTACCACCCACTGGAACACAAAATGGGAGTTATCAGAACCCTACACAACCAAACTGAAGGCCTACCTACCAGCAAAAATGGAAAAGAAAAAGAACTAAAACACATCAAGGAAGCCCTCAGAACTTGTGGCTATCCCAAGTGGGCCTTCATCAAATCTCAAAAAAGACCCAGCAGGAGCTCCTCTATAACAGACAACAATAAACAGAACAACTTAGTCATTCCATACATTGCAGGAGTATAGGAAAAGCTCAGGAGGATCTTCAGCCAACACAACATATGTGCACACTTCAAACCCAAGAATATACTAAGGCAGAAACTTGTCCACCCCAAGGACAAAACATCCAGACAAAACGGAGCAACGTGGTATATGCAGTACAATGCAATGAGCCAGGTGCAGATCTGTACATTGGGAAAACGAAACAAC
The DNA here is from genome assembly GCA_023970755.1 of Azemiops feae. Lineage (NCBI taxonomy): Eukaryota > Metazoa > Chordata > Lepidosauria > Squamata > Viperidae > Azemiops > Azemiops feae. The sequence goes on along the minus strand of JALGBA010000927.1, from coordinate 40,896 downwards.
AACTTCATAAACTCATGGCACAACATAGGAGAACAAACCCATCAGGACAAGATTCAGCAGTCCATCTGCACTTAAAAGATAAAGGCCACTCTTTTGAAGAAAGCAAAGTCTACATTCTGGACAGAGAGGACCGCTGGTTTGAAAGACAGGTCAAAGAGGCCATCTGTGTCAAAATTGAACAGCCCTCTCTCAACAGAGGGGGAGGGATATGTCATCATCTATCTCCAGTCTACAAAACAGTCCTTTCAGCAGTTCCAAAAAAGCACCACACCCATTTGCACTACTCAGGTGACCCAACGACATAGATAAACCTCCAGAAGCTTCAATGACTCTCTAAAAGGAGGGAAATGACCAGTTGTCTGCAAGGAGTATAAATCCTGCTATTCCCCACCATCCAGTCAGAGGTGAAGAAGCTTCTTGGATGAGAAGCGAAACGTCTTCAAAGAAAAACAAGAAACTCCAATGGCCTTGTGAAAAAAGCACCTTTGGGAGAACAATAGGGATATTTGTTCTTTTCCATTTATTTTCTCCAGACAATCAATCATTATTTTGTTTCTTATCTTGTCTGCAATCCAGGGGGAGGATTTTCTTTCTGCCATAGCCCCCTTGTTGTGGGGTAAGACTTTACCTATATTATTGATCCTTATGAGCAAAGTTGAAATAGAGTTTTTCACTAGTTAACATATTTGATACTAGAGAACACTGGAATTAGATTTTGATTCTGTATCCTGTAAAGTTACAAAATGTGTTTCCAAGAAAACTTCATGTTTGTTTGTCTAGTTTAGGGGATTCATTGCAATAGGTTTTGCTTTCACCAACAAGCTATGATGAGAAGTAGAAATCATGAAGTTGTCCTATCTCTCCTAACCTGTTATGACATTTGAAAAATTTAATTCTGCTTTAACTCTTAGGCCATGAAAAAAGGATTTATTACTTTCAACCTTATTCCATTCCAGAGATGTTACTTTTAGATGTGGTGGTGCTTTTTGGTGCCTCCAAACATATTGCAAGATTTCACTTTGCAAGGCAGGAAGACATTGCATTTTACTCCTTAAACTTTAATAGAAAGAAATAATATTTTATTTATGCCTTTCATGGCTGTTCACTAAGCACAGAAACCCATAATTAATTCCTTCTCTTGAGAATGATTTCAATTTTTCCCCCATTGATTTCATCCTGTCTCTTTATTCCCCATTTTCCCTCCCACATGGAACTGTTTGCTAAGTAGCCAGGAATATTTCCCATTCAACCAGGTTGAGTGCAAGAATCCTGTTCATATAACTGAACTTCATTCCATAATTTATATTCTAATAGAATGTTAAATATGTCACAATAAAGTTGAAATCCACCACTGAATCATATTGGATACAGGCCCTAAAATCATATAGAGAAACTGTGTATGCAATGTAAGGATGTAAAGATCGTAGAAAAAATGTTTCTATCTACAGTAACAGAAATACAATAATCACCTTTGACAAGTAAGTTTTGTCAGGTTTTTTTTTGTGTGTGTGGTGAGTTTTCCATGATTTATGTTTAACTGTTTCTCAAACAGACATCCAAGCTGTTGCCTTAAAAAAAAAATCAGTTGATAATGTTTAGGCCTCAATAGGAATACCAGGCAGATATTCCAATGAAATTTCTCAATATTTTCTTGGATTTTACTGTGGTGGAACATTGTAATAAATCCCTCAACTCTCCAAACTGAACTGATCTTGAAAATCTTAATTTCCACAAAAGATAATTTGATTTCATGATGAAAAAATGATAGTGGCTTTTTAAGGTCTCAGAAATTAACGGATAGTTAGTGCCTTATAAATGAGTATGATGTTTCCCTTAGAGTTCTTTGTTGTTAGTTCAACAACATGAGCATAACTGGAAAGAAAACTTAATAACTAGTCATTATTCCATACTGTTGTGAAAAATATTTCATTATCTAACCCTAACCATTTATTGAAAGAACAATGGCCATTGGATCTGTCCTGCAGGAGACGTGCCAACATCTATTCAGCAAATGTTTGTTATCACTTCCATATGCACAATCCATTGGTCATAGTGTCACAACTTGATTGGTTACCATAAAATCTGTATGATATTGATATAGTAATAAATAGAAAAAAGACTTCAAGTGTCACTTAAGCCTATTTAGTAATATAGTGTCTTCAGTTATATTCATTATGAGGTAGAGATATTATATAACTTTTCTTATGTCAAACTAGGGATATTACATGCTTTGAAAGAAATGAAGTGTATACAAATGGGAAATCTTCAAATTTTTCTTTTAAAGGGTCACTTTACTAATTTCTCAAGATGAAAATATTTATTTACACCATAGTCTTAATGAAAGAAAATGGAGTTTATACTTTTCAGGCCACTGCAATACCATTTGAGTTATCCTTCACAACTTACTCAGAAACAAATAAACTAGACATAAACTATGCTCTTTTGCCACTTCTCCTAATGTGTGAATTGATTCTGAATTAGTAAATATTGCAATTGTATAATGTTAACAATAAATATCTATATTTCTAAAGTTTAGTGTAGAACTAGCATGCTTAATAATTGATTGTTTCTTCATTTAAATCACATTTAATATTTACAAAGGCTTTATATATTGAAAAATATATTTGGTTTTATGCAGGTAAATGATTTATGTAAGGAGAACAATCAAGGAGTTGCCCTGAATTGGGGCCATTCAGTTGTGTTTTTAGTACATTTTTAAGATAATAATATCAATGCATTTTTTTCAGTTTTACATTTCATATTCAAAATGCTTAAAAGAGATCAAATTTTCTGTATCTCAAACAGTATTTGTATGCCATAAAAGCAAGCAGTATTAAGCACTGTAAAATGCCCCATGCATTTTCTTTCTTCTTTGATCCTAGGATTCAGATTAATGAAACAAGTCCTTTCCCATCCTACATGCTAACTTTTTTATTTCAACATCATCCTGGGAATAAAATCTTCTAAGTACTCTTGACAATACTGCCTCATTTATTCTTTCAGTAACTACTTCTTAGAAGAAATCCAAAGACAAAGGTAGTCAGAATGGGAAACATAGTAGGAAAGTTTATGACGTATAAAATGAATTCGTCAAAAGAATTTTGGTTTAAAATGCCAAGGGTAAAAAGTCAAATATATATTGCACATATTAATATTTATTACATTGCATTCAGCTGAAATTCATTTCCTCTGAAAAGCTAAGATAAATCCTGTTAGATATTTTATAAAATGCTGGTAAAAATACAATATAAAATAAAAACTTAAAAAAGAAAGAAAACAAAGCATAATACTTTCCTGCCAACTTGTTTAAACCAGCTCCATACCTAAATGCTTTATAGAAACTAGTAGCTTTATGTGCTTCTTTGGAAGCAATAACAGGGAAGAAAAGTTATTTGT